>JAQHUG010000030.1:5531871-5543574 GCA_028555095.1 Dicrostonyx torquatus
CCTATGGGGAGCCCAAGGCCCTCCCCCCTCCATCTCGGTCTAAGAAGATGTGCATCCATATAGTTTTTTAAGGAGGAGGATTAATTTTTGTAAACAATGTATCTAGAAAAAAATCATCATAGTTTTACCTTTTCCATTTCATACTTTGTGGCCAAAGGTGTTCAATGGGGTGCTAGAGTATTTGGGAGAGGCTTGTAAGCAAGCATATATAAAGTAAATTGACTTGTCTGGATGTTTTCCTATTTGCTGTTTATATTTTCTCTTCTTACTTGGAGTCCTGCAGCCATCCTGTGGCATGCAATTATGATTCTAGTATTTGGAGTGGGAGAGCAGAGACAGGCAGATTCCAGGGTAATGAGAAAAGCAACTATTACAGTGATATGATGTTGAGCCACCAGAACTATGCGCTAAATAAAACTTTGTAAATTACTCAGCCACAGATATTTTGTTTTAGTAACAGACAACAGATGAATATATGCAAATACAGTTTTCTCCAGAAAGACATCTAAGCCCCTAGTGGGTCATTTATATAATTCTGCATCATTAACCGGAACACTTGTGTTCAAGTTGGCACATTTGCCTCTTGATGAAGTTATGAGTGCTTAGGTTCCCCATGAGCAGCGATTAGACAATTGGCTTACTTTCCAAGGCCAGGATCCATCTGCTGCAAGGCCCTTCCCAGAGCACAGTCTGCATGCAACCCTGGAAAATCCACTTTTCACCCTTTTACTCCTGGAAGCAAATGCTGGTTATTTTCTATAATGGTTTCATTTCCTTCCAGACAGCTGTTCTCAGAAGCTCAATAATCAGAGTGTCCCTGCATACCAATCTCTGGTGACAAGGAGATCCTGAAGGTCTTGTGTAGGTGAAAAAACAACAAGGAAATTAAGCTTCTCGCCAGTCCTTAGTTTAACTTTTTTAAAAGCTTATTTATTTTCTTTTATATGTATTAGTGTTTTGTCTGCATGCATATATGTACACTGCTTGTGTGCCTGGTGTATGTAGAGGCCAGAGGACATTGGATACCCTTGAATTAGAGGTAATATAAGGTTGTGAGCTATCATGTTGGAACCCAGATCCTCTTTGTGAGAAGTCAGTGCTTTTAACCTCCAAATCAACTCTCTACAATCTTCTAATGCATTTTTAATACAGGCAGACGATCCATCATTTTTTAAAATTTGAATTTCCAGATACAATTAGAAAAATTTTCCTACTCCACTGAATTTATGTAATATTTATTTATTTTTTAATTGATTTTTATTGAACTCTACATTTTTCTTTGCTCCCCTCCCTGCCTCTATCCTCCCCACTTCAACCCTCCCCCAAGGTCTCCATGCTCCCAATTTACTCAGAAGATCTTGTCTTTTTCTACTTCACATGTAGATTAGATCTATATAAGTCTCTCTTGGTGTCCTCATTGTTGTCTAAGTTCTCTGGGATTGTGGTTTGTAGGTTGATTTTCTTTGCTTTATGTTTAAAAAGCACCTATGAATGAGTACATATGATAATTGTCTTTCTGTTTCTGGGTTACCTCACTCAAAATAATGTTTTCTATCTCCATCCATTTTCCTGCAAAATTCAAAATATTATTTTTTTTCTGCTGTGTAGTACTCTATTGTGTAAATGTACCGCATTTTCCTTATTTATTCATTCTTGGTCGAGGGACATTTAGGTTTGTTTCCAGGTTCTGGTAATGACAAACAATGCTGCTATGGACATAGTTGAGCACATGTCCTTGTGGCACGATTGAGCATCCTTTGGATATATACCCAAAAGTGGTATTACTGGATCTTGAGGAAGGTTGTTTCCTAATTTTCTGAGAAATTGCCACACTGACATCCAAAGGGGTTGTACCAGCTTGCATTCCCACCAGCAATGCAGAAGTGTTCCCTTTTCCCCACAACTTCTCCAGCATAAGTTGTCATCAGTGTTTTTGATCTTGGCCATTCTTACAGGTATAAGATGGAATCTCAGAGTTGTTTTGATTTGCATTTCTCTCATGACTAAGGATGCTCAACATTTTTTTTCAAGTGTTTTTCAGCCATTTTAGATTCCTCTGTTGAGAGTTCTTTGTTTAGGTCTGTACTCCATTTATTTTATTGGATTATGTGTTCTTTTATGATCAATTTCTTGAGTTCTTTGTATATTTTGGAGATCAGCCCTTTGTCTGATGTGGGGTTAGTGGAGATCTTTTCCCATTCTGTAGGCTGTTGTGTAATGTTTATTTTATTTAAATTATTGGGATGTTTGGGGATTTAAAATGTGATTTAATTTTCTCTGTCACATTTCCTTGGTTTGGACAGACTCTTCTATCATCTTTTTTCTAGTACCTTGTATTCCTAGTGCCCACAATTTTCCCTTTATCCTAGCATGCTTTTTTCTGTGTAGCATATGGGATATAGTCTATAAGATGAACTTATATTGTTCTTCCAAACTTGGCTGTTTGGGATCCAGAACAATGTACTTAGTACTGTCAATCAAATGTGGCATCAACATCTATATGTCCATCAATTTTCTAGTAACCACATTACAAAAAAGAAAAAACTGTCAAAAATATTTGTAATTTGTAATTAATCTTAATACATTGATTTAACTCAATATATTTCAAGGACAATCCTTTCTATATGTAAATATTATAAATTTTTTCTCATTTGTCTTTTTTCTTTTGCCTTTTTATTTCATATTGCATCTTTTTAATTTGCTAGTTTATACTTTTAGCACAGCTTGATCTAGATTAACTAGTGCCCAGTAGTTAATGGCTCACATACTGGGTGGACACTGACCAATCAGAGAAATGTGTTCTAGAATCACAGACTTTGAAGGCCTGTGCCAAGCAGACAGATTGGAAGCCTGGTTGTTTGTGTTTGTGAATTCACCAAAGCTTCTGCATGAGAATCCTGTGCACTCATGTTTCAAACAGGGGAACAAAAGTCATGTGTATCACTTATCAATGTTCTTAGCAGTCATGTGATGCTCTGAGCAATTTCACAGCTGGAAGACATTGTCACCACTGTCTGCATGTGAGCAGAGCCATACTGCATAAACAATAGTGGAAGAAGTTTACTTTTTCTCATCTGGGTGTGATGACAACATAATTATTAAAAAATATCATGATTTCAAAAAATCTTACAGATTTTTATTACTTTAATGCCTTCCTAGAATTCACAGGCAGTCAGTGGGGGAGCAAAGAAGTAGAGTCATTTTTAAAACAATCATCAAATTCTCAGCTAGATGAGTGGGCACCATACATACTCTGTGGGTGAAGTCACAAATAATGACCAGTCATTCTGACAGGAAATCACAAGGCTCTAGAGTGAGGATTTTTGGAGATATTGAGTGATGTTTGAATCCTGAACCGTTTGTAGTCGAGGGTATTTGTGAAAATGGGAAAAGAGGTTATAAAACCACTACTGTAATTCAGGGCATCTCAGATCAGATGATAAACATGACGGCTGCAGAATAATCCTTCTGTTCACTGTGAATATATATCACTCTCACTGGTTACTAAAGAAGCTGATTGGCCTATAGCAAGGCAGGATAAAGTTAGGTGGGACAAGGAAACTGAAAATACTGGGATGAAATAGGGCAGAGTCAGGAGATGCCAGCCAGCCACCAAGGAAGCAGGGTATGTAGAAAATGAGATAGCAAGCCATGAGCCACATGACAAAGTATAGATAAGAAATATGAACTATTTAAGTGTAAGAGTTAGTAACAACCCTGAGCTATCAAATGAACATTTATAAATATGTTATAACATTTATAAGTATATGTGATGGTTATTTGGGAGCAGGTGATTGGAACAGGAAAACTCCATTACATAGTACAAGATGCTCGGAAAACTCTAAAGGATGTTGGAAGGTTCCTAGTGAGTTCTCTACCACACCGCCAGGCTTTTAATATTTGATAAAAGCTAAAGAACCTGGAAAATCTGTAAATAAACTTATTAACAATTTTTCCTTGCAATTTTAGAGATGACTAATTCAGTGTTCATGCAGCCTAGATTGTTTATGGGTAAGAAATGCTGAACCAATCTGTGTTTCACTTAGATCAAGATTGACAACTTTAGTTCTAGCATGTAGGAGGCAGAGGCAGGCAAATCTCTGTGATTTTAAGACCAGTTCAGTCTGCAGAGTTGCAGGCCAGGCCAACCATGGCTACATAGTTGAGACCTTGTTTTTTTTCTTTTTCTTTTCTGTTTTTTTCTTTTTTTTTTTTTAAATATAGCAATTCTGTAGGGTATGAGCTAAGACTTAATAGCAATGCCCTGTGGTAGCAAACAGACCATTGTGTTTCTTTGTTGCATTTAAGAATGTGCAGAAGAGGAGCTGAGGAGACATCTCAATTGATAAAATTCTTGCTGTGCAAGAATGAAAACCCAAGTTTGAGCCCCTAGCACCCACACAAAAGCAGAGATTACTTATATGAATGTGTAATCTCAGCAATGGGGAGAGGGAGGCAGACAGATTCCTGGGGCTTGTTGCCAACCAGCCTATCTGAACCAGTAAATGCCAGGTACCAGTGAGAAATCCCATCTTTAAAAAAATGGTGGACAGAGTCCTGAGGATGACAGTGATCTCTGGCATACACACACACACACACACACACACACACTAGCACACATGCAGAACTGCACACATTTCTGTACCTTCATGCACAGGGGCACACGCTAAACATTCACATGTACACATGCTGAGCATCCACAAGACACAACACAAAAACGCTAGAAAAAAAAGAAGTAAGACTATATCCAAAAGGAAAGTAACAAAATATGATAACATGGCCTAAAATCAAATGTTAGCAAGTGTAATGTATATTTATAAGGATGGGGCAGATTGTTGAAATACCATTTAAAAAACTGAGGAGTATCTACTAGGCTGAGTACATGAGCAGAGTGACAGTGCTCTGCTTTTTAAAAACTCTTTGCCAGTGCCTATAAAGTCATCTTGCTAAGGGGTATGTGCTTTAAACTGGCCCCCTTCCTGAGTTTTCAAAGAAGTTACATTACAGCTCGGAATAAGCAGCTATAGGCAAGTATCTGAGGTTCAGTCTTCCAAAATGCTGCTCTGCCTTTGGGCTCAGATATTCTGGGAATAGAAGCCTGTTGACTTGGCTGAACTCTGAGAAGAAATATCAGTGCTGGTGTCCCCATGTGCTCCACACATCATCAAAAGCCAGCACTTGTGCTATACAGAAAGGCATTTTGTTCCATGTTTTGACAGCTAGGGATCCAGGAGAATTGCTCTCCTGGGTTGTTTATGCTGAGTGTAGACAGAAAGCATCTTCTTTCTCCTCCTGTTGTGTCAAATACAGCATCTTCAATCTCCTCCTGTAATGTCAAATAAAAACCAGAAGCAGGCAAGATGATATGACATATGCATGCAACCCTAGCACTTGAGGGATGGAGGCAGGAGAATTGTGACTTTCAAGACCAGTTTGGTTTGCATGGTGAGATCCTGTGTCAGAAACAAATAAAGAACACATAAGTAAGTATAAGTAACGATGTTTGTAATGTTGGCGATTTGTGGATGACCCCAACTGTAACTGAGCATCTTCCTTGTCAGGATGGAACACATGTACCCTACTTGCTCTTCAGAGCCAGATTCTAAAACTTGTCAAAGAGATGTCTGCTGAGGTACCAGCTAGAAAAAAATCATGCCTATGACAAAATACTAGCCAAGAAGCAAGTTAAGAGAGAGGGTTTTGTTTTGGGTTAGAGTTGGAGGTAATGAGGCAGCTGGTAATGAGTGCAGGCATTCAGCTTGCTTTCTCAATGTAGGACTTCAGTCCATGGGAAGGTGCTATCCACATTTAGGGTGGGTCTTACAACCCTCATTAAGTGAATCTAGAAATTCTTAACAGACTTGCCCAGAGATATGACTTCTAGGTGGTTCAAGATCCTGCCAAGTTGACAGCCAGTATTAACGACCACAGAGATGTGTTTCTGACTCAGCACTGACGGCAATGACCAGCGATGACCTGCAGCAGGTCTGTCTGACTCCAGCACTGAGGGTGACAACCAGCAGGTATCTGGCAGCACACCAGTTAACAGATGTACTGCTGAAGACCCGGCCGGCGGCTCTTTAAATTTCAGTGTGCAGGTGCAGGAGTTCTTCCTATAGTGAACCACACAAAGTAACCATTAGCTGAAGTGGGACTTTTACGTATTAACCAAAGTTCTCAGAAAGAACTATGACTGCATCAAACATTCCAGAAAGCCTATGGATGAAAACTTCAGTGGTAGTAGGGAACTGGCAGTTTACAGACCCAGGGCAAAACTACCTTGTTCTGTTTTAGCTCCCCCAACAGCTGCCCCTTGCCCACTACTGCATCTTATCTAAGATGCTTATGGCTATTCTGTAAGCTCCTTTTCGGACTATGCAAACAGACCTCTGGCTCCCAGCAAACCAAATGCTAAGACTGAGCTTAGATGGCAGAGGCTCACAACAGTGTATTTTTAGAAGTATATTCGTATAGGAATTAATTTATTCTGTTTGCTATACAAAATTCATGGAATGATTATCACATTGGAATATGATGTTTGGAGCAACCAGAGTTTGTGTTTCCAGTCCATGGTCCCTAATACTTGGTTCCAAAATAAAACTCCTTTATTCCTTTTAAGGTGAGAGCTGTGTTCTGTGTTGATATTGTTCATTTTCCCTTCACTTGAGCCATTTGTTACAACAGAAGGGTGTCAGTGTGGAAGATGGAACAGCAAAGCAAGACTCTAGCTGGCTAGAGCAGTGCTTCTCAACCTGTGGGTTGCGACCTCCTTGGGGGTTCACATATGAGATACCCTGCATATCAGAGATTTACATTATGATTCAGAAAAGTGGCAAAAACACAGTTAAGAAGTAGCAATGGAAATAATTTTATGGTTGGGGTCACCACAACCTTTCACGTAGTTCTCATGAAGCATTAGGAAGGTTGAGAACCACTAGTTTAGAAATGCCTGGTTCTAGCCAAAGTAGGCTCTTTCTGGTGTGAACAGAAGTGCCCCACCCTTAAGAACCACACCAGTGTTAAACAGTCTATAAAGCAGAATGATTAAAAAAAATTGGACTATAGGGTTTTTAATATTACCAGTCCAGAGCCAAATGATCTTGTACTTTCAAAGTAGTGTGTAAAATACTAATGCAAAAACATAGCTCTCACCCCCGAGGGAATAAGAGAGCTTATTTTGGAGCCAAGCATGAACAACCATGGTCTGGAAACACAGGTTTAGGTTTCCAAATACCATGTTCCAGTGAGTGGGTTCAGAGCACCCAAGCTTTCTGTTCCCTAGTCTTGGGCTTCCTCCCTTGAGGTAGCCCTCCCCTGAATGATGAAAACAGCCATCAGAGATAGCAGAAACAGCCCACTGTGATGCTTGGGGCCAGGAATATTAACAGGGCTGTGCACGGGGCTGTCACTCACAGTCAAGCTCAGAAAGGGATTTAAGGAACAAGCCAGGCCTAGGCAAGGATAAAGAGCCACGGAGAGAAAAGGAAGGCAAAGCCACATTGCTTACACACTAAGCTTCCGTCTCAAGCCCACGATGTATCTGAGATCTAAGAACTGGGGTCAGGGTGCAGGGAGAGGCTCTCCTGCACAGCAGCAGGTTTCGAAGCCTCGATCGGGAATTGTGATTATTTTTGGTGAAAGAGCATGCTCGTCCTTACCAGTTGCTGTAGGAAATCCAGATGTGGTAAACAGGTGTGGCCTCCCTCACCTTCTGCATTGCTGAGTCACCGACCTCATTAGGGCACTTTTGAATAGGAGTGCCCTAAGTAGATGCTGCCTCCTGCCAGACACTAGCGTCTATGTAAAGATGTCTGCATTAGAAAGATTATTGGGGTATTAAGGGCAATGAATACTAATTTTTGTGTTGATTATGCAGCATTTTGTCCTTTCTGCCTTGGCCCTTCTTCTTTCTCAGAAATAGCCATAATTTTAGATAAACTGTTACCATCAAGAGCCATAACATGGCGAATGGTTTTCCAATCAGGGACTTCAAATATTTCTTCATTGTGTTAACAATTTCCATGAGGACTCACCCTAGGTATGGTTTATAGGGAATGTGTCATTCGCCACACGTACATGCACATTATGACATGGCAGGATCCAGTCTATTACCACAAATGAGGCGATGAAGCTCCCCTGTGGCATGGTCCTTCAGAGGCGGAAATGGGATGTGAGGTTCTTGTTATACAACCACACTAACCTACTTTGCACTGTCAGCTGCTTCCTGGGGTCTCCTACATCAGCAAGCCAATTGCCTGGAGCAAAGCCCTGTTCAAGCTAATTAGCTCCAGCACCGGCCAACAGCAGGCAGCAGATCTTAGTAGCTGCCTGGCTTCCCCATCACTTCTAGTCGCATCTCTGAGTACATCACACATCCCTGCCTCTTGCCTGTTCTCCATTCCAATGCCTTGAGTCTCAATGTATAAAGTCATGGCTCTGCCTTCTTCCTCAAGCCTACTTTCCAACTTTCCTTTCAGAGTCTATCTCAAGGACTCGGTGCCCTGAGCCCTCTTGCTTCTCTTACCTGCACTGTGACCACCTTTGTTCTTTGTGAACTGTCAAAGACTATCCAGCACTCGCCCTCCTTTCCCAGTGTTGTTCCCTCCAACATGGCTCAGACTCCTAGAGACAAACCTCACCTCTTCTCTCCTTTTCATCATTTGTTCTCAATATAAGAAAAGTTGATTTTTTTAAAAGCAACAACTGGTATCACCTCACAATGCAGAGTTGTAGGGTTGGCTAGAATTCAAATATAAAATAGCATGTTTCTCTATAAAATATACAATATGTAATATAGTCTGTAACATATAGACATATTGTAAAACACAGGGAAAAGAGATGGAGATAGAGACTGAGATTGGGACAAGGAAGCTATAGATTAGACACACATGCACACACAAATATATGCACACATGCACAGGCATACCCACACATACAAACACATTCATACACTTACATACACATATGCACAGACATTCATATATATATATATATATATATATATATATATATATACACACACATATATATACACACATGCACATGTATATGCATGTATACATACATATATAGATGCACATATGTGCATGCATCTGTGTAACTACACTGTGTATTCAGACACTTCCCACAGTAGCAGTTTCATTGTCTTGTTTTGCCTGGGCAATGTGTTGCAGCTACATGTAACGATGATGGCTTCCATCCTTTCCTTGCCATGCCCCGTCTCGGTCTGCACTGCTGTCTCTACTGCATGCAATGTGCCATTGTTATGTGGGAACTCTGCATCTAGAGGGCACCTCATGAGAATTCCAGGTTCTCATATCCAAGAACTAAGAGTTGGACTAGGAACACTGAAGTGAAAATAGAAATAGAGACAGTCTATTGAGGAAGAGAAAGGCACACCTGAAACTGCCAGGGGCTCTGCTGTTCTGGCTGGCAGCAAATTGGACTCAGTCTAGGTGGAAGTGCCCATGACCCCATCAAGGGGTGTCAATGTGCAAGGCAGGCCTAGGGCTGTCTGGTGGAAGCTGATCCAGGCAGGTGCTGAAGGGCTCACGCTGCGGTGTCAGAAGCAGCCTGTTCTCACTGCTGTGAAGTGTGACTCTCTCAGGGCTTCCCTAAGAAGGTTCAAACTGCTGTGTTAGCGCTGCAGACAAGGTTATAAACAGTGCTCACACTTGGTATGAGGCAGGCATGCTCACCAGAAAAGCATTTCTGCTTGGGAGCTGGCCGACATACAGGTTTGCAACCACTGGCTTTAACTCTTCAAACAAAATTTGCTTTTGAAAATTCCTTAGTAATTTTAAAGAAGAAAACAAAAAGCCCAGGGGATTACAAACACGGTATTGACAAATACTTTATATACTGTTTTGTTCGTGGTGGTGGTGGGGTGAACCCAGGATTCCATACGTGCTTGGGTCAAGAGCTGAGTAGCCCTTGATTACTCTCTTGCAGCCACCTGGCAGGAATGAAGATACTCAGAAGCGACATTTGTGTTGGTCCCTTTGACTCTAAAACAAGGCAAGTAATAATCCCTAAGAGACAAATTTCCATATGAATCTGACATTAAAGAAGGAAAAGGCTGAAGCCTGGTGCCAGGTAGGGAAAGATTTTGCACAGCTTGTCAGACTACCTTGCTGGAGAGACTGGAGCCTTGCTAAAGATGACTCAGGGATGAATGAAGCCTCCATAATGGTGACTCAGAGATGGGTGAAGCCCACCTTGGCCTGGACTGTCTAGCTAAACATATATCCACTGAATCTTCATACAAGTACCCTGATTATAGACTTAGGGGTAAGAGCTAACCTCCTGTTTCTCTTCCAGTGTGACCACATTGAAGAAATCTTTCTTTCTCTTTCGGTTGTCTCTTTAGTTGGTCTGCCGAGGATGGATGGCAAAAACTGTATCTTCAAAGCCTGCTGGACCCAGGCTCTATCTCTGACAGCTCCGTGACATTCCAAACCTCACTGTTTCAAGTGTCAGTCACAAACCCATTTGGTCTCTTCTAGGCAGTGTGTCAAGGTTCCCGCAAGACTGCCTTTGCCTCTGGTTTGATCATTTTCAAGAATGGCTCATAGAACTCAGAGAAACACCACAGTTCCCAGATTGTCAGTTTATTATAAGAGATCACAGCTCAGGAATGCTTCCTGACCTTTGGTAAAGCAGACCGGGCAGAGATAACTAGAAGGTCAAAGCTGTTCACAATATGGTGGATGGGAATTGAGAAGTGGGGAAGGAGAGGAGAAGAGAGAAAGGGAAAGGAGGGAAGGAGAGGAGGGAAGGAAGAGAGGGGAGGGGTGAGAAGAGCGTAGAGAAGGGGAAAGGAGGTGAGGAGAATAGACTATACCTTTTAATTTAAGCTCATACCCACAGTGGCCTGTTGACTCCATCCTTAAGTCTCTTTGACTTTCCAAAAGTCCCATAAGCTATGAGTGCATACTTCCCGTGATCCTGCCAGCCTTTAAATGCTTCACTTTGGAACATTGCTGAACTGAGGGCCAAGCTTATAACACATGCACTTTTTAGGGGTGCTTCAGATCTTAAGCAACATGGTGAGACTGAAGGTCCCAGTGGCTTGGCTCTGTGACTGTCTCAAGGTACAGGGGCTCCTGACTTTACTGCTCACTGTATGGTGTAACTTCACATCTCCAGCAATCAATGACCAGGGGGAAAGCCCAAATACAATGCAAAATGAAGACAGAGATTCTTAAGTTCTGAGTGTTCAAGGGACAGAAGAGCCAAAGGGAACATTAATTACACTCATTGAAAAGAAGGGATTTCGTCAGAGATAGGAATCTATGCAAATTATGCACAAAATGTTATAAAATAAAAGTAGACTGAATATTAAAGACTTTAAGTAATGCTTTTAACATTTCAAAAGCACATTAGTTCTAGCCCAGTTGACTGGCTCCTCTTAAAACTTTCAAAAGTCATTTACCAAAATGAAATTAAAATGAATCTAGATTTTTGCACAACCACCTTATTTATTTGCCCTCTACAAAAATCCACAGGCAGATAATACAGGTAGCTGAAATGGCCCTGTTAAGATTTTCAGAATTAAATTATTATTCAGAATAGGGTTCTTGCTTTTTATTCAGTTTTTTTTCCCTTTAAAACTAGGTGTTATGCTGGGCAGTGGTGGCGCATGTCTTTAATCCCAGCACTTGAGTGGCAGAGAGTCTGTGAGTTCGAGGCCAGCCTGGTCTA
>JAQHUG010000030.1:5545289-5560366 GCA_028555095.1 Dicrostonyx torquatus
AGAACGCATGGGGGTACGGGAAGCAGTGCCCATTTCTGGGTGGAGTGTGATGAGAATGCACAGGGGTGCGGGAAGCCCGCTGCCTTGGTTCAGGGTGATGTTCCCGGAAGAAAGGAGCAGATTACGGTCTGTGTTCTGTCTGATGTCATCAGGCAGTGGTTTGCTCCTTCAAAGTTGGCCCGCAGATGCACTCAACATTGACCAAAATTGCTATACTTGATATTTATCTCTGATGGGCAAGCTAATCCCAGAGAAGACCCTTAGACACACCCTGGCACCCCCACACTAGTTAGGTTTCTCAAAGCAGATGAAATATCCCTCAAAGTGTCTGTGGCTCAGCAGTTAAGAGTAAGGACGCTCTTGCAGAGGAGTTTGGCTCCCAGCACTCACCGTGGGTAGCTCACATCCTCTTGGAACTCCAGGTCGAGGGGGATCTGACACTGTCTTCTGTCCTCTGGGGACACCATACTTATAAGCGCAAACCTACACATAAACACACATATATACATATAATTAAAATTAAAAACCTTTTTTAAAAAAGTATCTTCTGGTCAGATAGAGACCCTAATTTCTCTGCACTTTCTAAGGCTTAGCTCAGGTTTTCTTTTTAAAAGAAATTTCACTTTGAAATCGGGACACATTTCATGATAGCATCTGAAGTTTTAGAAAGGTGGTGACTGGCTACGAATTCTCCTTACACTGCATTCCAGGTCCTCCACTGTCTTTAACAGCTTTTACTTCTTCATTTAAATTCACAATAAGTTGTTCTAATTGCTAAATCTGATCATCATAAACTTATTAACTTCTATTCATAAAGATGATAGGATTCCTATAATGATACTGCTCAGATGGCCAAGACATTGATTGTCTCATACTAGGCCCATAAAACTCATAAAAGTGGGCTGGGAAGATGGCTCAGTAGTTAAAGCTTTTACTTCCCAAACATAAAGTCCCAAGTTTAATGCCCATCATCAACATAAAATGTGTAGCTGAGGCTGGTGCTGTGGCTGTGGCTGATTCTGTGGCTGGTTCTGTGGCGGATGCTGTGACTTTCGTGTGACTGATGCTGGCGCTGTGAGTGGTGCTGTGGTTGATGCTGTGGCTGGTGCTGTGGTTGATGCTGTGGTTGCGGCTGGTGATGTGGCTGTGGCTGGTGTGGTGGCTGGGGCTGGTGATGTGGCTGTGGCTGGTGTGGTGGCTGGGGCCGACGTGGTGGCTGGGGCTGGTGTTGTGACTGCTGCATCCAGATACTCCCACATAGCTCTGGGGAGAAGGAGACAAGTAGATCCCTGGGGCTTAGCAGAATCAGCAAGTTCTAGGCAAGTAAGAGACCCTGCTTCAGAAAACAAGTCATCTGGCTCTTGAGGAAGGCTACTTGAGTTTGACCTAGACACTTCACATGTCTGTGTACCCATGTGAACATACATATGTGTCTGTATGCAAACACAATTCACAAAGGTGACCAAAGGAAGCATTGATTTCTATAGATAGACAAAGATGTATATCTTTAACAAGGAAAAAAAAACCAATTACTTAGTGCCCTACACACTGGTGGAGGGATGACTGTCCCATCCCACCACAGTGAATAGATTTGTCTCAGTCTAGACAAAAACACATTTATTCCAGCCTGGCTGAGACTTATCTTAGTGCCAGGCCTTGCCTGTTCTCATTGAAAATGAAATTGGAGTTGATATTTTGAAAATTGAATCTGAGCTCCCAAGTGAGCCTGTGCAATGCTCTTGGGGCCATCACAGCAGCTGGTCGCTGTGCTGAGAAAAAGGAGGAAGTAGAAACAGGATCCTAATGGAGTCATGGCTACAGCTCAGGCTGAAAAACACCCCCTGCCTCTTACACAGCTTAGTTTTCACAAGCTGCTGTTTTTGCCCATCAGAAGGAAAAAGAAAAAATGGAGCAGATAATATTTATCAGGGAGGATTGCTTAACTTGGCCAGAATTTCAATTTTTGAGTAATTGTACATCAGAGTTTTACAAAATGGGCAAAATAATCTTTGTGCTGTTTGATTTTAGTTGCTTCTGATCAGGTTGTTTGACTTATCTTGCCACTTATTTACATACATGGCCCATTGTTGATAAACTCTTTGTTAATAAGATCATTTAAAAATATATTTACATTATTTTCGACATTTATTTATTTGGTGTGTATGTGCACAAATGTAGAAGTCTAAGATAATTTTAAAACATTGTTATAGTATTTTTCCACCTTTATTTATTGTGTGTTTACACATTTGTAGAAGTCTGAGGACAGAAGCTGATTTTCTCCTTCTCCCATGGGAATGGGATTTAGGTCCTTAGGCTTGACGACAAGCACCTTTACCTGCTGAGCCATCTCACCAACCCTATAGCATGTGTTTGTATAATGGAGGCTCGTTCCTAAAGGGTTCACCTTAACGACAAGAGTATTACTTTGAGTTTCTAGAGAAACCTAGATAGGAACATATAGATAGATATATAAGTGGTGGTACATTATGGGAATTGACACATGGTAAGAGGGACTTAGAATAGAAATCCCTCCACTATTTTCTTTGGACAGGGACTGATGTATTCCAGACTGGCTTTGAATTTACTATGTAGCTCAGGATGACCTTGCACTTCTATCTGTTCGGTCTGTCTGGGTCCTCCATGGATTAGATGTTGTCTACTTGTTTTAAGAAAGGCAAGTCTTTACTCAGTCTGTTGATGGACATGCTGATCTCTTCCAGAAACACCCAGCCACATCTAGATAATGTCTGACCGGCTATCTGGACACACTCAGCCTAGTCAAACTGACTTGTAAGGTTAACTGTCACAATGGTTATCTATCACTGGTGTGGCCGATCCATCACTCTCTTCCTAGAATCCTTCTCCCTTGGCCTCTTTGGGAGTGTTGGCATGCTGTTAGCTACTCTGCTGTGCCACTGAGGACAGGTGACTTGGGAAAGGAACTTACCACTGTGAAATGACATGTGACTGTTTGGTTTACCATGATATTAGACTGATAATCAGATCAGAGATCCAAAAAACCCCTTAATATTCTTAAAACTATGAACAAGTGAAGGAAATGAGCCATCTGACTTATAATCCCTCATCCTTCTTATTCATATTTGAATCCCCTCAACTCTCTAGAATTTTAAAAATAGCATTAAAATAGCTCATTCTTTATAACCTCTGGTTTAGGTACACAGATATGGCAATTGCTTCCTATATATCTGTGAATTTTTAAAAAACATGTTTTTTATTTTTTTAGTAAGTGTATGTGTGGGGGCATGTAAAAAGAAAACATCACATCCTCTTAGTTGGAATTACAGGCAGATGTGAGTGAGCTGATGTGGATGCTGAATACCAAATGCTGGTCCTCTGTGAACAGAAGAACTCTTAACCATTTAACTATCTCTCTAGTCTCTAATGCTTGGTTTTTGATTGTCAGCTTGCCAAAACCTGGACTCAGTTGAGAATGGAGCTACAATCAAAGACCTGTCTAGATCAGGTTGACCTGTAAGCATGTTTTGTGGGGGATTTTCCTGATTGTTTATAGTGTAGTAAGACCTAGCCTCTGGTGGGCAGCATCATTCCTTAGCAGGGATATCCTGAGCTACATACTACATGGGAAGGCTAGATGACAGCATCATTGATTAGCAGAGATATCCTGAGCTACATACTACACAGGAAGGCTAGATGAAAGCAAGTGGCTTGGGTGGCTTCATTTTTCACAGTTCTTGGGTGGGACTGTTAAATGAGCAGCTTTGTCAAGCTCCTGCCTCCATGATTTTCCAGCAATGATGGCAGTTTTAAAGTAAGAAAAGGTACTAGATAAATTATAGTAATTCATCTTTTATTTTTAAGAATTCATTTATGTAGATTTCTTTTGTGTCACCTATGTAACGAGTCTTTCTCTGTCCCACCAGCCAGTTCACAAATAACAACACAGAGACTTATTAATTATGAAAGCTTGGTCTTATCTTAGGCTTATTTTTTAACTAGATCTTATAATTTAAAATAACCCATTTCTATTAACCTACCTTCTGTCACATACTATGTGTCCTGCTATCCCTGCATGTCTCATACGTGCCTCGATTCCTCCTCCTCCTTTGTCTCTCTGCCAGGAATTCCTGCCTATGCTTACTGCCTAGCTAAAAGTTGTTCTGCTTTTTATCACACCAATCTCAGCAATACACCTTGAAAACAGTGTACAATTATCCCACAACAGCCTATATGCTAATAAAGACTGAAATGTAACTTGTAGGGTATAAGCAACTATGGACAGCCACGGTACGGGGAGGAAAAGGGAAATGATGCAATAGTTATCTTAAAACTATGGCTCTCTGTGAAAGAACCATATTAGCTCTATTAAAGAATAATGTTTAAATTGGAAGATGAAAATTTAGGCTTTTTTTCCCCTAGGCTTTCCTAAAAGGCCTGCGAATGATCAGAATGAGCTTGAATGATCTATATAGGCAAGGGCCACTCTTGGCCCTCAATTAATGTATGCAACCCCAGAAAAATATATGGCCCTCGGTAATCAGTACAACTTTGTGAATGGTTATCTAAAGTCATGGTCTGAGGCTTTTTATATACTTTCACTGGAAAGCTGTTGACCAAGATTTCTGTCCCACCAGGTCCTATATCTGTTTAGTCCCAAATAAATGCACAGAGGCCTACATTAATCATAAACTGGTTGGCCTAGTAGCTCAGGTTTCTTATTAACTCTTATAACTTATATTAGCCCATAGTTCTTGTCTGTATTAGTCACATGGCTTGGTTCCTTTTTGGTGAGGCAGTCACATCTTGCTTGCTCTGTGTCTGGCTTTTTCTATGCCTGGGTGACAACTGCAGACTGAGTCCTCTTCCCAGAATTCTCCTGTTCTCATTGTCCCACCTCTACTTCCTGCCTGGCTACTGGCCAATCAGCACTTTATTAAAACACATTGTCCCACAGCAGAAAGCTATAAGTAAGAATAGAAAAGGGATGAAAAGAGATAGTAAGAAATCAAATGGCTTAGTGTTTGCTCAATGTTTGCTAGTGTTTGGTTGTAAAGTGATTGAATTAAGGAAACACTGAGGATGATAGAGCAATACAGGAACTCCAAATGCTAAACTGTAGATTCACAAAGACTGGGCAATCACCCTGAAGAGATCACAACCATGTCAATAGCTTGAGTTGATATGTCTAGAGTGTAGTGATTAGGAAGTAGAAACATAATGAGACCATGTGTAGGGTAGCAATCTAAGATACTTGTGTTGGTGTAGAACCATCTGGGAAGTGTATTTGTTCTTGAAAAATATATCTTGTATAGATTCCTGGGTTTGAAAATCTAAATTCCTTTCAAATATGTCAGAGTTTATAACATTCTTTGAGTATCTGAGTTTTCTAGTATAAATGATTCATGATGAGATTAATAATTTATTGTGCCAATACATATTTTTTATTGTAAATGAAGACATCATTTTACCCTGATATTCCTTATATATTATCAGAGTTATTAGAGTCAAAACCTGTATACAGACAGCTCCAGCGGGCCAGCTTCCATGAGCTGTCCTTCGTAAGCCAATTATGGAGGTACATTCATTAATAGTGAAAAGCAGGAAACAGGAGATTTATTCACTCTGAGAAGAGGGAAAAAGAGGTCTATTGAGCACTGTTCTCTGCCAAGTCCATCTTCATGGATCTAACATGAGGTTTAGATTTAAGTAGAGGGCCAGAGGTTGTATGGTGAGGCAGTCCCCATCAGTGTATAGTCTTGTCCATCACTAACCTGTCATTGTCTCAGCTCCTGCCAGGCAGGTTACAAAGCACCAGAAGGCAGCAGTTGACCAGTGGTATGTTAGGTGACATCACTGGGACCACATAAAATCCAGCTGACAACTACACACACTATAGGAAGACTATAAAACCAAGTATTGGCTCATGATTGGAGCCCATGTTTCTCTTTAACACTATACAACATTCAGAAAGTGACTTTGGTCATTTTACATGGTATCTATTACACGTAAGAACCCTCCTGAGAAGAGGAAATTATCTCTAACATTTGTGTGTCTTGTTAATTTGCTTAATTTTCCATGTTACTATGAATACTCAGATGCCCATGGCAAATGTTTCCTTTTCACTTATCTTTCCTACTTAAATGGGAACTTAACAATTTTTTGAATATTTACAAGTTCATGCTTTATTTTATTCCCTAAGCATTTTACTTCTTTTTAAAATTTGCATTTGTTTCATTTATTAACTGATTGATTTACTGGGTATATTTTTGTGTGTGGGCCCATGTGTGCCATGGCATTAAGTGTGGAGATCAGAAGACAACTTGTGGGAGGCAGTGCTCTCTCTCCACTCAGGGATTCCAACTCAGATGGCCATGCTTGGTGACAATTGCCTTTACCTGCTGAGTCTTCTCACTGGCTCATTCTAACATTCTAAAATAGTTATCTGGTCATATATGTAATGGTATATGTATATATATGTATATATATATATATACATACAAATAAGCTTAATTAAGTAATAATGAGTAAAACCCTCAAAAAAAGAGAACATTCAATAGGTTGGTGTGAGATATTCCTCACAGGAGGGAAATAAAAGGGCTATCAGCAAGCATATTCAGTTGTGGTGGGTGACTATGGTATTACTAATGTTCTACAGGTGGCTCCTTGTTTAGGATGACGTGATGTTTGCTTTATTGATTTTGTAATGCTGTAAAAGGAATTTACATGCAGTGGAATCAGGAAAGTGCAGCAGTGCCTTTTTATTGAATCACCAGTCTGAAAATAACAACAGTGAGACTTTTTATTAATTATGAAAGCTCAGTGTATAGCTTAGGCTTGTCCCATAAGCTCTTATAACTTAAATTAGCCCATTTATTTTAATCTGTGTTCTGTTGCATGACTTGTTACCTCATCTTTCCTTTCTGCTCATGCTTGCTTCCTCTTCATCTGGCTGGCAGCTCCTTCTTCTTTACTTTTCTTCCCAGCGTTCTCTCTGCCTCCAAAATCCTGCCTAGTTACTGGCCATTTTAGTTTTTTTTTTAAACCAATATGAGTGACAAATCTTCACAGTGTATGAAAAGATTATTCCACAAAATTTTTCATTTTGTTATTCTATTATTTATTTATTATTTATTCTATTATCCTATTTATTATTTTATTATATTTTATTCTAAATAAAAAGGAAAGGTTCTAATTCTAAAATAATAAAACTATAAATAGTAAGAACAATTATCTGGTTAGAATTACATTTACAACTTTTAGTCTATTTGTACTTGGCATATTTGGAGAAAATACACCATTATTTGCTCTATCTTTTTTAAAATTATTTTTATTGAGCTATACATTTTTTTCTGCTCTCCTCCTCTTCTCTTCCCTCCCCTTCTACCCTTTCCCATGGTCCCCATGCTCCCAATTTACTCAGGAGTTCTTGTCTTTTTCTACTTCCCATGTACATTAGATCCATGTATGTCTCTCTTAGGGTCCTCCTTGTTGTCTAGGTTTTCTGGGATTTTGAATTGTAGGCTAATTTTTCTTTGCTTTATGTCTAAAAGTCACTTATGAGGGAGTACATATTATATTTGTCTTTCTGGGTGGTGGAGGAGGGTCCTTCTTTATTTCTGTGCTTTCATTGGTTAAATAAAGAGACTGCCTGGCCTGTAGGATAGGTC
Source organism: Dicrostonyx torquatus (assembly GCA_028555095.1). Taxonomy (NCBI): domain Eukaryota; kingdom Metazoa; phylum Chordata; class Mammalia; order Rodentia; family Cricetidae; genus Dicrostonyx; species Dicrostonyx torquatus. The sequence goes on from JAQHUG010000030.1 coordinate 5,552,936, forward strand.
AGACCTTAGGTGGGTGTAGTAGACAGAACAGAAGGCAGTGAGAGAGAAGGCACTGAGAGATGCCATGATGCTCCAGCCCGAGATGGACACTGATTAGAATCATGCTGGTAAGCCAGGGTCAAGTGGCAATACATATTATCAGAAATGGGTTAGTTTAAGATGTAAGAGTTAGCCAAGCAAAGGCTAGTGATAATGGGCCAGACAGCATTTAAATGAGTACAGTTTGTGTGTAATTATTCCGGGTATAAGCCAGGGCCAAAAGCAGGCCCACAGCTTGGAGCTGGGCGCCAGGAAAACGGCCTCGTTCCTTGGCAGGGACACAGCCGCTCCTCTTACTACAGTGGGTCTGGGTTACCTCATTCATTATGATGTTTTCTAGATCCATCCATTTGCCGGCAAATTTCAAGATGTCATTATTTTTTCCATTGTGTAGTACTTCATTGTATAAATGTACCACATCTTCCTTATCCATTGTTTGGTTGATGTGCATTTAGGTTATTTCCAGGTTCTGGTTATAACAAATAATGCTGCTATGAACATAGCTGAGCATATGTCCTTGTGGTACAATTGAGCATCCTTTGGGTATATACCCAAAAGTGGTATTGCTGGTAATGATGTAGGTTGTTTCCTAATTTTCTGAGAAACCGTCATACTGGTATACAAAGTGGTTGTACAAGTTTGTACTCCCACCAGTAATGGAAGAGGGTTCCCTTTACCCTACATCCTCTCCAGCATAAGCTGTCATCAGTTGTTTTGATCCTTGACATTCTTACAGGTGTAAGATGGAATCTCAGAGTTGTTTTGATTTGCATTTCTCTGATGGCTAAGGAGGACCAATGGAACCGAATAGAAGACCTGGATATCAATCCACACATCTTTGAACACCTAATTTTTGACAAAGAAGCAAAAAATATAAAATGGAAAAAAGAAAGCACATTTAACATGTGGTGCTGGCATAACTGGATGTCAGCATGTAGAAAAACGAAAATAGACCCATATCTATCACCATGCACAAAACTCAAGTCCAAATGGATCAAAGACCTTAACATAAAGCCAGCTACACTGAACCTTATAGAAGAGAAAGTGGGAAATACACTTGAACACATTGGCACAGGAGATAACTTCCTAAATATAATCCCAGCAGCACAGACACTGAGAGAAACAGTTAATAAATGGGACCTCCAGAAACTGAAAAGCTTCTGTAAAGCAAAGGACATGGTCAACAAGATAAAACAACAGCCTGTTTGTTCTATCTTGATGAGTCCAAATCTCTGTACCTAATTTGCTTTCTATCATAACTAAGGAAATCAGAAACCATAACTACCTAGTCTTTAACTTCATCAAAAACCCCAGAAGGATATAATATTACCTTAGCAAACAAGAAGTGCAATGCAAACCACTTACGAAATGACCGAGACAGCTAGCTGCCTAGACAGTCACCCTTGGTTCCTCTCTAACACTGGGGCATGCATCTTTGGCCTACAGGTCTAGAATATCTGATAGACTTTTCTGTGAAGCAATAATAATTTACCCTATTATCCTATTATTTATGTATCTCCCCATTTTTCTTCAGAAAAGGATCCTTTTATCAAACTACTTTGTTTAGCTTTTTTTTAAAAATATTTATTTATTATGTGTACAATATTCTGTTTGTGTGTCAGTATGTCTGCAGGTCAGAAGAGGGCACCAGACTCCATTACAGATGGTTGTGAGCCACCATGTGGTTGCCGGGAATTGAACTCAGGACCTTTGGAAGAGCAGTCAGTGCTCTTAACCTCTGGGCCATCTCTCCAGCCCCTAGCTTTTTTTCCTGACCATGAAAAATAACAGCTTGTAACTAACCCTTGTAAATGATGACAACCATCTTTAACCTATCAAATGGCCAGAAGCCATCCATCTCACCACTTGGGGATGTTGGCATCATGTTTTCCAGACTGCCTTCTCTTGTCTGGAGGAACTGGCATCTTTAGGCGATCCTAGGAGAATTGGAATATTGGTCAAGTCCTGAGAGAGTTAGCTGTGTTATTTTTTGTCCAGTCTCTGTGCAATGGGAAAGTACCAGGTTTATTTGAAGTCCTGGCTGGAGTAGTCTGTGAGACTGTAATACCTCAGCCAGTAGCCTTGAAGTTCTTTTGGATACAGAACTCTGAGGAATCTGCAACAGAGGCACTCTGAGAGGCTGGATCACCTGGGCCACCTGTTTTCATTGATGTATGACCACCTTGCTCTAAAAAACACATACATTTTCAAAGGTAACATATATCTGCATTAATATAAGTATGGAATGTGCACTGTGCACAAGTCAGTTAAAGACAATTTTTGTTTTATGTTTGAACAGGTAAAGTAGTTCACCTGTGTTGTAGGATTTTTTTAAAGAGTTTATAACCAGGATTTTCAGAGGGTCTCCCCTGATCAAATCTGATCCTTTTTAAACTTGAATGAATTCACAGACTTTCATTTTCTTTTTATGTTGATTTTATTGAGCTATACATCCTTTTCTGCTCCTCTACCTGCCTCTCCCCTCCTCTTCAACCCTCTCCCATGGCCCCCATGCTCCCAATTTATTCAGAAGCTCTTGTCTTTTACTACTTCCCATGTAGATTAGATCCATGTATGTCTCTCTTAGGGTCCTCATTGTTGTCTAGGTTCTCTGGGATTGTGATTTGATTTGTAGACTGGTTTTCTTTGCTTTATATTTAAAACCCATTTATGAGCAACCTTTCATTTTCTGTGGAAACAAAAGTATAACTGCTTCTCTAACAACCTATTTTTTTAGTTTTCATTCTGAAGTTAAGACATTTTAAGAATATGTAGGTTGCCTTAATTAGTAGTTTCCATAATTTAATGTCTCTCAGCAGCTACTGTTTGCTGCTCATCAGCAATCAAAAAATTCAAAGACAACACAATAACTTACAGGATCCAGACTCCCCATGTATTTCCCATCTCTCTATGGCTTATTATTTTTTAATTACTTTACTCTTTCTTTAAAGAAATTACTCATTATTTTTAAACTATCTATCTATTATCTATTTTTATTACTGTCTATGTGCTTTTCCTTTTTTAAAAAACCCTATGCACATTGTTAAGCATACTCTAACTTGTTTAGAGTATTTTTTCATCTGAACCTGCTTTATTGTGTATCTATATCCTTTTCTGTCAGCATGAACAAAATCATGAACCCAACCACACAACTTAATTCATGGCCCACTGGCAGCTCATGCATGTAGGCAACTGTTGGGAGATGTGTCTCTGTACTACAACCAACATGAGAGACATGAGACATGAGACTAGGAAGCCATGTTTGACTCTTTTTGGTGTGTGTCTAGAACCCTTTTTAAGTTTTCTCAGGTTTTATATGAAGCTATATGGCTCCACATTATATGTCATTTGCAGCAGTACTTTTTTATTGTGACCACCAGCCTGCATATAACAACACTGAGACTTTTTATTAATTATGAAAGCTCAGTCTATAACTTAGGATTGTCCCACAAGCTCTTATAACTTAAATGGACCCATTTATTTTAATCTGTGCTCTGTTGCATTACCTCATCTAACTTACTGCTCATGTTGCTTCCTCTGTGTCTGGCTGGTGACTCCTGTGTCTCCATCCTTCTTCTCAGCATCCTCTCTTCCTTGAAAATCCTGGGAAGAACATTTGTCTAAGTCCTATTCAGCTTTCTATTAAACAAATCTGAGTGACAAACCTTTGCAGTGTACAAAAGACTATTCCACAACAGAAAACTACACTGTGCTGTTTCCTGGGCTCTGACTGGTTGGGTCCAGACACATGATGGACAGCAATACTTAGTGGCAGCTTCTATCAGCCATGAGATCCATATGTAGACAGTTATTGTCTGCAAGGTCATGGTGCTAAGCTCTTATGTCTGGTAAATTCCATGTAAAAACTTATTTCTCACTTGGTTACTTTCAGATTTGATGAGCTTCTCAGGACATGACTCTCATCAGATGCTGAGGAACATTTGTGAATGTCTATGGTCAGGATAAGGGTATTTTATAGGGGGTGATGAAATCGCCCTTACTTTAGTATGTGGAATGGAATCCAGGACTTTATGTTAGGAAAAACTGTGTGGTTGAGACATACCCTTAGTACATTTCTTAATTTCATGTCAAATTCTATTCTGGAGGGTTGGAGATGTGGCTCAGTTGAGAGTACTTGCCTAGTATACACAAGGCCCTGTGTTCAACCCCCAGTACCACATACAACCAAGCTTGGTGGCTAATACCTGTAATCCCAACACTCAGGAGGTAGAGACAAGAATACTAGGAGGACAAGATTATGCTTGAAATATAGGAAGCTTAAGACTAGCCTGGAATGCATGAGAGCCTATCTCAAATATTTTAAAGAAACTAATCTGTGAATGAGATTCACATCCATTCATCATGTCTAGCCCATTCATTAGACACAGCATGTGAGAATGACATTTGTCTAAGTACTATTTATAATCTCAAAGTATCATCCAAGTGATGTACTGCTCTGATTTAGGTGGGAAACAAATTAATTTAGCAAATCATTACTAAAGTTTATTGCTGTTAAATAATCCACACTAAAATCTATTTGTAGTTTTCTCAGAAAAACATATTTTTTTGAACAAAGGGAATAGAAAGTACTTTCTTTTTATCTGGGATTTAGAGCACAGACTAATTTATGGCAGATTCCCCTATTAGTACAATTAGGCCACATTCCACAAAAACTACCAGACCTCAAAGGTGTATGAGGGGAAGACAAAGCATGTTGGCTACTTTCTAACATTTTGGTTCAGGGTGGATAGGTGTGATGTGTTTCTTATTGTTTTGACCAAATGCTCAACCAAAACAACTTACAAAAAGAAGTGTTAATTTGGGCTCACAGTTTCAGGCTATAGTCCATCATGGCAGGGAAGCCATATATCTCAGCAAGAGCATGAGGGGATTGGTCACGTTGTTATCCAAGCCATGAAGCAGAGAGAACTGAATGCGGTGTTCAGATCACTATTGTTTTTATTCGGTATGTGACCAAAGACCACGCGTTGGTTCTGACCACATATGGAGTGTCTTCAGTTTTATTTAAACGCCTCTGTGCTTCAGAGAAATGCCCAGCTGTGTGTCCTCAGGTGATTCAGATCCTCTCAAGTTGACAATTAGTATTCACCATCATACACACAGATCTTCCACCATGAAATTGCTTTATAGTCAAGGCTGCTAACTTTATAGCCTTAAAAGAGGATCTGCCTTAAGCCGACAGATTTTCTTGATAGCTTGAGCCTAATCTCTCATTGAATTTTGTCTCATATGATATGCAAGAACAAACCATTCCCTTCCTCATGGGTCAGAGCTTCAAAATTATTGGTGGTTGTGATAGGTAATACTGATTATCAACGTGACAGAACATAGAACCCCCATAAGATAAGCCTCTGCTACCACCGCCATTGGCTAATAACAGAAATCAGAGAGCTCAGCATTCTAGTGTAGATTGAAGACCAGTGGCTCTTTAGGAATCCCCCAGGCCTCTAGATTGGGACTGATAACGCACCCAGCCTTAGGGACTGAGCAGATAATATATTTTTCAATATCTTCAATGTGGATACAGCCATTGTTGGACTACCCAGGTAATATCCTGTAAAGCAACCTAATGAATTTATTTCAACATATATTCATTCTGTCTGCTCTGTTCCTCCTGGTAATCCTGGTGATACAGTAGTTCATTACTCTCCAGCCTTATAACTGGCACTCACTCTATTTCTACTGTATTGTACTTGACCGCTGGTCTGACCTCCCTTCACAGCACAAAGTGACTTTCTTATCTCTGAATCTTTCTTTACAGTCCTTGCTGAGTGGGAAGCTCCCGGTGAAATCTGTGATGAGTGCCATTGCCACCTGTGTGATATTGTGTCAGCCTGTGGCCTTAGACTGTGATTGTTGATACAGCCAAGAAAGCTAGCTAAACTAAAAGATGAGTTTTGGAAAGAACATCACCAGAAAAATATGGATCTGTATTGGTTCTCTAGAGCACATCTTACCATGTGATTAAAGGCACAGAAATTCAAATAAGGAGTTGGAATGTAGCCTACTTGATTCTGTGCTTGCCTAGGATACGTGAAGTCTTGAATTTGATCCACAGAAGCACACAAAACTGGGCGTGTAAACTCTACATTTTAGAGGTTGAGACAGGTCATCTTTCACCATACTAGGAAAACATATTCACCCTGTGCTATAGGAGACCCTGTCTCAAAATAAAACATGGAAAAAATAACAAAAAAGCAAGTAACGTAAGAGGAATCCCTGCTTACAGGCTGTTGAGATAGACCGAGCAAGAAATATCCCCAATAAGATCATGCACTGTCAGTAGTTACTGTTGGCAGACATTGTGGAACCTTGGAGGTAGGGTCTTCCTGGAGAAGGTACTTTACTAGATAGAGTTTAAGTTTTTTTGTAGTCTAGACCCATTTTTCGTCCTTTTTCTCTGCTTCTTGTATGTGAGTGAAAGGGTGAAAACATGATCATCTAACTTCCTCATCATACTGTCATGCTTTCTTGGCCTGCTGCCACCCTTCAGCACCATAATCTAAATTATCCTGTGCAAATGTGCGGATCTCAGAGAGGAGTCAATATCTGGTAAAGTTGACAGCCAGTGTTACCTGTGACAACTGCCTTGCTGTGATGGACTCCATCCTTCTCAGATAGTAAGCCAAAACACACTTTTTCTTCCCCAAGTTGCTTTGTGTCAGTGAGTTTTAATCATGGCAACAGAGAAGTTGTCTCACATCCTATTCTGGCTGCTCTAACAAAATGTCTTTGTCTGGTTAATTTATAAAAAAATTACAGTATTATAGTTCTAGGCGCTAGGTTGTTTAAAAGACATACAAGATATTACTTGTTCAAAGTGCATTATTAATGCATCCTTATGTGGCAGAAGGGGCAGAGTAGAGCAGAATGGGATATGCATGCCCTCTGAAGTCCTTTACTTGGGACACTAATGACAACATGAATTCCAAACTTTTGTACCTTTTTAAAAAATCTCCTTCTCAAAACTATTGTATCAGGGATTAAGTTTCGAGATGAATTTTGGAGAAAATAAATACACAATCAAACCTTATTAATGACTGAGTGTGATTATTGTGTCCATCGAGGGCTTGGGCTCTCTTAGTTATAACTATCAGTGAAACAAGGGCTTGGGCTCTCTTAGTTATAACTATCAGTGAATAGCACTTGATTGAACTTGGATGTTATTTATTTTTCCCATTCATGATATAGAACAAATAAGTTGCATGGGTTCCATGGGTTCATGTGAATATTAAATGAGTTAATATAAGCATCTCAAATATTCTTTTTTTTTTTAAAATAGAAAACTCTTTCCTGTGCCTTTATTAAGTAGCTGTAGCAGTCAAGGGTAGCAAATTAGGGGGGATTTTTTATGAATCCTTAAATGCAAAA
>JAQHUG010000030.1:5563051-5581333 GCA_028555095.1 Dicrostonyx torquatus
CTCTAGAGTTACTTCCAGCTGTCATGGGGGAGACGTTCTTTCTGTGGGATCCGTCCTGACGTCCTTGCTCATCTTCTCCCTCCTTCTGCCCTTCTTCTGGACCTTGGTAGCACAATCCCTAGCTCTGGTGTGAATGTGGGTCTCTATCTCCCTCCATCATGCGAAATTTCTATGGTGACGATTGAGATATTCAACAACGTAACTATTAAACAAGTTCAGTTCAGGCACCCACTCCTAATATTCTTAAGAATTTAAAATAAATAAGTAAGTAAACTGAATCTAGAAGAAAAATCCTATGACATTTATTATCTCTTCTGAGGTCATAAACAGAAATCAGAGGGTAATAGAAATGAATAACTCAGACCTTCCAGAGGGAAGGGCAATGGGTGGGTCATGTGGAAGAGGTCATAATTACCATAAATGAAGAGAGGCAAAGACAAACTGTCCCCAGTTCTCTAGCTGCCCTAAGGATCCAGTTGTGTCTATTTGTAAAAATCTATTCTATACCTCACCAGTATCATGGCTTTCTACCCATCACACCTAAGGAGAGGCAATCAGATAATCAGACCTGTTCCAGCTGAGAAAGAAAGGAGCAATAAGAGAATCTATGGATATGACTGGCAACATCTGGAATACAGAAGGAGAGGGAGTAATCTATAGTCTGGCTGAAGAGTTTGCTGTAAAATATTACAGCAAATTAAAATCTTATTCTTCTTTCTAGAATTCATCAGAGCTTTTAATTTATCTGGGTACATTGTAATTCCTAAGAGAGTTTGTTTTATAGGCTTTAAAAACTATATTTACTTATTTAGTACTTTGTGTGTGTTATTGTTATCGGGCATGCGTGCACATGCACACACATGTGCATGCTACAATGCACACAAAGAATTTAGAAGAAAGATTTTGGGAATTGATTTTCTCATTCTCTCACATGGACTCTGGGCATCAAACTCAGGTAGTCAGACACAGCAGCAAGTGCCTTTACACACTGAGCCATCTCTCTAGTCCAAGATGAAGATTTTTATAAGTAATATTGCCCAAATGCATGTGACTGTGCGGATCTTGTGATAAAACATAGATTTAAAGTGCTGCTTTACAAATACTTTATTTCGACACCCATAAAATTTCAGTAAAAAGTGGCTAGAATAAAATGTATATTGGACTGTTACAACTAAATAATAGAAGATAATATAAGATAATTGATTTAAAATAAAAGTAGCTGATGTCACCACCAGAATAACCCTTTGGAAGTATTTCACACAATCTATTATATCTTAATAGACCTTATAAATACTTAAAGTCAAGCCGCTGTTATTTTTATTAAGATTTATTTATTTTGCCTGCCCTTATGTCTGTGCACCATACATGCAGTGCCTATGGAGCCCAGAAGTGGGCATCAGATCCCCTGGAACTGGAGTTTCCGAAGGTTATGAGTTACCACATGGTGCTGGGACTCAAATCCTGGTCCTCAGCAAGAGCAGCTAGTGCTCCTAACTGCTGAACCATCCCTCCAGTTCCCAACCCACTGTCATTAAAACCAGTGAAACAGCATTTTTCTTCAAAAAGGTATGGATGGATTATTTAATTTGTTTATACTAGTTGATAAGCTCTAGATGCTAAATGACATAGCCCCTGGCAGTAAGAACTTGAAGTGTGATTGGTGCCCTAATGATACACTTAAAGCATTTTTAAACTTGTAAACCATTTAGTTTATAGTTCTGATTCATTTAAAGCAGATCTATTTGACATAATCCTGAAGGAGAATTGATGTTGTTCATTGCAAAGTGAATTAGAGGGAGGGAACTCACTGTAAACAAGCATTGTAATGTGGATTCCTCTTTAGTCCCATTTTATTGTATTCCTAAATTATCATAAAAGTTGGTGTTAGAGGAAGTATTTTTATTCACGTTTGTTTAATATTACTATTTTCAAATTTAGAAATTACTAGACATATTTTTTAAAAATGGTAATGTTGGAATTTGAAAATGTGAGATGGCGCTGATGAGATGACTCAACAGATACAAGGGCTTGCTGTACAAGTCTGATAATGTGAGTTCTATACAGATCCTGTGGTGGAAGAAAAGAACCGAATCCTACTACTGCTCGTCTGACCTACACACACAAACACACACACACACACACACACACACACACACAGAGAGAGAGAGAGAGAGAGAGAGAGAGAGAGAGAGAGAGAGAGAGAGAGAGAGAGAAAATCTACATCCTTAGGTGAACAATGATAAGTAACAATGTGGTGCATAGAAAAAAAGTTCTCTGTCCCACTCTGCTCTGACATAAAAAAAACATCAACAGAAACTAAGCAGTAGTGGCCCAAGTCTTTAATCATAGTACTCAAGAGGGAGAGGCAGGTGAATTTCTGTGAGTTTGAGGCCAACCTGGTCTACAGAGGAAGTTCAAGGATAGTCAAGGCTGCACAGAGAAATCCTATCTCAAAAAAAAAAAAAAGAAAGAAAGAAAGAAAGAAAAGAAAAAAAAAGAAATAGCACTTCTATTGAAATCTTAACCTCATTTTTGTCAGACAATTCTTCATGAGCTAGAAGGATGGTTTAATGGCCAAGACCATTTGCTACTCTTGTAGAGGACCTGAATTTAGATTTTAGCATGCACATAGAACATCTAACAACCACCTGTAACTCCTAGGAGAGCCAATGTCCTCTTTTGGTGTATATGAGCACTGTATGCATGTGTGCATATGCACACACATGAGTAAAAATGAACACATAAAATAGATACTTTTAACTTCTTTACAACTTTACAATATGTTTAAAAAGCTAAAACACAAAGTTTGACTCAACAGTAGATGAACACTACAAAATATTTAAAAATTTAATATTGGATAAACAAAATAAATTATTGAATATTTGTGAACTAGAGCACTGTAGTAAAACATGGTACTATGTTGTTATTTAAATAGTTAGGGAGAAAGCATATACTGGTGTACATGCAAGTGAATGTTCGGAGAGACTCGTAAATAATGAAACAGAGAGCAGTTTATGTAAACTCATGTGCATAATCTACACCAGCAGTGCCAAAGATAATAACAGTTAACTGAAGTCATTTAAATAATGCAGGCTACTTTTACTTTTTATTCTTTTATAATTTAATCTTAGATTGTTGATTTAAGATAAAAATAATTGACAAAGATACTAATCCTTTTAAAAATTCATAAAACTAACTTCATATTTGATGGTCTCTACGAATGAAGTCTTTATTTAAATACAAGCAGTAATTAGAGGTTTTTTTGCACAGTGTTATTACCATATTACCAGAACTATGCTATCTAAAAGCTGATCGTGACATTGCTCCTCTCTACACTTGTATCATTCTATATCTGAATTGCTTCTTTTGTCTGTCATTCCATGAGATACATGATTTTTAAAAGGTTCAGTGTCAGTACAGTGAAGTGAACTGTAGGGAACTTAAAAATTATTTATTTTATTACTCATTTTTACTCATGTGTGTGCATATGTCACATGCATGTGCACTTACATAGGCCATAAGAGGACATTGGAGCTTCTGGAGCTGGAGTTACAGGTAGATGTTAGTTGCTTCATGACAAAAGTAGCAGATGCTCTTGACCATAGAGCCATCTCTCCAGCCCTTGAGGTCTCAATGGAAATGCTAGGATTTTTAATCTTATCACTTATTCTTGATGGTCTCCTAAGGATGTTGATCTCTCCTAACCCCCTGTTCTCTCTCTCTCTCTCTCTCTCTCTCTCTCTCTCTGTGTGTGTGTGTGTGTGTGTGTCTCTGTGTGTGTGTGTACCCTGGTCATTAGGCTTGGTGGCAAGTACCTTTATCCACTGAGCCATGTGGATAAAGTCCCGCACTCTTTTTTTTTTTTTAAGACAAACAACCTGAATCTTAGACCATTACCTTTCCTTCTCTTGCAGATATGTCTTCCAAATGCAATTTTAAAGCATTGATTGTAATTCCTTATGGGTTTTACCCTCTGTGATCATTAAACATATCTATGAATGTTTTGAGGATTAATGAAGTTCGGCGATCATTTTTCATGACAGCTGTTTGTCTATGAAGATTTCTCTCCTGACTTTTATTTTCTTTCACTCATTTGACTTCTGCCCATCTGCTTTGGCATCCCTCAGGCATCTTTAAAATAACACATTCTTGACTAAACTCATTTTTTTCCACTCTAACTGATCTGATCCTCTTCTAAGTGGCCATTATCATGATGAATGGGTACCATTGTCATGTAGTTTTTTAAAGTTAGAAACTTGGAGAGATAATTCCAACTCTAATAGCTGTGTGTAACCTCTTGGCACAAAAAATCAATTGTATATCATTTAAATACCCAGAAGCCTATCCTTTACCTTCTGTCCCCATTACCATCACCAAAGTGTTGTTTCTTTAATTTAAATTCAAGTAGCTAAATTTCTACAGTGTGTAATTAGAAGGATACTTGAAAAAAATGTACTTTTGTCTTTTTCCAAGCACAAGCAAAACTGATTTTTTATTGTGTCTTATGAGTGTAAACTTGTTAACATGTTGGCATTCAAAAATCTGCTTTAATACAGGTTCCCATCAGAAGCCCCTTCCCACCTTCTTAGTGCTGCTTATGTCTTGGGCAGGCATAGGTCTCATCGAGCCTTGCTCTCTCTTTGCCTAACCTCCTTTGATAAGTTCTCTGCATCTTTCTCATCTTCAGTGTGTTCTGCCACTCAGTTCAGATGTTCTTCCTTCTATGATTTTTTTTTTTACACTTTGCAACATGTCATGGTTAGCTTTAACTTGACAGAACCTAAGATCACTTGGAAAGAGAGTCTTGATGATGGATGGTCTACAGTGGGTTTCTCTGTGGTCATTTCTGTGGATAGCACCATTTCCTGGGTCCAGGTTTTAAACTGTAATAATGAAAAGAAAAAAACCTGCAAACAAGCAAGTCTGCAGGCAGTATGCATGCATTTCTTTCTGCTCTTATCTGTGGATGTGACATGCCCAACTGTTTGAAGCTCCTTATTTCTTCTTCACTTCCCTCTGATAGGGTGAAATCTGAATTTGAGAGTTAAAACAAACCTGTTCCCCAATGAACTGTTTTTTGTCAAGGTATTTTCTCACAGCAGCAGAAATTAAATTTAGACATACCTAACCTGGATTGGGTGTATAGTGTTTCCTTGTATTCTACTCATCTCTCAAGGTTATAGAAAAAAACAGAACATAATCATCTAATGAGGATGTCTTGTTTAATGAATCTACTTCTATTGTGTTGAATATTTTTGGCCAGAAATTGAAATTTTTGTTTTTTTTTCCTTATAGTCCTAATAGTACTTTGAACATCCAACGTGAGGTGCAAAACATGTTTATTCCTCTCTGAAACCTCATCTGAATGTTAGTTCTCTTCTGTGGTTTCATTTTGCCTATGCTGCATTTACCCTCAGATTTTGTTTATGAGTTTCCTAAGGAGAGAACATAAATATTATGGATGATATCTTGGGCAGACCATACTACTTTCATGATGCATCCTCTACTAGATTAAAAGCATGAGGCTCTTAATGTTCAACTATTTGCTTGGTGTGTGTGTGTGTGTATTTGTGTGTATGAACATCTACATAAATATTTGTTTTATGATTAATTATTAATTATTGAATGAGTATGAACTTATAATTCAGGATATTTCATAATCTCTTGATGGTTGATGAAATATTTTTTTATTTCTTAATTCTTCTTTATAACAATTCATAAGAATGGAAAGAGGTACATCTTCCTCATTGTTTCCTTAACTGGCACAGGCATATTTTCTTTTTCATTTTTCAAAGTTTAAATTATATAACAACTACTGTTTCTCCTCCTTCCTCTCCTCCTGCTCCTTTCCCCAATCTTTCCCCTATCCCCTCATTTACTCCTCCTCCATCTCCACTCAGATGAGGTAAGGCCTCCCATGGGAGTTAACAAAGCATGACACATCAAGCTGAGGCAGGGCTAAGCTCCTCCCCGCTGCATCAAAGCTGAACAAGGCATCCCACCATAGGGTATAGGTTCCAAAGAGCCAGCTCATGCATTAGGAACAGGTCCTGGTCCCACTGCTAGGTGCCCAACAAAAGACCAAGCTACACGATTGTCACCCAGAAGCAGAGGGTCTAGCCTGGTCTCATGCCAGCTCCCTAGATGTCAGTTCAGGGTCCCTGAGCTCCCACAAGCCCAGGTCATCTGACTCTGAGGGTTTCTCCATCACGATCTTGACCTCCATCCCTTCCTCATAAAAGCCTTTCACTTTCTCTTCATCTGGACTACTGGAGCTTGGCCCAGGGTTGGCTATGGGTCTCTGCATCTGCTTCTAGCAGGTATTGGCTGAAAGCTCTGTGATAAAAATTAGGGCAGTCACCAAAACAAGATTACAGGGGAAGGTCAGCTCAGACACCCTAGTCACTATTTTTAGGAATCTTATCTGTAGTAATCCTTGAGGTGTCTGGGAGTTTCCCTGGCACCAGGTTTCTCCCTAACCCCACAATAACCCCTCCATGATCATGATATCTCCCCATTCATTCTTCCCCTCAGTCCTGCCCACAACTCGACCATCTTGGTCCCTCATGATCCCATGCCCCCCCCTTCTACTCCCTCCTGCCCCAGTTTTCCCAGGACATCCCATCTATTTCCTCTTCCCAGGGAGATCCATGCATCCTGCTTAGGGTCCTTGTTATCTAGCTTCTCTGGGACTATGGATTGTAACCTTGTTATCCTTTGCTTTATGTCTAAAATGAGTACATACCATGTTTTTCTTTCTGGATCTGGGTTACCTGACCCAGGGTGATATTTTCTAGATCCATCCATTTATCTGCAAATTTCATGATGTCATTGCTTTTTGGGTTTTTGTTTGTTTGTTTAGCTGAGTAATACTCCATTGTGTAGAAATAGCACTTTTTCTTTATCCATTCTTCGGTTGAGGGCCATCTAGGTTGTTTCCAAGTTCTGGATATTACAAATAATGCTGCTATGAGCATAGTTGAGCAAGTGTCCGTGTGGTGTGGTTGGGCATTTTTTGGCTATGTGCCCAAGAGTGACATCACTGGGTCTTGAGGTAAATTGATTCACAATTTTCTGAGAAACAACCATACTGATTTCCAAAGTGGCTTTACAAGTTTTCACTCCCACCAGCATTGGAGGAGTGTTCTGCTTACTTCACATCCTCTCCAACATAGGCTGTCATTAGCATTTTTTGATCATTAGCCATTTTGACTGGTGTAAGATAGTATCCCAGAGTCATTTTGTTTTGCATTTCTCTGATAGCTAAGAATGTTGAACACTTCTTTGAGTGTATCTTGGCCATTTGAGATTCTTCTGATGAGAATTCTGTTTAATTCTGTTTAATTAAATGTACCTCATTTTTAATGGGATTGTTTGGTATTTTAATATCTAATTTCATGAGTTCTTTATATATTTTGATATCAGTCCTCTGTCAGATGTGGGGTTGGTGGAGTTCTTTTCCCATTTTGTCGGGTGCTGCTTTGTCTTAGTGACAGTATCTTTTACCTTACAGAAGCTTTTCAGATTCAGGAGGTTCCATTTATTGTCAACCTCAGTGTCTGTGCTTTCGCTGTTATAGTCAGGAAGTAGTCTCTGCCAATTCGTTTAAAACTATTTCCCACTTTCTCATTTAATAGCTTCAGAGTAATTGGATTTATGTCAAGGTCTTCGATCCACTTGGACTTACGTTTTGTGCGGGATGATAGATACAAATCTATTTGAATTCTTCTACATGCTGCCATCTAGTTATGTCAGTACCATTTGTTGAAGAGGATTTCTTTTTTCCATTGTATACTTTTGACTTTTTTGTTAAAAATCAGGTTCATAGGTGTGTGAGTTTATGTCAGGGTCTTTGATTCAATTCCATTGATCCACATATCTGTTTTAATGGAAATACCAGACTGTTTTTTATTACTATAGCTTTATAGTAGAGCTTGAAATCAGAGACGGTGATACCTCCAGAAGTTCCTTTATTGTACAGAATTATTTTAGCTATTCTGTTTTTTTTGTTGTTGTTGTTTTTCTATACTGAGTAGTAGTAGTGTTCTTTTGAGGTTTGTGAAGAATTGTTTTGGGATTGAATTGAATCTGTAGATTACTGTTTGTAAGATTGCCATTTTTTGTTACTCCTATGTTAATCCTAATGATTCATGAGCATGGGAAATCTTTCTACTTTCTTATCTCTCCCCCATTTTCTTTATTTGAAGACTTAAAATTCTTGTCACATAGGTCCTTAATTTGTTTGGTTAGAGTTACCCCCAGATATTTTATATTATTCGTGGCTATTGTAAATAGCATTTGTTTCTCTGATTTCTTTCTCAGTCCATTTATCATTTATATATAAAAGGGCTAGTGGTCTTTTTGAGTTAATCTTGTTTGTATCCAGCCACATTACTTAAGGAGTTTATCAGCTGTAGAAGTTCCCTGGTAGAATTTTTGGAATCACTTATGTATATTATCATATCATCTGCAAATGGTGAAAATTTGACTTCTTCCCTTCCAATCTGTGTCCCCTTAATTTCCTTTTTGTTACCTTATTGCATTAGCTAGAACCCCAAGTACTATACTGAATAGATATGGAGAGAGTGGAAAGCCTTTTCCTGCCTTTAGTGGAATTCCTTTGAATTTATCTCTGTTTAATTTGATGTTGGCTGTTGGCTTGCTGTCTATTGCCTTTATTATGTTTAGGTGTGTTCCTTGTACCCCTGTTTTCTCCAGAACCTTTATAATGACGGGGTGTTAGATTTTGTCAAAGACGTTTCAACACCTAATGAGATGATCATGTGCTTTTTTTCCCTTCAGTTTGTTTATATAGTGGATTACATTGGCAGGTTTTTGAATGTTGAACCATCCCTGTGTCTTTGGAATGAAACCTACTTGATCATGGTGGATGATTGTTTTTAATGTGTTCTTGGATTAAATTTGCTGGTATTTTGTTGAGTAGTTTTGCATCAGTGTTCATGAGAGAAATTGGTCTGTAATTTTCTTTCTTAGTTGTGTCTTTGTTTGGTTTGGGTGTCAGGGTAACTGTGGCCTCATAAAATAATTTGGCAAAATTCATTCTGTTTCTCTTGTGTGGAACAATTCTGCACTGAAGCTATCTGGCCTGGCCTTTTTTTTTCTGTAAGACTTTCAAATGACTGTTTCTATCCATTTCCTTAGGGGTTATAGGTCTGTTTAAATTGTTTATATGGCCATGATTTAATTTTAATATGTGGTACACCTATCAAGAAATTTGCCTATTACTTTTAGATTTTCCAATTTTGTGAAATACAGGTTTTGAAGTATGACTTAGTGATTCTTTGTACTTCCTTGGAGTCAGTTATTATGTCCCCCTTTTCACTTTTGACTTTGTTAATGTGGATATTCTCTCTGCCTTTTTGTTAATTGGATAAGGGTTTGTCTATCTTGTTGCTTTTCTCAAAGAACCAACTGTTTGTTTCATTGAGTCTTTGAATTGTTCTCTTTGTTTCAATTTTATTGATTTCAGCTGGGAGTTTCATTATTTCCTGCTATCTACTCCTCCTGGGTGTGAGTTTGCTTGGTTTTGTTCTAGAGCTTTCAGTTGTGCTGTTAAGTTGTTTGTGAGATTTCTCCAAATTCCTTATGAATGTACTTAGTGCTATGCAATTTTCTCTTAATAGTAGTGCTTTCATTGTGTCCCATAAGTTTGGGTATGTTGTGGATTGACTTTCATTGAATTCTAGGAAGTCTTTAATTTCTTTCTTGACCCAGAGGTGGACAGTTTAGAGCTGTTAGTTTCGATGAATCTGTAGGTCTTCTGTAGTTTGTGGTGTTGAACTCTTTCTGTCATGATGGTCCAATAAGACACAAGGGGTTATTTCAATTTTTCTGTATCTGTTGAGATTTGCTTCACGACTGAGTATGTAGTCAGTTTTAGAGAAGGCCCCATGAGGTTCTGAAAAGAAAGTATATTCTTTTGTGTTTTGGTGTAATGGTCTGTAGATGTCTGTTAAGTCCTTTTGAGTCCTAACATCTATTAGTTTCCTTATTTCTTGGTTAAGTTTCTGTCTGGCAGATCTGTTCTTTGGTAAGAGTCGGGTGTTGAAGTTGTCCAACATTAGTGTGTGGGATTTGATGTGAGATTTAGTAATGTTTCTTTTACAAATGTGGGTGCCCTTTTATTTGGAGCATAAATATTCAAAATTGAGACTTCATCGTGATGGATTTTTTCCTTTGATGAATATGAAATGTCCTTCTCCAGATCGTTTCATTAATTTTAGTTTGATTGATTTTAGTCTATTTTGTTAGATATTAGAATAGCCACACTGACTTGCTTCTATGGACTGATTGGAAAACCTTTTCCTAATCCTTTACTCTGAGGTAATGTCTGTCTTTGGAGTTGAAGCATGTTTCTTGTATGCAGCAGAAAGATGGATCCTGTTTTTGTATTTATTCTGTTAGTTATTTTTCCTTTGCAGAAATGTGTCTTTTCATTGGTGAATTTAGTATATTGATATTAAGAGATGTTATTGACCAGTGATTGTTAATTCTTATTACATTTTTGCTTTATTTTGGTGCTGGTGATGGCCGTGTGTGTGTGTTTGCTTCTTTGGGTTTTGCTGATGTGAGATTATCTTTTGCCTGTGTTTTTGTGGATGTAACTGAGTTCCTTGGGTTGGATTTTTCTTTCTACAACTTTCTGTAGTGCTGGATTTGTGGACAGGTATTGTTTAAATCTGGTTTTGTCATGAATTGTCTTCTTTTTTCTGTCTATGCTGATTGAAAGTTTTTCTGGGTATAGAAGCCTGGGCTGGTATCCATGGTCCATTTGTGTCTGTAAAACACCTATCCAGACCTTTTAGAGTCTCCATTGAGAAGTCAGGTGTAATTCTGATAGGTCTGCTTTTATATGTTATTAGGCCTTTTTCCTTTGCGGTTCTTAACTTTCTTTATTTATTCTGTATGTTTAGTGTTTAATTATTATGTGGCAAGGGGATTTTCTTTGGTCCAGCATATTTGGTGTTCTGCAAGCTTCTTGTACCTTTATAGGCATGTCCTTCTTTAGATGAAAAAAGTTTTTTTCTATGATTTTGTTGAATATGTTTTCTGTGCCTTTGAACTGGGATTCTTCTCTTTCTTCTATCACTGTTATTCTTGGTTTGGTCTTTTCATGGTGTCCCAGATTTACTGGATGTTTTGTGTTAGGAATTTATTGGATCTAACATTTTCTTTGACTCATGAATCTGTCTCCTTTGTTGTATCTTCAATGCCTGAGATTCTCTCTTTCATCTCTTGTATCTGTTGATGATAGTTTTCAAGTCTTGAATCATTTCCTGTTTGATTTTTTTTGCTTTCTTTAAAGGATTTATTAATTTCTTCCAATTTTTTGTTTGTCTTTTCCTGGGCTTCTTTAAGGGATTTTTTTCATCTCCTCTATAACAGCCTCTCTCATCTTCATAAAGTAATTTTTAAGTTTGTTGTCTTGTGTTTCAGCTGCATTGTGTTCAGGTTTTGCTGTTGTAGGATCATTAGATTCTAGTGATACGTATTGCTGTTGGGTTATTGAATATCTCCTTACCCTGGTGTTTACTCATCTTTTCTTCCCACTAGAGTGGCTTGTGCCTGTGCCTGTTCTTCCAACTTTTGTAGTTGGCACCTGTGCCTATGTGGTCTACTGTTTTTCCAACTGGTGTGGTTTGTGCCTGTGCCTATGTAGTCTGATGGTGTTGTGTGGTAGGGCTGGCTATGGAGAAGGTCTTCAGGTGCTTGGGGTTGGGCAGCAGAGTGAGTCTTGGAAGGACAGAGTCCAGTGGGTGATGGTGGTTTGGGTGAAGCCTAGAGGCAGGTCTCTCATCTACCTGCAGGCTGGTGGGGACTGCTCTAGAGCAGTGGAATTCCACCAGAGGTGGCACAGGCATGTTAAATAGCCCTTAGGTATTCAGTCCTTGTCTAGATAAAGTCAAGATGCTGTAATTTGTCTACCAATAAGGCCTGCTTCTAACTATCTATTAAGTTGACATCCTATAACACCTTTGAGGAAATTATTACATTTTTTTTTAAAATGGGGCTGGAGAGATTTCTGTTGCAGCATTGCAGTTCCAAGAATCCCACATAGTGGCTCACAACCTTCTGTAACTCCAGTTCCAGAAATTCTTATATCCCCCCCCACTGGCCTTCAAAGATGATACACATATATACATGCAGTCAGTCATCGGATTTTCAAAAACATTTGTTATTTTATTTCTATGAGTCATTTGTATGATATTGATTAGCTATTTGGAGAAAACTAACAATAAAAAAACATAAAGTTAACTTGACAAGCAAGCTTTCTCATCCATAGTGATGAAACACTCTTGTCTCTCCTTAGACTCTTAAGTGACTTAAGGATAGGGCACATAGAGTCCTTCTAGTTGAATGCAGTATATTCCTTCTAGAAAGCAGTAGCCATCATCAATTATGTCATCCCATAACCCTCAGTTTTCATTCCTACATTGAAACATTAGGACACAGAAATCAGCAAGGGAAGATGGGCTTATTTATAGTTTGGTCAAACCATGGAGGGAAAGAACGTATTTCCTCCCCATGGTTGTGTGACAGTCTTAAGATTTCTAAGAACTACAGAAGAAGATTTAGCTGTGAGACCCTGTAAATGTTCCTTTCCTGGTAGGAAAGGAAGGGCAGAGGACTCAGCCTCTGGAGGCCCCATGTCTTTGTTCCCAGCAGTTGTCTCTATTCTTGGTAAGGAGGGACACAATGGTCTCTCTTTTGAATGTAGAATATCTCCTCTGTACCAGCAGGGCTCCAGCCCATTGTCACTCAGCATGGGCTGAGAAGCACACAACTACTCTGTTCAGACTATTAGCAGAGGGAAAAGAGACAGCAGAGCCAAGTTAAGAAGATGGAGTTCTGTGATCCTTCCCCTTTCAACATCTAGCCTCACAAACAATGAATAAATTTTCTTTAGAAAATGACATCTTTGACGTCACACTGGGCAGACATTTGCCATTTTTTTTTTGGTGTGAAGCTCAGTTTTAATGACTATTCAAAAACATGTCTATAAAGTGCATGACTGTGGTAGTGCACAATGAGCCTTGAGTCAAGGACAGTTTCTCCACTTCTATCTGTGACCTGCATGAACAGGCCACTCTCTCATTAGGAGCTATCTGTCCTGTCAGCACCTGCTAGATCTCTTCACCCCTCACTGTGCCCTTCAGCATGAAGATGAGGAATGGCTACAGTAAGATTTTTAGAGTGTCTGAAATAGTATCAGTTTTGTAGATGTTGAAGCATCTTCAGAGAAAATGAAGGGTCCTTGTCAAGGGAAGAAAACCCTCAGCCTGAGGTCCCCTTTGCATTCTTCTATTGGCTGAAGGTCGACAGACTTCAAGTGCAATGACTGTATTTATAACAGAGTTAAGGTCAGTGTGTTTGGAGCATTTGGGTTTTGCTAAATCTGCACTCATACCTTGTCCCTAAACATGAACACTGTACCTTATAGAACCATCACTCCATCTTATTTATAAAAGGAAATTATGTAATGGAAATAAAGTAATTGGTACTTTTTAATTTACTCTTTTAACTTTGTACTACCTTTAAGCCTTATAATTTATGTGCTTTGTTACTTTGAAAATAACATAACCTGTGTGAAGTATACATGTTTCTATGTATGTATGTATGTATGTATGTATGTATGTATGTATGTATGTATGTATGTGTCTATCTGTCTATCTATTTCTCTGTCTATCTATCTATCTATCTATCTATCTATCTATCTATCTATCTATCTATCTATCTGTCTGTCTATCTATAGGGCCCAGGCATGACAAGCTTAATAGAGGCCTCAGTCTTGGTAGTTTACCTAAGGTAATACCTGGTTCCAAGAAAGACCACAGACTGAGACCATTTAGGCACCACCCAGGAACTGACCATCCAAAGGAAATTTGTAGTGTTCCAACCATTGTACATATGGTCACCTGCCTGCACACACATATTGCTTTTCACCAGGACACCCCTAAACAAATATCAGCCAATCAGGGGTCCTGAACCTTAGAAATTCCTCACCCCATCCTCTGCTTTTATGAAAAAGCCACCCCAACTGAGCTTGGGGCTCTGATTATGCAATGCATTAGACACACAAAGAGTCCAAGTTTGAACTTGCATAAAAATGAACTTGTTGTTTTTTGAGGGACTCTGCATATTTGGGCATAACACTATCTTGCTATCTATTTTATTCATTTCTCTATCTATCTATCTATCTATCTATCTATCTATCATCTATCTATCCATCCATCTATCTATCTATCTATCTACCTACCTACTTATCATCTATCTATACATCTATCTAAACATCTATCCATTCTGTCTGTCTATCTATCTATCTACCTATCTATCTATCTATCATCTATCTTCTAAATATCTACACACATAGCTATCTAAACATATGTCTTGTCTGTCTGTCTACCTACCAATAGCTATATAGAGAGAATTGTTTTGAGAAATTTAGAAACTACTCTCTCTTTTTTAAATTGATTTTATTGAGCTATACTTTTTTCTCTGCTCCCCCCTTCTTCTCCCTTCCCCTTCAACCCTCTCCCATGGTCCCTATGCTCTCAATTTACTCAGGAGATCTTGTCTTTTTCTACTTCCCATGTAGATTAGATCCATGTATGTCTCTCTTAGGGTCCTCATTGTTGTCTAGGTTCTCTGGGATTGTGATTTGTAGGGTTTTTTTTTGCTTTATGTTTAAAAACCGCTTATGAGTGAGTACATATGATAATTGTCTTTCTGGGTCTGGGTTACCTCTCTCAATATGATGTTTTCTAGTTCCATTCATTTGCCTGCAAATTTCAAGATGTCATTAGTCATCAGAGAAATGCAAATCAAAACAACTCTTATACCTGTAAGAATGGCCAAGATCAAAGACACTGATGAAAACTTATTCTGGGGAGGTTGTGGGGTAAAGGGAACACGTCTGCATTGCTGGTGGGAGTGCAAGCTGGTACAGCCCCTTTGGATTTCAGTATGTCAGAAAATTAGGAAACAACCCTCCTCAAGACCTAGCAATACCACTTTTGGGCATATATTCAAAGGATGCTCAATCATGTCACAAGGACATGTGCTCAACTATGTTCATAGCAGCATTGTTATAGCCAGAACCTGAAAACAACCTAAATGCCCCTTAACTGAAGAATGAATAAGGAAAATATGGTACATGTACACATTGGAGTGCTACACAGCAGAAAAATTAATGAAACAACTCTCTGTTAAGAAGTCTGCCCCCATGTGTTGGGTATAGACGATCTAAAAATCACTTTATTCTAATTAGGTCAAATAATATCACACAGATAGTTTAATGGAGCTATTCAATCCCCAGTTCTACATATCTCAGTGAACTTCTCTACAGTTACAACAGCCGTTCTGGAACATGGAGCTTCACTTATGGTTTTAAGGTTTATCTTTTATAGAAGTAAAGGAAAAAGAAATGAGGGAAGAAAGGACCTATGACTGAGTTAAACTGGAAAGGAGTTAGCCTTATATCCTCTTTCTTGATTCTTCTGCACTTTGCAGTTCTTTGCCATTTGCTATCTTGTGTGTGTGCATGTTCTCCCATTTAAATGGTCATGCTTAAATCTGAAGCCTACCCTGTCTCTGATTTCTCTGTGATAAAGCCGCTTACTTTTCTTAGCTCTCACTTGTCCTGAACGTTTTCTATGGAACGCTGAAGGATATGGCTTTATCTGAGCACAGATACTTTAGGACAGAAGCGTCCCACACCATGTTTAACAATGGACTCTACCCCTATGCTTCTGCTGTCAGATGCCAAATTTTCAATGAAATGTGTGCTGTTTACAGGAAGCTGTAGGGTCAGAGCCAGGAGCAGCCTGTGAGATATTCCTTACAAGGTGTGTGTCCAGGGGAAAAGACATCTCTCTGCCCCTTCCTCCAACCTTGACTCTGCTGGGTGGCAAATGGAGAACAGAGCAGCTTGTAGCTCAGGAAGCTGTGAGGGGTAGCATAGGGCTAAAGCTTTGGGGATACCCCTTCCCATGGAAGGCATGAATGAGTAGCGTTGAATGACAGAACACTGTTTAGGTTGAACTTTCCCTAGACTTCTATATTCTAGTTCAGGGCTCTTAACCTTCTCTATTCACAATCCACCTTTGTTACCCCTAATACTTTGTATGTGACCCCAGGTGCATACATATATGAAATAGGTATATGAAAAAAGCATAAAGACATTTATTTTAAAATAATTTTTGATAAACATGCCAGTTTGATAGCTTCTTGAAGATGAAAGCAATTGTCATCCTGATGACATGGCTGGCTGACTTATCTTTACATGAAGAATTAGATCTTGTATTAATATTTGACTCTTCAGGACCTAGAACATCTTCAAAAGTTTTCAGAATTAATTAATATTTAGATTTCATTATTATCAATGTCAAGCACACTGTTTCACATGAACACATAGTACAAAAGCACAAAAAGTGCGTTTAGGGCCTTTTCAGAAACATGAAAAACCCTGTATTAATCCCAAAACCCAAAATCATTTAATGGCATTTTTAATATGGTAAGTATCAACAATAAAGCCACAATATGCCTTGCAAGTTAGGGGTTCTGTTTGCAGTTAAGACAGTTAAGAATAAATTCTTGTTTGTCCTATGTTAAGTCTTTGAAGTCCTTGGAAGTTACAGTTTCTATTTGTAATTAAGAACTCCCCATTTGTCCTGTGCAGGTTAAGGTTTATGTTTATAGTTAAAGAATAAATTTTCTTTGTTTGTCCTGTGTTGTTAAGTCTTTGCAAGTCAAGGTTTCTATTTGTAATTAAGAAGAATCTCCTCTCTTTTAGATCTGGTGTAAACTGCCTGGGACCCCATTTGCATGATATATATTCATACCATTGGTCCTTCCCTTTTATTGTGTCTTTCTAGCAATATATAAGAGCCATCTCTCATGTCCTGGTGAAGACCTTATATCTCCCATAAAACCATAAAAGGGACTCCAGGGGTCAGCAGGGGCTGCTCTCAAAAATCCTGACTTAGGGTGAGGTGAGACAGCCGGCTGGCCAATCCCAGGTATACCCCAAAGTACAGGTTGCTTTGATTGGACAATCATGGATTTGGTTCTTTCTCCTCATGATTCTCAGGTTTAGCAGTAACGTGGAAAGCACTGCCAGAAACACATTCATTACATGCCATGCAAAGTCATTGTTCTCTTTTATTCTGATGATAAAATATACTGTAAATTGTGCTCTCAGTGATTTTCATGAAAAGTAGAGGGAGTGGCTTAAAGTTTTGAATAATCATAGAATATATAACATAAGCCTAGATTTTATAAAAATAGAATATTCAGAGTTTAGTAAGAATATCAAAGACCATTTTTTCTGTCATAAAGGAGAAATAGATTATTTTCATGAGAAGTAAATATTACTTTAAGAAAATACTTATAATTTAGCAAAACAGGTACTTAAATATTTTTAATAAATTTATTTAGTTATTTATTTTTTCACTCTGTCCACAGTTTCCCCTGCATCCTCTCCTCCCAAATCCTTTTCCCCACCTCCCTTTTCTTCCCACTTCCCTATCCTTCCCCCACCTCCCGTTTGTTCCCACCTCCCAATCTACTCCTCCATTTCTGTTTAGGAAAGGCCAGGTCTCCCATGAGTATCAACAAAATATGGCATATCAAGTTGCAGTAAGGCTGATCACCTCCCTATGTATTAAAGCTGGGTAAGGTGACTCTGTATGAGGAATAGGGTCCCCAAAGCCTGTAGAAGAGTTGGAGACATTCTCTGTTCCCACTGATAGGAGACCACAAGAGGATCAAGCTACACAACTGTAACATATATACAGAGGGCCTAGGTCAGTCCCATGCAGGCTCTCTGGTTGTCAGTTCTGTCTCTGTGAGCCCAGCCAGGTTAGTTGATTCTGTGAGTTTTCTGTGTCATTGACCACTCTGGCTCCTACAATCCTTTCTACCCCTCTTCTTCAGGATTCCCTGAGCTCCATCTAATGTTTGGCTGTCGGTCGGCATCTGTTTTCATCAGTTGCTGCACGAAGCCTCTCTGATGACAATTAGGATAGGTACCAATCTCTAAGCATAGCAGAATATCATTTGGCATTATTTTTTCTCCTTCTTTTTTATTGTTAAAAGAAAACTTTACATTTACTCTCCTTGTTCCCAGCCCTCCAGCTCCCCCACTACCCCACCGCCCTCCCCCTGCTTCATTAAGATGGGGTAGGATACCCTGCCCTATGGGAAGCCCAAGGCCCTCCCCCCTCCATCTCGGTCTAAGAAGATGTGCATCCATATAGAATA
>JAQHUG010000030.1:5590982-5605075 GCA_028555095.1 Dicrostonyx torquatus
AGGGGTTTTCCTTCTTAGTAGGATTTCAACTATTCTTTTTATGCGTTGTTTCAAGGGGTATATGAAATTACTAAACACCCAGGTCAGCATCCCACACTCCTAAGTGAGATTTCATGGCTTCATAGATTTCTAATCCTAAGTCTCAGCCAAGTGAAGAAGAGATAGCAGAAAAGAATTCTAGGTTCATCTTGGGCTCTTTTCATGCTCTGGAAACTGGTTCTTTCAGTCTGACAACCTGAACCCAAATGGGTGCAACTGATAAGCACCCTTGGCCACACTGTCAGAGCAGTAGGTAATGCCGAAGGCATTGGACTTTTTTTAACATGTGCAAGCATAAGAAAGAAGATGGAGAGTGTATACAAACATACATACATACATGAAAATCAACAACATACAAAAAGCAACAAATCCTCCAGACCTAGAGATATGACTCTAATTAAATTGCCAACACCCATGTAGAGCTACATCTGTAAATCCTGCTCCATGGGTTTCTCTGCCCTCAGCTGGAATCCTTGGGCAACTGCACTCACACATGTACATGTGCCCATGTTCTCCAACATAGACACATAATTAAAAGTAAAATAAATCTTTAAAAGTCTTACAGCAAGCCTATTTATGAAAAGTTCCTAACTTAATGACAATTATGTTCTAAAATTCTGTATCAAATATTAGCATTGATTTTAGTTAGATACTTCTTTTGAGGACACAGTAAGACAAGGGAACATTCTTAATATTTCTTGTCTCTAACATCCTGCTAGATACCTTAGATACTGGAAATAGAATAAAAATATATTGCTCTTTGAGAGGATTAAATAAAGCAAACTAAATTAACATTTAAACCAAAGTTGTGTAATAAATAAATAATAATTAATAAATGCAAAAAGATTGCCAGATTTTAATCTAA
Organism: Dicrostonyx torquatus; assembly: GCA_028555095.1. Lineage (NCBI taxonomy): Eukaryota > Metazoa > Chordata > Mammalia > Rodentia > Cricetidae > Dicrostonyx > Dicrostonyx torquatus. Next base: position 5,591,887 of record JAQHUG010000030.1, read on the forward strand.
AAATTAATATTTCACCAATACCAGAAAACATCAACACAAAATTGTAACATGACAATATATCCTTAACAATAGTTACTACTAATAAAAGATACCTAGGAATTACCTCACAATAGAAAAGCAGACCTCTGGAAAAATGACAGCCCCTAATCTGACATGTAGCAGGCAAGACTAATAGATTTAGAATTGATATTCCCAGGGATAATATGATACTGTATTATAAAAGACAAAGATTTAGCTCAAATATATACACATGTAATTCAATTTAAGATAAAATTTCAGCTCTATTACTTAAAGAGTTTTACATGCAAACATTTAAAATTTCACTAGGAGAATGAAGTCTGTGAATCAGTCAGTGGAACTCAAAAAGGAATGTATCTTACAGCAGTGGGTACCTCTGTTGCATTTTCTATAGCCGTAGTGGTACAGTGGAGAAACTGGGACCAGAACCAGACACCTCATGTCCTTTCCAGTGATGGAGGAAAAGAGAGCAGAAAGGGAATAAATTACGTAGGTAAAACAAGCACACAGGGTTGCATGAATGCCATGGTAGATCACTTACGAAGCATTAGGACCTATAACTCCATAGTAGAGCAGTTGCTTAGCATTCGAAAGACCTTGGGTTGTATTACAAGCAACACACACACACACACACATACACACACACACACACACACACACACACACACACACACACACACACGAAACCTCTGGCATGAAGCGTGTTAGTCATTTAGCAGGTGTCTTCCTTTGTCCGGGTTGTTTCTTTCTCCCATTTAATGTGTCCCTTCTGATGCCCTTGGAAGGTCACTAAAGTCCCTTTCCCTCTCTCAGACTTCAGAACACCCATTTCTTCGGGAATTTGTGTTTAGTAGCTTGAAACCAAAAGTAGTTTGATATTCAACAAAGAAATGTTAAAAATGTAAAATAAATCCTATAGATTTATAGGAATTTATTAGGCAGCTCCAAGCCATACACAATTGGAAATAAATATTGAGATGGTGTTGTTAATGATTTTTTTCAAATCAGGTTTAAATGGCTCTCCTTCGTAATGTTTGTAGACTTATACAGACAGAAATTTCATTGTTGGTCAGTCATGTATTTTCCAAATTCATATTGAGAATTTTAATGTTTTGAAGTGTGTGTATGTGTGTGCATGCGTGTGCGTGAGTGAATATATGTGTGATTTATGTCTGCATGTGTGCACGTATGTATTAAAAGCCCAGAAGATGACCTCAGTTGTCATTCCTCAGGTGCAGTTCACCTTTGTTTTTTCTTTTTTATGTTTTTTTTGTTTTATTTTCACTTTGAGGCAGGACTAAGGTCTTCTCCCCTATATTTAGGCTGAATAAGGGATCCCTCTAAAAAGAATAGGCTCCAAAAGGCCAGTTCAAGCCCTAGAGATAAATCCTGGTCCCACTGCCAGTGGCCCCACAGATTGTCCAAGTTTCTCTTCAGATTGTATCCATCTTTTACCTTTGTTTTTAAAATAGAATTTCTTACTGGCCTCAAACTCTGCCAGTAGTAGTCTGTGCTCACTGTCCAGGGAGCCCCAGGCATCATCCTATGTTTGTCCTGTACTGACAGAGACATCTGCCCAGCACTACTTATTATTATTTAAAAGCTAGGCTCAGGGCTGGAGAGATGATTCAGTAGTTAAGAGCACTTGCTGCTCTGCTGGAGGATTTGAGAATTCATTTCCCAGTACTCACGTCAGCCCAGGCAGTTGACAGGGTACTGTCCCTCCAGTTCCAGGGGATTTGATGCCTCTGGTCTCCTTGACACCTGCACTGAAGTGCACACACACACACACACACACATGCACGCACGCACACACACACAAACACACAGGAGAGGAGAAGTCCAAAGATAATTAAACTTAATTAAATCTAAGAAAAGTTGGTCTCTCTGAAGAACATTGGTGTTGCCAAGGAAAGGCAGGATTTCCCAGGGGCCTGAATTCTTCCAGCTTCCTTCCTGTGTATTTATTTTCGGTGTCGACATTTTCCTGGGTATCTGAAGAGGATTTGTGGTGAGAGTTATTATTCTATATCCAAATATAAATAGAGGATTTAAAGGGCAACATCTGGACCTTACTGTTTTAAAAATGATTAATTTTTCAGAAAGTTTCATTGAGACCTTAACCATAAAACCAGTGGCCATGGCGATAGGGCTGAATGATCAGATGGCTCACACGGGGGCAGATGAGGAAAAGAGGAATTGACTTCAAACACTGATTTAAACTTTGACAATCAGCGTATCCCAGGAGGCACAGTTTTGTTCACCTAGAAAATAAAGAAATTAGGATGAACCATCTGAGAGACACTTTTGGGCTCTAGGATTTGACAATGACTCTCAAATGAAAAACAGTGAGCTAATTTTAGATATAATGGGGGGGGAGTTGTACCTGAAAACTAACAGCCCCTAAAATTGTCCATATATTATTGGGTTATTAATTTATCTATATAATTTCAGGTAAAACTATGTTAAATCATCACCATAACTTGGCTCAGGAGACTGTCTCAATGTTCCCTATGTCTCATTTTTATGATAGGAAAAATGGGCAAATAAGTTGTTGACTCTTCATCCAGTTTCCAGGATGAGGTTAGAATTGGTACAAATGAGACATTTTATTAGTTAAAAAAAGTCCACATCCACACCTCCAACCTCTTGTTCATGCTTCTGTGAAACATGTTGGAGATTTGGTTATACATGTGATAGTCTGAAATATGAGCATTGCCAAGTATCAAGCTGGTATGCATGCTTTTCCTTTCTGGGATAAAAGTTCCTTGCAGATGTGAAGTTAAATTTGAAGTCAAAGTTCTCAATTTGAGAAAATGTCCTGGATTATCTGGCTCATCATCATCATCACCATCACCACCACCACCACCACCACCATCACCACCACCATCATCATGATTATAGCAGGAGATCTGCTGGCTCCTAGCACATTACCAGCTCCTGACCTGAGTCAATAGCACCCCTGAGACTTACTAGAAGACAAAAACAAGCACTGGAAAAGACTGCAGTGCCCCTTTCTAGCTACGAGTGTTCTGTCAGTCATGTTTCTGAAAGGTTCCAACCATTGGGAGAGCTCTCTATAGAGGAAAAAGTATCAGGAATTGCTATCTAAATGGTGAGTTTTGAGGTTATAATGCTTTAACTTTGGAGAAAACTGCTTGTGTACCACAGTTTGGGAAACTATGAAGAATATTGTGTGTATGTGTGTGCAAGGACTCGTGTGTGTGTGTGTGTGTGTGTGTGTGTGCGCGCGCACTTGTACACATGTGTGCCATAGTTATGTGGAAGTCATGTTTAAGGTGTCAGTTTTATTTTTCCACTCTGGGGTTCTGAGAACCAGACTTAGGTCATTGAACTTGCATGACAAATCCCCACTGAGTCACTTCCTTGACCCCTGAAATGCTTCCTAAACTCTATTTTAGAAAACGAATTTCAGATATAGATTTTTTAAAATATCAGAACTGATTTTATTAAATGCCTCTCTGTCTAGGGCATTATGGGATGCATGCAAATAGTTCCACGCCAACAGTCTCAATTTCTCTATTCATTTATAGTCTGCAACAAATAAATGACACAAACAAGTGAATAAGCATTTGGTGTCATTTCCCAGACACCATTAGCTGTTAATCAGAGACAAATCAAGAGTGAATCTCTTTCTCAGCATGTAGTCAGCAGCTTCTTCCAACTGCTAAAATTAGGTACGAAATGCAGTGCCTGCCACCAAGTTTTGGGCAATAGAACAGGAGATAGCATTCATTCTTGTGTGTTTCCTTCCTTCGTTCTCTTCTTTCTTCCCTGTTGGAACTATCAGAAGGTGCACTGGGGATGGACCACAGCAGATAAATCAACAATGGCCAGGGATACCTGTATCAGATAGTTGTGGGGAATGTGTTTCGAATGTGAGTTGTCTGCTCCAGGTTCATCTTTACATCCCTTTCTAGCTATTAGCTGACATTACAGCAGAACTTGAAGACTCAAGTTCAACCAAGATTTCCTTTTTGATTTCATTTCATTTTACAAAGCCATTTTCTCTAACTAAATGTTCAACCTTTCTCCTTTAATTTTTAGAGTGATCATCTTCCTTTTTAAAAGAGTTTTATTCATTTTTATTTTCTGCATACGGGTGTTATGTCTGTGAGTGTGAAACCAGATGCACGGCGGGGGGGATATGAAGACAAAAAGAAGGCACCTGATGCCAAGAAACAAGAGTTTCAGGTGACTGTGAGCTGGTGTAGGAGGTCCTTCTGTTTGTGTGTGGCTTTCATTGGTTAATGAATAAAGAAACTGCCTTGACCTAGTTGATAGAGCAGAACTTAGGTAGGCGGGGAAGACAGAACGGAATGCTGAGAGAAAGAAAGGTGGAGTAGGAGGGATGCCATGGAGCTGCCAGAGACAGACATTCTGAATCTTTCTCGGTAAGCCACTGCCACGTGGTGATATACAGATTGATAGAAATTGGTTAAATCAAGATGTGAGAGTTAGCCAATAAGAAGCTAGAGCTAATGGGCCAAGCCATATTTTAATGAATATGTTTTATGTGTGATTATTTTGGGTGTAATCTAGCTGGCCGGTGGGGACAAACAAGAAGGCCCTCACCCTACAACAGTGAGCTGTCATGTGGGTGCTGAGAATCGATTCTGGGTCTGGAGGATGAGCAGTGAGCACTTTTATCCGTCGAGTCATTTTTCCAGCCACTGGAACTTCGCACTTTAAGACTTAGTGTGGCATTCTCCGTGATGACTTCCTGACCTTCTTCCATCTGAGAACTCCATGATCCCTGCTTTTGTAGCAGTTGTTTGAATAATTGGCTTTGCTCTTTTAATGGATAGTAACTACCTCTTGGACAAGTACCAGTCTTACTCATTTTCAAGTTCGTCAGTGAACTGAATGATTTACAGGAAGCTTAATACATACTTATTGAATAAGCTAATTGCTGAACTAGTAAATGAGCAAAAATATGAATTGGCCTCAATGGAGGCTGGAATTTTGTACAAAAAGCCATATTTTATGATTCCCAAGTGGATAATATGTCTCCATGTAAGTATTACATATATATATATATATATGTGTGTGTGTGTGTGTGTGTGTGTGTGTGTGTGTGTGTGTGTGTATGTATGTATGTATGGTATGTGTGTATGTATCTGACCACATGTGCACCTATGTATTAATTTGCAAACGTATACATGGTTACTTAAATATATAGGAACATAAAGTGATAATGGGAAAATTCAAAGTTTTCAGACCATCACAGACCCTATTATTTCTCTCTCATAATTAGATGATTAAATAATTGTTAATATAAATTTAACAAACATGTTTAAATAAGACATCAAATTATAGTTATTTTGAGAGGGTCTTGTAAGCCTTTATCTCAGGAATCACCAAGGGGTACTTTGGTATCCAGGGTGCAATGCCTCATGTGTCTCTGCTCTTACTTGCACTGATTAGGAATGAGAACATTTTTTAACCACCTTTCCCTTCTTTTTGGTGGGATGTATAACATTGGTACCAAAATCTAATATTTCATCTAAGGAACTGAAGCTGAAGGCTGACAATAGCCTTTGGCAGCTGTGATGTTCCAGGCCAATAGTGCAGTTCTGATAGAATAAAGATGAGTGGACTACTACTGTCCTCTGTCCCTTCCTCCAGGCTTATTGGATAGCTCCCTGTTCATTTTGTCATTGACTTACTGTGTGCTGAACCTCTAATACAATACAACAAACAATCTTCCACAAAGTAAAACGATGAGCTGTTCCCTAGCTCTTTCCAAGGGGCAAGTAGGATCCGTGGTGATTACAAATACAAAGTGGGTACGTATTGCAATGATGGATATATAGAAAGTCTTTCCCAACCTCCTTTATGTAAATCACAGCATATAGCTAAGGGCTTGGTCCAAGAAGGATTCTTTACATATTCATTCCAGCTACCCCGGGGGTATGCCCTCAATCCTCTGGCCTGATTGCAAACAGACTGTCAGCAAGATAGGCTATTAGAAAGCAAATCTGGGTTGTAATTACATAAAGCCAGAAACACTGAGATGGACAATAGATCCAGTTTCCTCTTCTATCCCTCAGGTGCACAGCAGTTTTATGCATTGTAACATGGAGAAATCTGGGTTGTTTACTATTCTGTAACAGACCTTCTTAAACCTATGTGATTCTGGAACCCACAAGCCTTTTACATGCTTTGTCAACCCAATCCACAACCGCAGAACCCATTTGCATTAGAAATTAGCCTGCAAATTTGTTTGTATTTTAGTCTTTCTTTACTCTGAAAGCAATTCAAACTTATAAAGAAATTAATGGACCTTAAAAGTAGACTAAAACAATGGGAAAATTTTTAAAATTTTCTTTTGGGTGTTTTATAGGTAAGCATTCTAATAATGATCTAAATCCCCAAACCCAAGGAAATACTGAGGTAAAAAAATATAAAATAAAATTGTTGTGGGAACTCCTTCCACCAATAGCCTTTAAGATACCTGCCCAGTTTGGGCGTGGTCTCATGCACCATAAATACAGCTGAAGAGTGTGCACAGATCTCTTTACTGATGGATTTGGTTCCAGTTCCCAGCACATGCAGAGGACTGCAGATCACTGCCTTTACTGTGAGTTTATTCCCAAATACATAAACCTTTGTTATACTCCATTCCGGGCTATTGTGGAACTCTTTGGTATGACAACATAAAATAAACGTCAGGGCTTCCTACATTTAACTAGAAAGTGAGAAATAGATGATTCAGTGGGTAAGGGTGCTTCTTCACAACCATGAGAACCTGGATTCAAGTCTTTGGCATCCACATAAAAAGCGAGATATGATTGCAGTGTCTATAAGTCCAACATTGGATAGTAGAGAGTAGAGACAGGCAGATCTTAAGAGCTCACTGATAAGCCTGTCTAGCCCTTTGAAGGTTTTATTTATAGTTTTGAAACACACACACACACACACACACACACACAGAGGTATGCCTATATGTGTATATGTACTCCTCTGTACCTGTACCCAGGAAGATCAAATGAGAACATTAGATCCCTGCAAATAGAATTATAGGTTGTTATGAGTTGACTAATGTGATATGTGTATTGGGAACTGGATTTGGGCTCTCTTCAAGAGCAGTATATGCTCTTAATCACTGAGCAATCTCTTCAGGCCTTTTGATTTCTATTTTAAGCATACTAAAGTCCAGGGTCACACTGTGCACTGTCATTTGTTAAATTCCAGTGTTCTGTGAATTTTGGATATGTCTTATATCACCTTGTCTAGGGCCATTGTGTTTAGCATGAACTTTTAGTTCTTTTCTGAAGTACTAATTATTTCCCACAATGAAATGAGACAGTCTGTTTCTAAGGCATTAACAAACTAAATACTTTCTTAATCCTTATAAAGTACATGCATGAAAAGATATGGAAGGAAATGGGAGTAAGGGAGGCATGTACAAAGCTGGTTCTATTAGCATTTAAAACTTTGCTTTTGATACAGAACATGTATTTTCTGAATTTCCTACTCCCTGTGTGAAGTGCCTGCAATGTGTTGTAGACTAAGAAAATCAACCTCATTTCATGAACTGATTTCTGACCATTAACATACAACATAGACTTGTGATAAACATTGACTATTTCTAAGTAGGGACTTTATTATTTCCTTCATTGCTTCCATCAGTTTATCCAAAGCATATTTCAATGCATAGTTTTTCCTGGTGTTTCCTCAAACAGCTGTGTTAGAATCTAACCGCCCTAGTGTATTCAGAGCTTCTAAAGAGGAGCGTAATAAATTAAACTTAAAAGACAATGAAAGTGCTGGAGAAATGCTTCTATAGTAAAGAACACACACTTCAGGGTTCTCGAATTCAGTCCCCCAGCAACCATGTCAGGGAGTGTACAACCACCTCTAACTCCAGCTCCAGGGGATCTGATGCCCACTTCTGGCCTCTGCAGGCACTGCACTTAAGTGCTCACAGTTTTAAAAATTAAAGGAAAGTTGAAATGAATTTTTTTGGAGGTTTGAGCTCATCCTTTTTATTTTGTAAGTACCACAGCTATTGGTGTTCTCATTTACTGCTTCACATGTTTTTGCCTTGTAAATAGCACAGATTTCTGTCAACATGAGACCAAAAGCATCAAGAAAGAAACATTTTTTTTTGTCAGAATTGGCTCTCTGATCAACAGGCTCCCTCATCAATGCAGACAGTTTTCCCTGATGGTGCTGAGCCATGGGATACTAATTTCATGCTAATTTTGACTTTGATTCCTTTATGCCATTAATATATTCATCAGCAGTGACATGCCCTGAACTTCACAGTCAAGCTGGGGACCTCTAGAGATGGATTAATTAGGTCAATGGGAAGGGGACAGTGTGAAGCTCAGTTTTAGATGGTGAAAAGCTCATAATTAACCCAAATTATTTTGAAGGTACCAGTTTCTTAGTTTTACCTTATAGGACAGCTGTATTAAGTGGTTTAGGTAGCATTGAGGTCATTTCTCCTTCTTTGGAAAATCTCTCCATGGAGGGGAATAATGACAAAAGCTGTCATTAGAGTCTGAGATAGTTTTTTTTGTCCTAATAAAGGTTTGAATTCGGATCTCTGCAGGTAGTGTGGGAGCCCATAGAAGGGTCTTCCTGTGGATGGGCTTCAGTCCTATAGGCCATGTCCAACTTGTAACCTATGTGTTGCATATGACCTTGGAATAGTGATGGACATTGCCTAACATGTAACATTGTAACTTTACTCAAAAGAGGCTAAGAATGTTGTTCCCAAGCAGGAACTTTTTAGATAGTTTGTATCAAATGTTAAAAGGGTGGACACACCTATAAGGTGTAGGAAGACATCTATGGACAATAGCACACCTAGGTTATCATTGTATTTTAATGTAACCCCGATGCTGAGTCCTCTGGGGGGTACAACTAAAGACTATGCTCTTTGAGCCTTCTGGGGCCCCGAGTCCACGTGTCTCTTGGCTCATTCATAACAATGTCTGTTAGGTGTTTTCATGGTATAAGCAGATGGAACAGCTGTTTGAAGGCAAGAAGTGTGTCCTAGGATAGTCTCACTTTTTAAATTTTAGGGGTGGGCTATGATAGGGATCTGGAAAGAATTTCTATTCCTTCCGGATGAAGTTTCATTAAGCAGAGATTAAGAGTAATGGGCTTCAGAATTCTCCACCACTGTTTGTCATTTTTGACCTTCTCATTTTCATATGGTTGTTACCCCTGCTCAAAACAAGGCCTCATGTGGCCCGGGCTGTCTTCAAACTTGCTGTATAGTTGAGGATGACCTTGAAGTTTTAATCTTATTGATTCCAACTGTGGAGTGTTGTGTTTGGAGTATAGGCAAACACCAAAATGCCCAGTCTATATGGTATTTAGGACCAAAACCAGGATCTCATACATGGTAGGCAGGCAATCTACAAATTTCCTGGTCTCTGGGACTTACTTATTTTGTCCAGAAATGTGACTTTTATTCCCAATGGTATGCACTGAAACACTTATTCTTCCTGCCTTGCAGTTCCAGGGATCAAATCCAGAGGATTTATTTTTTGATGACTCCAACTCAGCATATGTCACTGCAGTGTGCCCTGAGAAAGAAAGACGTTTCAAAAGAGTAGGGTAGCTGAGTCACAGACCTTAGAAGGAAGTACAAAGTGACAGCTTTCAGTGCTTTCTTTTTCCTCTCCTTTCCATCTGCATTATATGTTATGCAGAACAGCAATTCTGTGCATGACAATCAAGACCCTGTTGGGGGCAGGTGTCTATAGGACAAAACCCCAGCATTTCCATGCCTGTGTGCGTTGTGTGTTTGCATTAAAACTTTAAACAACTGTGTATGGAGTTAAATTGATAGCTTGGCACCCGCTCCATAGCAATCCATTGTATCCCCTTCTACATGCACTTGCAGAAATCAGCAAAAGATCCTAGGGTTACTTGATATGCTAATCAAACAGTAGAAATTGCTAGCTTAATTATATCTTAATGCCTGTGTGCATGTTTTTTTAAGCATGTTCTTTCTTTAAGATTGATTTTTAGGAGATGGAGAGATGGCTCAGGTGTTAAGAACAGCATATGCTCTTCCACAGGACCTGATAGGGTTCCCAGCACCCACATGGTGGCCAACAATTGTCTGTAACTCCAGGTCTGGTAGATCCGGTGCTCTTTTCTGGTCATTGTGGGCACTGAATGCATGTGATACACAGACACACATGCAGAAAAAGCACCCATACACATTAAAAAGTTATTTAATAAAAGATTTACTTTTAATTTTAATGGTGCGTTGCATATGGGTATGTGCACATAAATGTAGGTGCCCATGGAAGCCAGAAGAGGGCATCAGCAGATTCACTGGATCTAGTGTTGTAGCTGTGCACTCCCTGACAAGGGTATTAGGAACTGAACTTAGGTTGTCTGCAAGAGTAGCATGTACCCTTGAACACTGCTGACCCACTCTGCAAGCCATTTCTTTATGCTTTTTATATGTTGTTGACCAAGTATGGGAAGTAGATTTAGCTACTGCAGCACACCTACTACAAGTGCATTGTTGAAAGAAAACCCTTATAATGTTAAGCTGCAAACTGTACCTGGACTTGTTTCCCATGCTGGCTGTTATCACTTGAAAGAATGTCTAATAGACCAACTATTAGTATTCAGATATGACTAATGATTTTAAGACAAATAACTCATAAGAATTAAGCACTCAAACAAAAAATTAATGTATTAAAATAACTATATCCGCCACTGTGAAGTTGAAAAGGTTTTCCAGTGAGATTAAGAGAGGTACTCATTGATGCTGTATATCAAACATGTCAGTGTGTGGAAATTTTGTGTAGCTCAGTGAACCAATGTCTTCCCAATAATTAATGTATAAGATATAAAATATACCATAATGTAAAACAGTCTTCATAGCTCAGGGAAACTGATTCATAAAAAAAACAATAAAAATTGTTTTGTGTGTGTGTGTGTGTGTGTGTGTGTGTGTGTGTGTGTGCGTGCGTGCTAGTACCAGAAGAGTGTGTCAGATTACCCTAGAGCTGGAGTCATGGTTGTTATGGTTTGAAGCTGGGTCCTCTGGAAGAGCAGAAAGCACCCTTAGCCATCTCTCTACCTCCTAGCAATAGATTTTGATGCAATTGAGTAAGTGATTTTTGATTTCTCTTGTGAAGGTCTTGAAGAGCTCACAATGTTTCTGGTCACCTGTTGGTGCAAAGCCAGTTTTTCTTTTCCCTAATGAAAACCAGAACAGCACATTGCAAGTGCTTGGTTGAGGAAGCATGGATGAGAACCTTGCTGTGCTTATTAAGCCAGAAACTACAAGTATCTCAAGCATGTAATCCATGATACTCGTGATACTGTGTTATTTGCTTTGAAAATGAAATTATCTTCATAAAGTATGCTGTTGGATTAACCTACTATGTATTTGTTTTATCAAATGAATTGATAAGTTAAATATTTCTAAATATCTAGGATTAAATTCACAAAACACTAAATACCCCTGGATCAATACATGCAGAAAATTCATGATAAAACTTAAAAGCATGATGGTTATCTGAAAATGGGTTTATATATCAGGAATTGGTTATTTGTTTGCAAATCAAGAGGTCCCAAGTTCAAATCTGTGGTAAACCCTGTTGATTGCTATTTGGTAAACTTTGGCTAGAGAGATGGTTTGTGAGTTATGACTACTTGCTGCTTGATCAGGAGAACAGAATAATTCTCATCACCCATGTGAGGTACCTCACAAATGCCTGTAATTCCAGCTCTAAAAGATCTAATACCCTCTTCTTGCTTCTGAGGGTACCTGCACACACATTGGGCACATACACCACCTCCATACCTTCATGAATACTTAAATAAAATAAAATCTTAAAAAAAACCACTTATCTGAAATCATAAATTTTGGGAACCAATGATCTAGAATGTTCCTTCCTTGTCTACAGTTCTATTCATTCATCCTTATTTCTGGTAAATGTACTCATATATCTTAATATATTTGTTCCTGCCTAAACTGGCATTCCTTCACTGTTGTAAATAGGGGAGAGGTGTGTGTTGTGTTCCCCAGCTGCCAGCCGCTGGCCCGCTCAACTGCTGGATGCCTGCACCCGAAATAACCACATGAGAACGGCATTCATTTAAACTCTGTGTGGCCCATTATCTCTAGCCTCTTCTTGGATAGCCCTCACCTCATAAACTAACCCATTATAAAAGTCTGTAAGTCACCATGTGGTGACTTACCGGAAAGGTCTAACCTGAATCCATCTGCGACGGGAGCCTCATGGTGACTGGCCCACTTCCTTTCTTCTCCTCAGAACTTCCAATCTGTCTACTATGCCCACCGATATAATATTATCTAAGTAAACAAGAAATAAGCAATTTCCAAACTCTAGAAATGACAGAGACATCTCCCTGCCTGGACAGTTACCCAAAGTTCCTCTGTATCGTTGGGGCATCCATCTTCAGCCTACAGGCCCATAGCATCCAGCAGACATTTCCATGAGGCAGGAAAATTCAAAGACAGTTCAGTCACTTTCTTTTGCATCCTGCAGAATGTTTCTCAGACTCTACATGTCTCTGTCATTGGGGCTGGCGGCTGGGGAACATAACCCACACCACTCCCCCGTTTACAACACTTCACTCTTGTAGCATGATTTGTTCTTCCGATCTTTAAAATTTCATTAAGAACTGGTTTGGCAGACTTCTTCCTTACATTCTTTTATAATCAATTGTCCAGATTTCTGCTTTACAGCTTTCTCAATTTAGCTATGTGGTGTCTCAGGAGAGTTGAGGTTTATTTTGTGTTGTGGTTTGAGACAATCTTGTCGGTCTAGGCTGGTCTTAAACTCCAATATTCCTGGCCCTGTCTGCCAGGTACATGGATTCTTTGGTAGGATCAGATTATAAGAACTCACAGGGCAGGTGTTTGGTTTTCATTCTTAAAGCATCTGTGTCTACATACAGTGTTCCATGTACAGCAATCCAAAGGTGTTGTATATAGGCGGAGAGAGGGGTGCGTGTTCCCCAGCACCCAGCTCCCAAGCCCCCAGCCACTGGCCCGCTCAGCTACTGGTGGCTGCCTGCACCCGAAATAACCACATGACAAACTGGATTCATTTAAACTCTGCCCGGCTTATTATCACTAGCCTTTTCCCGGCTAGCCCTCTCCTCATAAACTAACCCATTATAAAAGTCT
>JAQHUG010000030.1:5608585-5626265 GCA_028555095.1 Dicrostonyx torquatus
CCCCAAGGGTGGTACCCATTATTCAGGAGATCTATAAATACTGGAAACCCAGGCAGGGAGCTCTCTCTCTGCGTGGACCGCCGACCTGTATGGTTTGTCTGCATCTACAAAGGAGACTTTCCCGGTATGGTACCCTTGCCTTTTCTCTAATAAATCTATATTATCTCTACACAAAGGACTGACATTTTAGGCTTGGGAATACCATGTTATCCTGCTGCCCTGACATTGTACCCAGCTGATGATTGTGACATTGTCAAAGTCAAGTACTTCACTGACCTGAGATGCTGGGAACTGAACCTTTTGGTAAGACATCACAGAGATGCCAGCCATTTTCTGGTTCCAGAAGTTCTGGAAATCCTTCCAGAGTCCTAGCTTTTCTCCATCACTTGCAATCTCCAACCTATACTTTATTGACATAATACTCAAAGGTATTATGGCACAACTGAGTTATCCTGAAATAGTCAGACCGGTTAATAAAAACTGGTGTTATTCTGATGGAGTTGAGCCAGTTAATGAATAGAGACATGCCAGCTGGCAGTTTCTGTTAGAACCCACACAGACACATGGCAGCAGGGATTTTCCAAAACTTTTGTAATTGGATGGAAGTGGGGATGTTTCTGAAGATTAATAAGGGTGCCACATCATGTCCAGTTGGCAGCCTTAGGGTATCAGCCAGTGTTCAGTCACATTCTATGTGAACACTTGGGCAGCCTGGAGCAGCAGCTGGAGCCTATGCTTCATGGGAGGCAGTGCCTCTTCCGAATGCCAGGGCTTCTTTCTCCTGTCATCGCTGACCTCTGCCTGAGGCCACTTCCAGAGGTTCTTTCCTGCCGAAATCCTTGTCCTAAAAAAAGAGAAAGCATTACTTACAGCACAAGCTGGCCTGACATCCTCCATGCTGTTACCATCTGTTGCAGATATTCATACTGGACAGTTTTCAAATGACAGCAGATGCCTCAGGAAGAAAAAAATTAATCAGCTCAAAATATGTTATTACCTAGCTAATGTTTCAGCTTCAGAGGCTGGGTCATCATGCTGATATCCTCATTTTAAAATCAACTTTCTTTCTTTTTATTTCAAAGGAATTGTATTAGTTGTACTGCCAAGAGTTTATTACATAAAAACATATTTAAACTTAAGTGTCTAAATGAGGAGTTTGCATTTAGATTTTGTGTCTTTAAATGTGCTTTGGAGAACATTCATTGGAGCCATTAAAATCCTGGGTAGGAACAAAAGAAGTCACTGTCAACTGTTAGGGATGTTAGTGACTGTTCAGTGTGCCTCACACCCAAAGGACAATTTCAGAAGGCTTACTCTAGGATGCTCATCTTCCATTTGTCATTGTGTAAAATTGTGAAAAGCCAAGAGCTGGGAGTTTTCTGTGGGATTGTGTTTTCTAGCGATGGAAGAAGCTACATCAGGTGTCACCAACATGATTGTCCAACCATGAACTGAACAAGTCTGATACCATTGGACATGTCAAAGTAGATAGGGAAGAGCCTATGGGGCTTCAACCCTTCACAAAGAACCATAGGTAATTGAAGAAACTTGGGAGATAGAGAACTAGTCTTTCCCATGGAAACACACATTAATTGGTTGTTCAGTGCCAAACACTCAACCCTGAAAACATACATGCATGTAACATAGGGACTGAACAGCCTATATTTCAGAATGTATATATATATATGTATATATGTATATGTATATACATACAATATGTATGTAATGTATATTATTGCATAATACACATTGCTTACATATATATGCATGCAATAGCAATAAGTGAAACAAAAAGTCATAATTTGAAGGAGAACAGGAATAACATATGGAAGAGTTTGGGAAAGGGAAGGGAAAAATATCATAATTAAATTATAATCTCAAAAATAAAAGTAGATGCTTTACAAAAAGATTATATCACTTCAAATGTACAAACATAATTGTTACAATTTTGGCTAGGGCTGTCATATTTTTAATTTGTTATCTCAGAAGCATTCATTGTATAGAGAACCCCTCCTCTGCATGAGACATGAACTTCAAGGCGTAGTCAGGACTCTCAGACGATGCAGTTAACGTGGAATAATGATGTAGATAGTAATTTAGAGCCATACTTATGGACAGGATTCATTAGGGCTGTGTAGTCAGCTCATTAGGCTGACTGTGTATTTTGTCAATTATTTATATGCTTACTTTGTATCTATTTCTCAAAGAACAGATTTTGTTAGGTGTATTTTCTGTATTCTTGATGCTTTAGAGGTCAGGAACTCACACAACCAGAGAAAGAACCAACCTTACAGAGGCCAGATGCTTCCTGAAAGTAACAAGCCATCCAAGACTACCTCTTTCTTATAGAAACCAACAGTTTGAGTTGGTAGTCTCAACAATCCATTAATCTAACTTTCACAAACCAAAAAGTACTCTAAAATACCACAGAGAAAGATATTAGGCTATGAGAGACCACCTGTAACCAGATACCTGCCATAATAATTTGAATCATCCTGAGCTGCCTTGTCTTTCATTCTGGAACCCACGTAAGAGCTGTGATCAAGGATTTCATTCTCCTGCTTCTCTCAGTGCAAAGCTTAGTGGTCTTGTTGTGCCCCTATGTGGTACAGTGGATCTCCTCTCTAAGATCTACATGGCAAATTTTCCCTACATCTCATTCTTATTCCTTTCTGTAACTTCTTCAATCACTTTGCCATATCTAATACTTTCATTATTACAATAAGACAAAAAAAATGCATGTTCACCCAACGTGTCATGACTACTTTTTCATTTTGACGTGTCCACAAAAGAGAAGTCCATGCACTGATCCCTGAGACATGGAACATGCTGAACTGTATGGAGAGGCTGATTTAACAAATGTCACTAAGGTCAAGACCTGATAAAAGAGACCTGATCCTGGTCCAGATAGGACACATTTATCCCCAGAAGTCATCATCCACAGAGTACTCCAGGTCTTTGGGTAGAAATTTTATAGACAGAGAAAAACAAATTTTTTAAAGCCATAAAGGACTGAGCAACAGGAAGTTCTGTGTTGCTGTAGGAGGGGCCAGTGTGACAGGGGATGCAGGTGTTCACAGAGCTAGAAGAAGTTCCCATTTGATAGCAGATGAGGAAGAAGACATTAGACTTAACCATAAGAGCTCGGAATATCCTCTGTGAGTATCTTAGGAGTTAATTCTCCTCACAGACAAAAGTATTGACTTCAAAGCAGCTTAACATTATCCCTGAGAAAGTTAGAGTAGAAGAAACAATGAAGTTCATGAAGCCTTCTCTGCATTAAAGTACTATGAAATGGCACACTAGTGCCTATTTTGTCTAAATCTGTGATAATTTATATGGCAACAATAGACAGCGATGCACCCCATGACAAGCAAAAGTCATCCAGAGAAGATAAATACTCTGTTTGTTTTAGGAGAAAGTTTATTTCGATATTATGCTTTAGCAGCCATGTGTACAGGTTATCTTGTTTTCTTCCTAGACACCTGTGGTGGATTAAACAAGAATGGCCCCCATAGGTTCGCATATGTGACTGCAGAGTCACAAGACAGTGGCTCTACTTGAGAAGGATTAGGAAGTGTGGTTTTGTGGGAGGAGGTGTGGCCTTGTTGGAGGACGTGTCACTAGCGGGTGGCCTTTGAAGTTTCAAAAACCCAAAGCAGGTCCAGTCTCTTTCTTTTTTGCCTCTCTGCCTATGTAGCGGGATGTAAAGATCACAGATACTGCTCTAACACCTGTTTACTTCCTACCATGCTTCCCATTACGATGTCACTGGACTAAGCCTCTGAAACTGTAAGCAAGCCCCAAATGAAAAGCTTCCTTTTATGAGTTGCCTTGTTCATGGCAATAGAACAGTGACTAAGACAGTATTGTGCATAATTAGAAGGAACATGAATGACTCTGAGATAGTAGTAGTCAGCGATCATGTACATTGGTAACAGGACCCATTTCCAGGCAGCATTGCAGGACACGTTTTGAGACAACAAAGCTCAATTTACTGTATGCAAGTCTTTGCAGCATGACTGTTATCGTGAGTGTACGATCTCAACTGTGTTTGTAAGGACTGGATTCTGTTCTGCCACACAGAGACGAGGTATTATCTCCCAGATCTGATAGCTTTTTTTGTGTTTGACACAACAGTCTCATCCAACTTCTCTACAGGAAAGGTGAAGACAGAGAATTGTGCGAAGATGTTATAGAAGGAAATTTCAGGCAGGCATTAGGAGGCTCAGTGTCTGCTCCTGAGTGGCTGGCAGGAGATGGAGCCAGAGAAAGAATGGAGAGGCAGACAGACCAATTACATATCATGAGCCCCTTTAGCTAAAAGGATGGACTTTCAAGATCTGCTTTGGTAATTCTTCGTGAGCAATGTTTGTGCTCTGTAATGATTTTCTTTCACCTTTCTCTCTTGTCATTAATGAATTTTCCTTTTGAAAATGCCAATCACTTGCTAAGGTGCAAAAGAGAAGCAAGAAAAGGGAAATGTGCTTTCCACTGTTACAGTTTTAAAGTGATAGGATCATATCTTGGAAGGTATGTTCATTTTATGATGGTTAACACAATAAGCCCCAAAGCTGGTGCACACTTGGGAAACTGGATATAGAAATAAGTAACAGTTTTTCTTCATATGTGCTTTTCCTTCAGGCAAGGAGAGTCATTGCTGCTACTGCTATAGTGAAGCTAGCACAGAAGGTGGCATGACAGGTCACCATCTTATTTGTATAGTACACTTGTGTTAGTTTTTCCCTCTCTATGACAAAAAAGCTGAGACTAAAAACTCTAAGATTAATTTTTGGCTAATAACGTCAGAGTTTCTATTCCATGGCCACTTGACTCCATATTTATGAGCTTTTGGTGAGGCAGTACATCTTGGAAGAAGAGCATGACCAAAGAAAGTAATTCTCCTTATGGCAGTCATGAAGTAGAGAGATACAGAACAGGAATGGGGTTAAAGATAATATATGCTTTCAGAGAGCTATCACCAGTGATCATTTCCTACAGTCTGGTCTTATTTCCTAATAGTCTTTTCAGTTTTAAATTTGTCATTCATTCATTTATTTACTCATTCATTTGAGAGAGAATCTCATGCAGCCTAAACCAGTGGTAAAGTTATCTCCCTTATGATCTTGTAGTTTCTTGATACCTTCATTAGCTGGCTACCAAGCATTCAGCATATCAGTCTTCGGGGCCTCTTTGTATCTAAACCAAAGTACTATTTATAATTGAAAATATTAAGGATACTTGGAGAATTCCTACTCTGTCCATCATGAGTTAGCATGATCTGAACTTTGTTGGTACATAACCAACTGAAAAGCTAAGTGAAATGTAGGACACAATAGCTTTAATTTATAGAACAATGGCAAATACAGGACAATGACTCTCAGGAAAATGTAATTCTGAGAGTGACTCCAAGTCACTGCAAGACTCCCACAGCACAGTGGCCAGAAGTGAGCAAAGCCTTGTGAAGATAGGGTCAGAATTCAGGGGTCTGAAGTAGTTAGTGTTTGTAGTCAGTGTTCTCCAAGGAATGAGTGACCATTAAAAATAACCTAGGGATCCTCAACCAAAAGCTCAAGTTTTATATTTAAAGAAGTGCATATGCTGTTTTATTACTATCATTTAAATTTTATGTGAATGTTTATGTCTGTGCATTTGCATGTAAGAGCATGCAGAGGCCAGAGCAGGGAATTGGATCCCCAGGAGTGAAACAGTACTGAACTTGGGCTTTTTACAATAGCAGTGAGAGATTAAAACCTCTGAGCCCTCTCTCCTACTCCACAGCCCAGTTCTGATTTACATATACTAGCAAAAGGTGCTCCAGAAGGAGTGGACCCCCAAATTTGGAAGTTCTTGATGAGTTGAAAGTATTTCATATTCTTACCAAGATTAAAAAGAAAGATTTTTTCCTTCTTAACCATTGAGAAAGGGCTTCAAATGGGGGTCACTTTCATGGTGGGGCTACACTAACTTTAGAATGAAGGTTACTCTAGACTACACCTAATAAATCTTATAAATAAGCATTGGAAAGATTAAATTTTTCACAGTTAATTGTAAACCAGAACACAGTCTGGTGCTCTTTAAAGATATCCAGCAGTGAACAATTTGAAATTTGCAATTTCTAACATCCAGTTAAAACTTAAAAAGCATGCAATGAGATACAAAAGTAAGAGCTGTAACTCAGAGATTGATCAGTAGAACCAGAAACAACAAGGGCAATGGAGGAGGAGACAGCAGTTTCAAAGAGCCCTGTGTTAATTTAATTTTATCAAAGTTGGAGAGAGCAGGTGAAGACAAAATAAGTCATGGGGAATTTATAGGTTAAGAAGCATGTCCCCTAGGATGGGCAATGTGACTCAGTTGGTAGAGTGCTTGATTAGCATGTACAAAGCACCAGATTTGATCACCAGAAAATGATGGCACTTTAACACTCATGAGGTAGAGGCAGAAAGGGATGTAGACGTATTAGGTTGGCACAATAAATAACCAAGCCAGCTCAATAAGAAAGGGTATTTTTAATGAATGAAAAGAGAGAAGACTCACGCTACCAGGGTGGGAAGTCTGAAGCCCTATCCGTCCAGGGGACACCGCATGGAGAGAGAGCACACCTGTGTTCTCTCAGTTTTCATTACCTGGGGTCCCAATGGCCACACCCCAACTTGATGTGATTGGCTAATAGACTTTCCCCATCATCTCCCCCTTTTGTCTAAATATGATTTATCCAAACCCAACACAGCTATATACAATAGGAACAGACACCAAATACAAAATTACAAATAATAAACAATATTAAGCAAGGAACGTATAACAAAAGTTCCACTAAACATTCTATTTCAAGGAGTCTAACTATTGCACTGAAATAATTAAGCTTGGCTAAATTGTGAGGAAGGTAACTACAATTATCTAATCTTCAACTCCATCAAAGATCTGAGAAGGAAAATAATATTACTTGAGTGAAAAGGAAGTGCAATCGAGAAACTTCCAAAATGTGTAACAAATGACAGAGACAACTGACTATCTGGGCAATCACCCAAAGTCTCTCTCATTTGCCATGTTGAAGTGACCAACTTTGGCTAAAGCCTAAAGTAACTGACAGACCATTTTTGAAGGCAAGAAACTTTTGAAAACTATCTTATCCTGTCTTGGCAGGATATGCCAGTTCTGTTTTATCCATTTACGGGTAATCTGTATCTCTGTCAGTAGTTAAGGTATGAGCATTTCTTTGTCCAAAGGCTAGTTTTGCCAAGAAAAAAGACTCCAGTTGGAGTTTCTCTGGTGCTCAACATTCTCTCAGGAATAGAATGGTGTTGCCAGGAGCAATTGTGTCTCACTGCCATGAAACTACGAAACTCTAAATTAGATTAAAGGCCATTTTCTACAGCTCCTTGAAGAGGTTGAAGATTATCTATCTATACTGAATATAATCTGTATGTATCTAAAAAACCTGATTAGTCTAATTATAAATATAACAAACATAGATGGCTATTGATCTATAATTTTCAATACCAATCTAACTTAAAGACTAAGACAATAAACAACTGTGCAATAAATGAGGACAATGGCTCTCAAATGTAGACAATGTATCTTGATCAGAGGTAGTGACGTATACTGCGGTATGGTGAATATATATCAATACATAAACAATGTTTAAACAATGTAGAAGCATACATGCATACAATATTCAATATAATTTAACTTTGTATCAATATACTAAAATATATACCAATATAATTGTCTGAAAAAAATAACTCACAAATACCAATCTATTATCCCATCATCCAATTATCCTTCTTTTTTATTTTTTATTTTTAGAGATCCCTCAGCTTATAAAATTCCTCCACCATCCCTCAACCGTATACCAATTATAATCAACCCCTAAATGATGTCCGTAAACCTGAGGGCAAACTTTTCTGGGAGAGGGGACATCGACCTCTAAAGTTACTTCCAGCTGCCATGGGGGTGACGTTCTTTCTAAGGGATCCTGTTTAAATAAATGATGGTTAAATTACCAGATTAATATTTGGCCTGGTAAAATTGCAAATAGTCTCTGAGTATTTTTCGGAGGTCTGGCCAGAATGTTGTAAAAGAAGTGCACCATTTCAGCTAACCAAGTTGGAATCATCCTGGCAGCTGGTATCCAAACAGGTCTTGTAGTAGAGCTATCAGCATCATGATGTTATAGTAACCAGGTTGAGTTGTTGTTGTGGGGCCCCATCTTCTTCCTGGAAACTTCAAAGATTACTGCAGGGAAATTTATTGTTTATCATGGAAAACTTAAGCATTATTTATATAGACATACATATATATTCAATGGAAGATATGATAAAGGCAAAAATAGATATGAAGAAAAGCAAAGAAGTTCTGTAAATTCAGAGTCCTGCTTAATTACATAGTATATTCAAGCTTGATCCGGGCAGTGTGGGAATGTATGAATGGATGTGTGAATAAATGAATGAATGGTAATTAAATAAACGTAATCTTTTCCTCAAATGAGATACACTAGATAGGATTAACAACACACTAAGCACTGCAGAAGCCCAGTAAGCATGCAAATATCGCATGAAGAGGATTGGTGAGGTGGTCCAGGGGGCAAAGGCACATGTTGCTAAGCCTGATGATCTGAGTTTGATTCTCGGAGCTAACTTTGTGGAAGGAGAGAATTTACTCTTATAAGTTGTCCTCTGCTCTCCAAATGCATGCAGGACATACAATACTTAAATAAATAAACGTATATTTTTAAAAAGATATATCAAGATAAACTGTTTAGATAAAATTCAGCAAGACAAAAGAGGGAGACAGAGTGAAGCAAACCTTATTGAATTTTGAGGTGTTAAGCAGCTGACCACTTTGAAAAAAATTTAAATGTCTTCCAAGAAAAAAGTCATGTCACATGAATAATGAATATTGTCATATGAATAATGAATGAGAACAGACATCTCCCCCAGAACTGTGAAAGCCAGAAAGATGGAGTGACACCTTTAAGACTCAAAGGACAAAAATATTAGAGCATTCAAAGGAAAACAATAATGCACTTTGGGCTATATGGCAAATGTGGACGTAGACAAGAGACTGGGACTGGAGGTCAGAAAGTCACATGGAAGCTTGCTCTGCTGAACTCGTGGTAACAAATACTTGCTGCTTTTCTTGCCCTTTGATGTGGAGATGGGTCAATCTATGCTGCCTTCAAACTTCTCTCCCAAAGCTTTACCTACATTGTAGTCCTCATAGAATTGACAGCCTTGCTCTGAGATGGGCTTTGATGTAAGCAAATGTTACGGATGGAGGGTCTATGTAGACCGTAATTAATAGAAGACTCCTTCATGTGAAGCTATTCTGTGGCCTTAACATTTCACTGGACCAGTATTCTTTTAAATATCTTTTTTGGGGTTATTTTAACAATCAAGTGTACAGGTATATATCTGTGCAAGGATATGTGTGTGTGAGTCCAGATGCCCAAAGAGGATGATGTCAGCTGCCCTGGGGCTGAGGTTGTAAGCCATCCAGTGTGGGTGTTGGGAATTTGATCTTGGTCCTCTGCAAATACAGCCCATTCTCTGTACTGCTGAAGCATCTGTCTAGTCACTAATGCAGCATTTCCCCCCTTAAACAAGTTGTTCTATGTAAGGACAATGTGGCAAAAATTTGGTGCCCGAGGTCTAGGTTTTGCCTGTCTTAGCCAGCATATTCATGAGACCTATGACTCTTCTTTCTCAAATGCCCGGAGTCCACTGTGTTTTACTGACCTAATTTTAATATTTTGTTTCTTATAGAGTTTTTAAAAGCCCAAGGTGGGGGAACTGGGAGAATGAGTTGTTTGTTATTGAGAAAATCAAAGACATGTAACATTTCTGTGGTAGTTTGGATGAAAATGGCCGCTAAAGGGAGTGGCACTATTAGAAGGTGTGACTTAATTGGGCTAAATGTGGTCTTGTTGGAGGACTTGTGTACTATGTGGGTGGACTCTGAGGTCTCTTTTCTCAAATTTCACTCAGTGTGACAGTCAGTTCCCTCCTATATCCCTATATTTCATTCTAGGGATTAGCTTTGTTTTTTATATTTTCTCCTTTTAAAAAAGTTTTGATAATAGAATAAAAAATGAGACTTCCTGTTGCCTTCAAGTCTGCCTACACACTGCCATGTTCCTCAACATGATGATAATAGATAAATCTATCACTAATGGGAAATCTCTGTCAGCCAATGATTTTTAAGAGGTGAGACCAGGTTAGGACATGATCTTTTGGGTACCCAGAGAAAAATGCCGGCCTGCCCAGAGTTTGTTCTCTCTCTGGATTTTGTGCTACACAGCTGAGGTTGAACTTTTTGTTCCTGTTTTGTGAGCTTGCCCCTTAGAATAAAGAAAATATAATTGGTTTATCTTGGAGTTAGCCTGGGACTCTTTGATCCATGTACAACAACAGTTGGTTCCCAACATGGGTCTTGGGGATTCAGGATCCCCGCGGCTCCAGCCACTGTCGCTGGGCTCCATGTGGTGCATTTCTACATTTGGGTATTTGGGCACTGACCATCCCTGTGCCATGGCCTCTGTGGCATCTCGGCTTCCGTTTTCTGAGTCCAGCTTCCCTGGTGCACTGCAGAAACGCAGGTGGGGCACGGGCTTTCTCAGGTGTCTTTGTTGGCATTGCTGTGCTGCTACCACCCAGTCAGGGATCTCCACAGAGCACACAGTCTGTGATTTGCACTAAATAACTGCTTTTAATTTAAGCATATTTTTCAGTATCTAATACACTAAAACCAATTCAAACAGTCCATGGCTTAGATATTTCTGACCATGCGACTATAACTGTGACACCTGCTGGCCAGTAAATAGTTATTTCACATACTCCAATTTATTACAGGTGATATTTATAAGGCCAAATTTATAATTTATAATTTAAAAGGTCAAGATGACAGATAATTTAACGATACAAAAGTTCAAGAGCTTTTGTACTCATACCATGGATGGTTTTATGCAAGGCTTATGTGAGTTCCCTCCTATATCCCTATATTTCATTCTAGGGATTAGCTTTGTTTTTTATATTTTCTCCTTTTAAAAAAGTTTTGATAATAGAATAAAAAATGAGACACTTTTAGAAATGATAGAGCCTTTACAGACTGATAATGACCAGCTAAAAGGGAAAATCAGCACTCTGGAAAAGAATACAACCAATCTGACGGACAAAACCCAGTCAATAATGGAGGGTACTGAGACATTGTCTGAGAGAATTTGTGCTGTAGAATATATTAATCAAAGTCGTTGAACAGTTATGATAGATTGACAGATAGGATATTTCTCCAGGAAGGTAATATGTACACCATAAAAATTACATCCAAGGATGAGATGTTATCTTTACTGGACAGACTTCATACCTTAAAATCCTCAATGAGGGTATTAAAACAAAACACTGGACAGGAGATCCAGACTTTATAGAAGACTGGTAAAAAAAATTAAAAAGATTAAAAAACTTGTCAAAATTAATGACAGAGACAAAAGGTATAAAAGATTTTAGCCTCATCAATACATACCAAACTCTGGGATGGCTTACCCAGACTTCTAGCTGCCTATCTAGTGATCTCCTTGAAAAGATCATGTGGCACTAAGTACCCGAAAGTAGTCAAAGATTATACATAAAATCTAATATGTACAAATGATCTAAAAGAAATTAAACAAGCAATAATGGCTTATGGCCAGCCTACATTCATCCTTTGTTAAGGAAATGGTCAAAATGTGGTCTTCAAACAACAAGGCAAATCCACACAATTGGCTTCAATTAATCTCAGCAATCCTTGGTTGTAATCCTAATCCTAATTTTATACTTGATATATGTTCCTAGTGTATAAAGTTTTGTATTGGGTTTGGAACTCTCTTATTTAGACAAAAGGGAGAGGTAATGGGGAATCTCTGTCAGCCAATGATCTTTAAGAGGTGGGACCAGGTTAGGGGGTGACCTTTTGGGTATCTGGAGAAAACCACCAGCCCGGCCAGAGTTTGCTCTCTCTGTGGTTCCCATGTTACACAGCTGAAGTTGGACTTCTTGTTTCTCTTTTGTGAGTTTTTCCCTTATAATAAAGAAAATATAATTGGTTTATCTTGGAGTTAGCCTGGGATTCTTTGACCTTTGTCTGACAACATATCACCTCAATTAAATGTTTTTTTTTTTTTTTGTAAGAGTTGCTGTGGTCATGGTGTCTCTTCACAGCAATAAAAACCCTAAGACAGCTTCTTAAGTTCACCATTTTACTTCAATATTATTTATTTTCTTCTTCTTATTAGCATGTGTACACACACTCTTATGCATACATAATTGCAGGTACCCGCAGAAGCTAAATGAGAGTGTCAGGTTTATTGGTTGACAATTATACATCACTAGATGTGCATGTTAGGAACTAAACTCTAATCCTTTTAAAGAGCTGCAAGGGCTCTTGACCATTGAGCAGTCTCTCTAGTCATTTTATATGGAAACAACAAATTTTACCAAAGACAGATTTACATAACAGGTTCAATATTAATATCAAGGTTGGAAGCATCAGAGTGATATGAAATAGTGTCATCTGAACATGACAGAGTTGTTGCACTAATGAACTCACAACAGTTGTGGTTGCCTATACAAGACCTGCCCAAGATCAACCCAATCCACATTCCATCATGGATGAATGAAGGGCCCAAAAAGCTCCATCTCTCTGAAAAAATAGCAGTTGATAGCTCATGGAGGTGGGAAAGACAGTTGTCTTTAGTGACCTCTTGTATGTTGTCCATGCACCAGTGGAGGGCCCTCAACCCTTGTGCACATAAAGGTACCACTAATAGGACTTAGTGGACTATTTTTTAAAAAATTAGAGGATATGAAGTTGGAAGAAAGACATAGAAAACGGGTTCTTGGAGAAGTTACAGGAAGAGCTTAGTGTGGACATATTGCTCTTGTAGATGATGCCAGTTTGATTCCCAGCACCCATGTTGGGAAGCTCACAACTACCTGTAATTCCAGCTCCAGGGGATCTGACTCCATCTTCTGGCTTCTAAGGTACCGTGCTCATGTGAACACAACCACACATCTCTTTTTCCTTCCTCTGCCTCAGATCCTCAAAGTTTAGATGTTGACATTATTATTATTCATAGAAATCAGTAGTTGGAAGAGTCTAAAATTACATTTGAATAATGGATTGCCTGAGTACAATTTTTATTTTATTTGGCCATTCTGTTGATGGGCAACTCAGAGAATAGACTTTCCTTGCAATCCAAGACCCTAGGCAGCAGCATGATAAAAGAGCCCAACACAACATGAGCTCATTAGTCACAGAGTTTTGGAGTTATGATTCTGAAGTCTGTGTTTTCTCCAACTACCTACAGTGTTGTTTTCTCATCTAATGAAGTCATAGGGATATGAAAGAGCCCTGGGTGTCCTCATTCCCCAGTGTCTCACCTTTATGTCATCTAGAAACCTCTACCATGGATGGATGTTTGTATTATGATTCTGCTTTCTTCCCTTTCAGTGCCCACTGCTTTATTATGTGAGAATATTTCCTGGCCACAGACCAGATTCTCCCATTGGTCAATGATGAACTCCTCTTGCCAGGACCTTCACATTTTATTTCTCATGTCCCACACTTTGGCACTACATGCAGTCTTTCCATGTTTGACCCCAAGAAAAGATATGATGTGGTTTCTACTTTTGTATTAAGATACTAACAAGTTATATCACAACACATTACATGTAACAAAAAAGACATTTTTAGAAGACCCTGCCAAAAAAGTACAGGAGCACAGACAAATTTTAATTATATAACAAATATTGCAAAGACCATAGTTGAACTAAAATGCATTCACTGTTACTTTAGTTAGGGTTGCTGCTGCTGTGATGAAACACCATGACCAAAATGATTTATTTCACTCACAGTTCTATTTCATGAAAAGCAGTGAGGGAAGGAACTCAAGCAAGTGAGGAACCCGGAGGCAGGAGCTGATGCAGAGTCCATGAAGGAGTGCTGCTTACTGCCCCCACCCATGGCTTGATCAGTCTGATATTTATAGAAACCAGGGCCACCTTCCCGGGAATGGTATCACCCACAATGGGTTAAACCATCTCTGTCAATTCTAGTTAAGAAAATGTTCTAGAAGCTGTTCCACAGATAAATCTTATGGTGACATTTTCTTAATTGAAGCTCCCTCCCAAAGATGATTTTAGCTTGAGTTAAGATGATGTAAAACTAGCCGGCGCAACTGTCCACCTGAAATTTAAACTTAATGGTGTGTTTTATACTATTTTCTCAGTATGGCAATACTAAAGTCACAGAGCTAATATGAGATCTCTCCAATTTTGTAAATGTAGGCCCTCAATGCTATGAATTTTTCTTTTAGCACTGCTTTTATTATGTCCCATAAATTTGTATGTCCTGTGTATTCATTTTTGTTTAATTCTGGAAAACCTTTAATTTTTTTCTGTATTTCTTTTTTGACTTAGTGGTAATTCAGTGGAGAGTTTTTAGTTATGAGCTTGTAGGCTTTCTGTTGTTGATATCCAACTTTAATCCATGGTGGTGTGGTAGGACACAGGAAGTTATTTCAAGTGTCTTGTGTCTGTTTAGAGTTTCTTTGTGTCCTAAGTGTGTGGTCAATTTTGGAAAAAGTTACAGAGCAGAAGGTGTATTCTTTGTGTTGGGTGAAATGTCATGTAAATATCTGTTAGATTCATTTGCTTTATAACATTGGTTAGTGCCGGTACTTGTCTGTTTAGTTTAGTCTGGATGATCTGTCCATTAGTAAAAATAGGCAATGGAAGGCTATCACTACCAGTGTGTGTGTGTCACTATGTGATTTGAGCTGCAGTAGCATTTCCTTTACAAACCTGTGTGTCCTTGTGTTTGGGGCATAGATGTTAATAATTTAATAGTCATATTGGTGGATTTTTCTTTTGTTGAGTATGTAATGTCCTTACCTATATCTTTTGATTAGTTTTATTTGAAGTCTAGCTTGTTAGATTTTTAAGATTTTGCACCAGCTTGCTTCATAAGACCATTTGCTTGGAGTATCTTTTTCCAACACTTTTCTCTGAGATAATGTCTATCCTTGGTATTGTGGTGTGTTTCTTGGATGTAGCAGAAGATTGTTTTCTGGTTTTTTTCCTTGCATCTGTTCTGTTAGTCTGTGTCTTTTTATTGGGGACTTGGGGTCATTGATATTGAGAGAGATCAAAAGCCAGTGACTGTTGATTCCTCTTGTTGTTGTCGTCATCGTTGTTTGTGTGTTCTTCCATTTTTTTGGTTTTTCTGTTGTGAGATTATTTATTCTCTGTGTTTTCATGGGTGTGCTTAACCTCCTTAGGTTGGAGTTTTTCCTTCTAGCACCATCTGTAGGACTAGATTTATTTCTCTGTCTATAGCTATATCATCAGGTATAGCTTTATTTACTGTTATGTGATATAGATCTGTATTTTTGTTTAATATTGCTGTATTTCATAAAATAGATTTTAATTTCTGTTATGTTAATACAATACTTACAAAGGAAATAACTATTACCTTCCCAATTACATAGCTTTCAACATTATACCTTGAGTGATAGAATAACCAATACAAAAATTCTCATACAAATATGCTAGGTTCCTATCACTGTAATAAATGTAGCTATTGCTAAGATAACATTTGTAGATATCTCTTTAAAAACAGTATTTTAGAGTGAATTGGAAAAGATAAGTTTTCTATATAATAGAAACACCCTAGAGCATCAGAGAAAATTACCATTTCCGTTGGTGTGTAATCATCTTGTCATATTCACAGTCTGAATGGCACTATTTATAGCTGGCAGGGAACAAAACTCTGCCTAATATTGTCCTCTTAAAATACAAAATTGTCCTGTCAGAATGTAAAAGAGGTGACCAGTCTTGTTTATCTGTATAACTTACAAGTTTGTTCTCTTGTCAGTAGATCTTTGGCAACTTAAAAGCGAGGAGGGATGAATTGCTACCTCAAATGTACCCCCAATTGTTACAGCATAAGGAAAAGTCACTTGGCCAGGAGTGTACATCCTAACCTATAATAGTGGTCTTAGTTGACTTTAACTGTCAGCTTGATAAAAACAAAACTAAACAAAACATAAATGTGGAGTTACTTAATAAGGGAGTCTCAATTGAGGTATTGCCAAGATCAGAATGACCTGCTGCCATATCTTTTGGAGACCAACTTGACTATTAACTGATGAAGGCAGACTTAGCCCACTGTTGATGACATTTCTTTGTTTGGCTATTCTGGGATGTGTACAGAAGCTATCTGAGTATAAGCCAGTCCTGAGCCAGCTATGCTCAAGCAGCATCCTCCATGGTTTCTGGTGTACATCCTTTGACTATGAGCTCTTTGGTTGAGGGTAATACTGAGTCTTAATTCCATCTTAACTCTTTAATGAGGATTTTCCTACAGTGGCAGCAATTCATATTTATCACCTTAAGCACTTCTTTATCTTTGAAAGCAAATAGACTTATTTATTTAGATTGAACTCTGTATCTTTGTCACTAGTATCTGCTCATAAATACATGGCTTTGCTCACTGTTGATTTCATATAAAGTACTTGATTATATACATATTAAATATAATAATATGGTATGTAAAAGTGTCTTTCAATTTTAAAATTGAGGGTGGAGATCAAAGGCTTCACATTGGGTATGTAAGTGGAGTGCCCATCTTTCCTTCTTGCCTCCTCCCTCTTATTGCTCAGGGATTGAGCAGTGTGTTTTAATATGTCAGGGTCTGAAACGTTCTTTTGGTATTGAAGACTAAACCTGTTGGAAGTGTTTCTCAGAAATGATGAACTACAGACGATCTACAATTGAGAATGGACCCGCAGATGAAACACTTCCTTAATTGTCATGTATTTTGAAGCATGTTTTCAAGAGTCCAAGCTTGATGCTCACTGTATGTGATTCCATTATAATGATTAATAAGGGGGTATGGGCATAATAAATCCTTCACATCCCACAGTGCTAGGAATCGCCATCTCTGACACCAATGAAGGTAAATCTTTGTGAAACTTCCTGAAGTTGTGAAATCAGAAAAATACATGTAAAGGTTCTATCAATAGGCAACAAAAATGTAAAAAAATGATTAAAACCTAAATTCCTAGTGATGGGAATTCTGCTTTCCATTTAAAGTATTTTCAGCTATCTTTCATGTGACTTAGAGCAGTGTCTCAAGGTCTTCTCCTACATTATTGCCTTTCCTTGAATGGAACTTATGACAGGAAAAGAAATTGCCTGTACTTAGCCACTGCTATAATGATTTCTCCCCCATTGATAGGTGGAAGAGTGGATGAGAGATGAGGTTAAAGAAAAATGAATAGAAGGTAAAATGGATTGAAGAACTGATAGGATGGCTCAGTCTGTAAAGTGTTTGGAGCTTCAGCATGAAGCTCTAAATTCTGATCCCAAGAATCCACACGGCAATCTGGGTGTTGTTTCATGCACTTTAGTCTCAGTTCTAGGGAAGAAAGGACAGGAAGTTTTCTGGAATTCACTGGCCACACCGTCTTTTCAAAACCATGAGCCCAGGGTTCCCTGTGGGAACTGGCCTGCGGCAGGGCTGGGACATTGGCCCCGGCTTTTCTGTGCCCCCCACCCCAGAGTGTCCCTGGGCAAGGCTCCCCTTTGACTGAGGCCCAGGTTTCCCCTGGGAATTGGCCTGCGGCAGGGCTGGAACCTTGGAC
>JAQHUG010000030.1:5650317-5666879 GCA_028555095.1 Dicrostonyx torquatus
GACCACACCCTGCTGCCACCCCCAAGGGGGCCGGGTTACCGATTCTCAGGAGAGGTATATATATTGACAACCCAGGCAGGGAGCTCTCTGTCTGCGTGGACCGCCGACCTGTCTGGCTTGTCTGCATCTACAGAGGAGCCCTTTCCGGTACTGTACCTGTGCCCTTTCCCAAATAAATTTCCACAATCCTGGATGCTATGCTTCAATTCAGAGTTAGCAACCACACAACAAACTTATTACTGTGTCCCAAGCAGGGATCTTCTGCTTCTATATTCTATCCTACAACCCACTATAGGATGATGGCTTCTCAAAGATGGACACACCCTAATCCCTGGAACATGTGAATATATGTCCTTCATTTTTTTAAAATTTATCAAGGTTTAGAGATTTTTAGAGACATAGGACTAATAGGAGACATACACACAAATACAAACACATGGCTGTAACTTAACATGAGAACTGACTCGAGTACCTCTGGAGTGCCTAAGTCTCTCTAGAAATAAGTAATGTTGGTGGTATAATTCACATCAAATACAAAGCCCTGGGAACCAAGTGAGGGGCCTACTATGGTATGAATGTACCCCTAAAGTTCCCTGTGTTAGAAATTGGATCCCATTCTCATGATATTTAGAAGTGAACATTTTAGAAGATGTTTGGGGCTCCACCCCTAAAATTGGATTAATCCTTATAATGAATTAGTGGATTAATGGTTTATATAAAGTGTCCCAAACATGTTTTTCCTGGCTTATTCTGGGTCTCTGTAGAGCAAAATGACCCTTGGCATTTATTTCAAGGGCATTTCCCTTTCACAGAAGACGACTGCCAGCGTTAGAGCAAGCTTGTTGGGCTGCCAAGGATGGTAGAAGAGAGAACATGAGAAACCTAGGGTGATGATTTTTATGACTATTTCCCCCTAGCAACAGAAAAAGAAAAAAAAATGTTTCTTTTTCCTTGTTCTCAGCACTATCTTTTGCTATGAGATGAGCCAGTTTCCTCTCACATTAGGAGGGCCTCTGTATCTGTTACCGCACAATGAAGAGGAGGTTAGGGAGCCCACTCTCACCCTAGCCAATCAGGATTTTCACCATTTTTTGTAGACAGAGACAGAGACCCAGCCACTGTTGTGGAAGGGGAGGATCAGCAAGTGGGATAAGCCTACACCCCCTTAGAGTTGTGGTCTCTCAGCTCTGTGGGCTCCCTCTTTACCAGAGAAGTCTGTACACTTGCCAGTGTATACTCTTGCTTGCACTAGTCTGCTTTCCTGCCTTTCCGTTATTAGCTGACAGAGAAAATGAGCCCACCTGCTAGTTCTTGTCACTCTTTTGGCAGAGCAGTTATTCCTCCTGGTGAACTGTTGGCACAGGCCACGATGAAGGCCGAGGTGTCTTCTGTTAGTTTTGGCACGCTTTGCTCTATAGAAATCCTTCAGATGTTCACACCATTAAAATGTGCTTGACAGAAGACACAGACGCTGCAGTGGCAACTTCCTTTCTTTTTTAGTTCCCCAGAAATGAAATTGTTCTGAATCAAACCATCTTACCTTAAAATTGACATAACAAAGTTAATTGATTTAATGCAACACAATGACGATTGCGTAGGAGACTGACACGTATTTTGACTAAAGACTGAACCCACGTGGATTTAAATAGAACTTCTCTATTTGAAAAGGGGCTGGGGCTGATGAGCACGTTTTCCTGCTAGGAGAATGAGGCATAAGGGTGGTGTAAGGTTCTTCTGTGTCCTCCCTTTTTTTTTTTCCTTTTAAATCATAGAGTTAAAGTTTCCTTCGTTTTGTGGAAATGCCAGTGTGTCCACAGTGTGGTTTGGATGTGATGTCCCCCACAGGCTCATGTATTTGCACAGAAGGTCCCCAGATGGTGGCATTGTGGAACCTTCAGAGATGGAGCCTATTAGAGAAAGTGGGTCACTGGGAGCAGATCTCAAGGCTTTAGAGCTCTGAAACACTTCCTGTATGCTCACTGCATACTGACTGCAGCTGCAGGGTGATAGTGGCCTCCTGCTTCTGCTGTCCTGTCTCCAGCCATGATGGACTCTGGCCCCCTCTAGCTGGAAGCTAAAATGCTCCCTCCCTCCCGCCGTTTCTTGTTGGATGTTCTGACACCGAGGTGTTAGAAGGAACTGACAGGTGGGGTTTCTCTCATCTGCTCCCACATCTTCCTTTGTCATTCAGACCCCAGAATAGGGAAATGATGGAGTCGCAGCCCTGAGTGTCTCACTGGAAGACCATCCAGAGATGGAGATGATTCTCAGTGTTTGGGAAACTAGTTGTTGCAGATGGCAACCTGCTCAGGGTTGAATATCACTCTGACACTTTTTCAATTTGAGTCTCTTTTACTTTCCCAATACAGAGACTGAGTACCCAATAGAAGCAGTCTAAGGAAGAAAAGAAAGATTTCTTCATTTTGCTTCCAGTCCATCGCATGCTTCAAAGGCATGATAGAACAGCTGTCTGTAACAGCAGAAATGTAAGGTAGTAGCTGGTCACATGAAGGCATACAGGCAGAAGGGACTGTGGCAAAAATTAGGGTTGGTTATAACTCAGTGACCTAAATCCTCTTTCAAAACCCTACCAGCTAAAGTCTCCATAGCCTTCAACATTGTCCTGGAGGTTGGAGATCACACATTCAAAACATGAGTCCCTGGAGGACATTGCAGATCCAAACTACAGCAGGCACCTGGAGGTAATATGAGGGTCTCACCACACATTCGTATTTATAATGAGGGCATTAGGGGCTGTGAGATGCCTGTCAGTGAAGTGCTTGAAAACAAGCATGAAGACCAGCATCCACATGTGATGACATGTGTGACATATGTGTGCATCCCCAGGGCTGGGTCAGCAGGATCCCTAGAGCTTGTTGGCCAGCCAATCTAGCCAATAATAATTGAAGAAGACACCAAACCTCCAAGTACAGTTTTACTCATGTCCACACATATTTGCACGTACACACACACACACACACACACACACACACACACACACACTTACTTAATGGTCAGCTCTCAGTAGGATTTTGTCACTACCCAGCAATCCCGGACAAATCACTAATGACCTCAAATAACGTAAAAAAAATGGTAGTTATATATCTGCCTTTATGTTACAAACACATATATACCTTAACTCTGGATACTACAGAATACTATTGGTTCCTTCTTACACTCCTATGTTGAGCCCTTTCTTCTGTTGAACCTCACTCCTGGGGTGCCTCAGCTCTGTCATGAGTTTTATTTGCTCCCCTGTGCTGCCAACACTATCTCCCAAGATGATCTTATTTAATCTCAGTGTTATACTTTTAGGAGCATGTATTTCCTAATATGCTGTCCAGCCAAGAACACTCCCCCACACACTCACGATCCTGTATCTATGGCTAACATGACTTATTTACATCACTACTCAGTATGCAGACTGTGCAGTGATAACTTACCATGCCCAGAGAAGAATTCCTAATCTTTGCCCATAGATCCTGCTATTTTCTGCCTCTCTAACTGCTAATGCTTTTTCCCTCAGTCCACAAAGTTGACGGGTCCAGTTGAATGGACCACAGCACAAGTTCCCATTCCTCTGTCCAAACCTTCAACAATCCATGCTGATTCTCATTACGAGCAGCTTTGAAACTGACCTTGGATCCATTTAATACCCCCCCGCCTCCCTCCTCCTACAGTACACACACCTCTTACTGTCATTTGAGGCAAAGCAGTATACATGCTAGCCTGGGCTATGGGCTATTGCGCAAGCATTACCTGTGAATCACTGGACATCACCCAGTTACTGGGTAAAAGTAGGGGTTAAACTTTACTAATCTCCAATTACTTCTACTCATTCAGTGTCTGGTTAGTGCCTTTACTCCACCTGTTTGGGCTCTCATTTGGCATCCTCCAGAAACCCTGGCTTTAATTTCATTCCTTATATTCTTAACAAAGTTCTCCTCTTTAAGAACTGTTTTCTATTTATTTATTTTATGTGTATGTGTGTTTTGCATGCATGTTGTGTGTGAAGCAGGTGTGTGTGTGGTGCACACAGAAGTCAAAAGAGTACATCAAATCACCTGGAATTGGAGTTGTAGAGGGCTGTAGACCATCATGAAGGTGCTGGGAACACAAGCCAGTTCCTCTGTAAGAGCAGCCAGTGCTCTCAACTGCTGAGCCATCTCTCCAGCCCCTTATCTGCAAGATTTTCACTGTAGTTATTGTTTCCCCAAACCCTTTTGATCAAGTTATCGTCTTGTTTCTTCGACTACTGGTTCAATGTCATTTAGGTAGAGAGCAATTCTACAATTATAAATTATTGACTGCTGTTAATTACCAATACATTGTATCACATGTAACTTTTCCATTGGCTGAGTTTGCTTGAAATTTTCTTCTCTAACAGTTATTAAGTATTGGTAAGATAAACTCTAATGTGTGGTTGAACACTTGTCCATGTTTTGATGGCATGTGTGCTTTAAGTGCTTTTCTTCATGCTATGCTTCTGGTGTCAGGGAAAATTTAGTTCTTAACATCAACTGCATCCTAATTTATCCCATGTTCCATTCTCTGCCAATTTAGCTCTTCCATTACAGCAATATCCCTTTCTCTCACTTCCATTAGTTTAGGCTTGAAATGGCCTGTCTGTTTGAAAGACAGGATTAAACTAAAGTCAACTCAGTTGTTCATGATGATGGAAGGCAAGTTATTATGATAAATGGGATTCTCTCGGCCTCCACAACAGTTTATGTTAGGCAAATGCAGCAGTGCCAAGGTCCTGTTCCAGTGGCCTTGTTAGCCTCCATGCATCACTTGTGACACCTGCAAAGCAGACACACGTTGACCAATAAGGAGCAGCAAAAGAACTGAAGAAACTGGAAGCTTCAGTTGACATGGGCACAGTCAAGCCAGCTGAGGAAGGCTGAGTTGGAGCTCCTTGGTTTTGCTTTGGTTTGTGGAATAAAAATATACAAGTACAGCACTCGTGTTAGTAAAAATCCTAAAGCACTTTCATGAAAGTAATTTTTTAGCTAATACAAAGTTCAGTTTGCTTGCTAAAATAAACAATATACATCCATCCATTTTCATAACTGAAGAAATTAGAAAACATGAGGTGGAATAAAAAAATGACATGAAATATGAGCACAAGCAAGAACAAAAGGAAACAGTTCAAAGGTCATTCCTTTCCGACCACATCTCTTTCTTCTTTGCCAAATTATACCTAATCTGATATTTCATTTTATTCAGCTTTAAAGTAAGAAATAATATTAAACTCACTTCTCAAAATCTCATATTTGTGACCCTATTATATCAAAATAACAGAAGTAAAAATGGGAGATAGCTTGAAAAATATGTACTTAACTACACTGAAATTGTGTTTGAAACTAAAACAGAAGGTTATTTTAAGTGGCTTCTTCTGAAACTTCTTTCTTCATCTTCTGTCATCTTCTTGAAAAAACCTTTACAGTCATCTGAATTGTAAATGTAGTTGAATTGTCATAAATTATTTATATGCATCCATCAATCACCCTGGCTTGCTTGGTTGCTCATCAGAAACATTTGTGCAAGGTTTGAAGACTATTTTAAATCAGACAATTTATTACATACATTTGTTAGATGTTTAGCTAATTGGATCTCATAGATGCTTCTGTTGTATTGTTTGCTATAATTTACATATTCTTGGATGATGACTGTATCTCCATGATATTTTAAAAATTCTATTTTTATATTAATTCTGCAACATTCTACTCTTCAACATGCTGTTATAAAAATCTTGAAATCTTTTAAAAATGGACTTTCGGGTCCAAATTGATGGCTCTGAGGCACTACCAAGCTTGATGACCTGAGTTCAGTCATTCAGTCCATATGAGGAAAGGAAAGAACCACATACTCCTGCATAGGTATCCAGGCATGTAAATGACCTCATCTGAACACATGAATAATTTTTTTAAAAAATTTCATGGATTTGTAAAATGAGCAATGGGATAATAGAAGATAAATTTTTTATAAAGAAGAAATTCAATAAATATGAAGAGTTAAGAAAAGGGAAGTATTAACAAAAATGTCCTATTCAAGCTGCCTTGTTTATTTTCCTTGTGTTGTGATATAATATCCTGGCAGAAAAAATTTAAGGATTATAGAATTTATTTTGTCTCAGAATTTGGGGATAGTCTACCATGGTGCTCAAGTCATGCCTGTGGGAACTTTAGGCATCTGGTCACGTTATGTCCAAAGTCAGGAAGAGAATTATAATACATGCTTGCACCCAGCTCCCACTCTCCTTCTTATGCGGTCCAGGATCCAAGCTCAGGGAGTGCTACCCCACACATGGTGGTTCTTCTCACAAGATATTTCTCTTCAGACATGACTAGAGGCCCATTTGAGAGGTGATTCCAGATCTCATCAAGTTGACAACTGAGATTAGCCATCACCAAATGTTTTATGTCTGGTCACATTTCTGATGTTGTTCAGAATAGTTGGTTGCTAAGTATCTACAAGGTCAGTAAAGTGGGATTGCTTCAGGATTCTTCTTCATTCACCTTTTTCCCTTTCTTGGGGCATGGCCAAGAACAGCAAAGATAGTTCCTGGGGAAGATGTTACTATATGATATCCCTAACCAAACTGACAATGATGGCTATAAAATATCATTGTAGAGTAGCAAAAATATACCTTCAGATGGAAGGGAAGTCCAAACCCACTTATACAAGGAAATGTGATGTATTCTAGAGATGGAACTGTAGATTTGTGCAGAAGGGAAAATTAAACATGGTATTTGGTTAATGGTCTGTCCAAACAATAGGCAGAAAATAAATTTAAATTAAGTTGCAAATCTAATTTCTTTAAAAAGCATTCACAGAGTTAAATAAAATAAGGAATCACCAAATAAACAAATATGCTACAACAATCCACTTGAAATACATAGAAATCTATGAAATTGAATGTATTTGAAGCAAGCATATGTTCATTAAATAAAGTAAAAATATAGTAAAACACAATAATAATGATGATGATATATTGATAAATATGACCATATAGAAATGGAATGCATAAAAATATGACCATATAGAAATGGAATGCATAAAAGGGAAACAAATGCAAAATATAAACAACCTCTAGACCAGGACAATAGTTTACTGTGAATGGGAATAGCAAAGATTCTGTAATCAAAGACACAATCAGTTCAAACAAGTTAATAAAAACAAAAAAGGAGAAATAAGGATAAGATATGAATGATAGATGCATAGGAAAGGGAATTTAAATATTTATTGTGTGGTTGCAAAGATCTTCAGTCCCATTAGCAGTAAGAAAACTATAAATTAAAATAACATACATACTTAGGGGCCAGATGGTTAAACAATTAAGGGCTCTTACTGCTCTTCTGGAGGACTGGAGTTCAATTCTCAGCATCCACATAGATGTGCCCACATCTAGATAGTCCCTCATTGAGTTTCCATTCCCAAGTGATTCTAGAGTGTGTCAAGTTGACAATTAAAACTAGGCATCACACTGGAGAAGTCCATGCTGTGGTGAGTGGCATTCTTGTGTGGGTGAACATGTTCATCCTCTGTTCCAGCCTTGTTGGGATACCTGCTTGGGTCTGCCCTCCTCAACTCCAATGCTGTCAGCTTCCTCTGGTTTGTTGTCAGGCAGTCCTTAGCCAGCTTCTTGATTATTCTTTGCAATCTTTCCCAGCCCTTCAGGTTTCCCAAACCTTCTCTCTCACTATGTGAACTCTTTATGCCCTTTTCTCCCTCGGAATTCTCCATTACTGTAGGCTAACTGAAGCATGAATCTAACAAGTCTTAATCAATAAATCCAGGTGTCAGATATTGAGGGTAAATGCTGAATGATCAGAGAAGCTGATCAGTTGGCCACCAGGCAGTTCTTACCTCTATGGAATCTAAGACCGAATAGATGAGATCCTGTCTCTATGAATCCTCAGACGGAATGGCCCACTTTGTATTCCTGTCTCTTCCTCCCAAGTGCTGGGATTAAAAGTGTGAACTTCCACCACCAGGCTCTGTTTCTATTTTATCTTAGTTCAATCTCATATAGCCCAGGGTGGTCTTGAACTCCTGATCTTTCTGCTTCTGTCTCCAAATGCTGGTATTAAAGGTGTGTGCTACCATTGCCTGGCCTCTATGTTTAACTAGTGGCTAGTTCTGCTCTCTGATCTCCTGGCAAGCTTTATTTTTCAGAACACAAATTACCCACAACAGTTAACTGTTAGGGTATGGTATCTATCTAAATGCTGGTCTGCACTTGGTGGTGCTGTTTGTGGGGAGACTGTGGAATCACTAAAGGTATTGCCTTGCTGGAGAAAACATGCCACTAGGGGTGAGCTGTAAGGATTTATAGCCATTCCCTACCTCCTTCCAATTTCTTCTCTTTGTTTCCTGTTTGTGGATGAAATACAAACAGCCAACTTCCTGATCCTGCTTTTTTCTGCCATTATGGACTCTCCTTCTGGAAATGTAAGCTAAAATAAACTGTTTTTCTGTAAGCTTCTTTTGGTCATGATAGCAACAGGAAAGTAGCTGATGAACTGCCTCCACCTAACTCAGGAGACTTCCTCTTCCTACTGTACTTCTCCAGAATCTCCATGATGTCTGTATCTTTCTTTCTCCTTCCAAAGGTTTGCTCCTTTCTTCTATAATGTCTCTTTCTACTACTACCAGCAAAGAAAGAACCATTTCTTTGAAAGTTTTTCTTTCTCTGTTTCAAATTATTTCACCAGTGACATTAATTTTCTATTTTCCATTAAACCTGAGAATTGTGAGAGAAAGACAAGTTTTGTCTCGCGCGACCGTCTCGCCAGCAAGAACGACGCGGCACACAAGGATCCTTCTGCAGTATGCTTTAATGCTCTTGAGAGGGAGAGCATAAGCTTCCAGAGCGGAGACCCAGAGGCGGGGAAACCCTTCCCTTAAATTGAGGCTTCTCCTCGCCTAGGACGTGTCAGCCCCTGTTGGCTGCAACCCATCGCACGAGATGACGCCACAGGAGAGGCAGAGCACAAGGAATGGAAAATCCCTTCGCGTCTGCGCAGCAAGCTTGTTTACACACAGGATGTCAGCGCCATCTTGTAATGGCAAATAGTGAGTGTGGCTCCTCACAAAGTTTCACAAATTTTGAGCCAAATTTAAAGCAAGCTTTAATTAAATACTGGCCAGGATGACTGGCTCTGGGCAGGACCATTCTGAGGTTCCCAGGAAATGGTAATGAGTCACATTGTTCTGAGGCTTACCCATAAGACCACAGTATTTCCTATCAGGTCCAGTTAGGGGTAAGTATATATTCTGATATATTTTTTGCATTCATACCTCCCATCTACAGCCGATTAGGGGCAATATACATCCTGACATGTTTCCTGCCCACAATTTCCACCCACATGTGATCAGCACATCTGGTTCAGATGGGTTAAAGACACAAAGGACAAACAGGAGCTTTTTCTTAACTGTCTTGAACCATTATCCTGCAAGCTATGTTTTTCCTGTTTTGCTCTCCCGTTGACTTGTACTATGTATAGCTCTTGTTCCTGTTTTCTTCTCACACCTCCTCATCTCAGAAGAAAAGGAGACTCTACTTTAACCACCTTTCTGTGCTCTTAATTAATCTGGATATAAATCCATCAGATATCCATTGCCATATTTAGTTTTTTTTTTAAATGGAAACTTTAGCCCTGCCTTCCCTGTGCTTCTTTTCAAAGGCATCCACATTTTTCCTCTCCCTAATTCTTGCACTCATACATGTAAACCTACTTTGTCTCTAGCAAACATCTCTCTTAAAACATTACCTCTTTACTCCCAACCTCCCCCCTTTCATATGTGTGTGCTGTGTGCTTTGTGCACATGCTGGCCAGTGATTGACATCAGATGTCTTCTTCAGTCCTTCTCCATATTCATAGTTTTTGAGTCAAGGTCTCTCCCTGAATCAGGAGCTCACTGATTGGCTAGTGCCTTCTCTGCAGTGGGTTTACACACTACAACCAGTTTTTCTCATGAGTGCAAGGAATCTAACTCCGATATTCATATTTGCAAAGCAAATACTTTACTAACAAAGCCATCTCTCTCAGCACCTTTATCTCCTTGTAATGATTTCCTTTCTTACAAAGTAGCACACAGTTTTTCCTCACTATCTTAGTAGATCAGTGTAACAGTCCTTTTCCACTTTCGACCTTGCATTGCTGTTAGCTGACATGCCTCATTACTTTGGTGAGGTTGTTCATATCATTTTCATTTGTTTGCTTCATATTTTCAGAGACACTTTCCTTCTGTCCCTACTAATGAGAGAATCATCAAGAGAAAATATGACAGCATAGATTCTGTCCAAGTTAAAGAGAAAGACAACATATGGATGCTCAGTGACAGGCAGACATCACTGACACCAAGACCACACAGGAGGAGGAGAGTCCCTCAGCTATGGGAAGGCTTTATAGGAGAACATTAAGCCAACCCACTTTTAAAGCTAGTTTGAGTAAACAGCTTTAGAAAATATTTATTCACATAATAAAAATATCATCAACTAGAAAATTATCTTGTGTTTACTCTTCAAGGACGAACAGAACCATGAAGAATAGTATTAAGGGCTTACCTGTCAAGGAGCACATTGTGGACAGGTACACAGCTTGGTCACTTGTTAACTGGGGCGGAAGTCAGGACAAATGTCTTCTACACAGAATCTGTGCCTGTCAGAAAACTGGGCAGATGGTAGAGCCAAAGTAAGAGGTTAATGTGAGTCCAGAATCTCCACACTTACATTCTGATATTATTATTAATTTTTGTCATGGTTGAAGCCAGAGTATTGCATAGCTAGGCAAGCACTCTACCACTAGCCTATGTCTCCAGCCTTTCTGATTAAATTTATTTTGAGCTAGAAGTACACAAAGGTACCCAAGCTAACCATGAACTCACTCTGTAGCCCGGATTAGCCTTGAACTTGAGATCATCCTTCCTCAGCTGTCTCCTATGTAGCTAGGATTACTGACTTGCGCCATCAGGCTCCACTACTTTAAAGCTCTTAGTTCCTACCTCTGAACTGAGGAATGGAATTTATTTTCTGACAAATGTATGCTTTTACAACAAAAATAAAGGGCTTTACCACAAAAGAAAACCAAATTTTCTAAAATTATGTAAATGTAAAAATATTTATTATGGGATGGGACATATATAGACATTGAAAAGATTACCATGGTGAAGAAAATGAACAGGCTCACCTCCTTGGAGTCAACCCCCTTTTTAACAACTGGGACTTGAACTGGGGGCCTCATAAATGCCAGGGAGGTGCTCTGCTCCTGAGCTATGTGCCCAGTGACTTACTACATTATGTAATGTGAACTTCTGTTGGAAGTTTGCCTTTCTTTCTCTTCCTTCCCGCCCGCCCTTCCTTCCTTCTTTTCTCTTTTTTTATTTCTTCCTTCCTTTCTTTTATTTTTTTTGTGTCAAAATCTCATTTAGAAACTCACACTTCATTTTGATTTTATTTTCGATATTCTTTGAGATGTGCATTAAACTTGCTTACCCCATGCATTTGCTACTGTGAGTGCTTAGCCATTCCCCAAGTCCACTGTTGGATGCTCTGTGTTAGTGTGTTTGGGATACTTTAGAGGTTACACATTAGTGGGGGTATGCAACTTCTTTTCTTTGTGTCCATATAATTTCACTTGGAATAATCTTTCACTCATTATTCTCTTCATTGTCTCTTACTTTGTAAAAGGCCCCCTGTTACTGTCTATAAAAGATTTTTTTAAAAAAAATCAATAAAGAAATTTATTATTGACAAAAGTATGTTTAAAAGTCAGGCTGTAAAGATAGTAAGACTCTTGAGAATACAGTGAGTTTGATTTCTTATTCTTATTAATCAAAGGTTACTCAAATAATTAAAACCTTTGAGGGAAGTTCTGGGTGAAAAATCACAGCTTGCTTCTTTAGATGATGTGCTCATCATTAAATCATTACAGAAGTCCTTGAATACAGTTCAGTTGTTCTGTCTGTCAAGAAGGATGTCTGAACACTAGCTCTTAGGCTCATTCACATTCCACTTATTTTTTAAATTAAATTCATCTGTGCGTGTGTGTGTGTGTGCATGCATGCGCACTTGCATGTTCATGTATGTGCGTGAAAACACATGCCATAGAATGTATGTGGAGGTCATAGGACAATTTGCAGGAGTTGGTTCTCTTTCCACATGTAGGTTCCAGGGATTGAACTGAGATCAAGCTTGGCAACAAAGGCTTTGCTTGCTAAGCAATGTTACCTCAACTCCTTTTTACTTGGAGATGGTTTAGTGAAAGTGTTCCTGCTATGAGTCCCAGCACTGCTCTTCTCCAAGACAGTTCTGAATATAGTCCAACACAAAATTAAACAGACTTAAAACATTATGAAATTTGTCTTGTGATTCTCTTGCACCTCGATTACCCAGTTATCTAACATAAAATTAATAGATGACAATTTCATGTCACAATGTCAAAGGATTGGACATACCAGATTAGACCTTTAGAGAATTTACTCATTGCTATTTTTAAAAACCCACAGTAATCTAAACACTTGGTCTGGCTTCACATCTTAGATGACATCCATTGGTATGTCTTAAATGGTATGTGAGACCTTACACTTGTATGTAATTTTTCATTTATAAAATAAATGTGGATGTTAAGGGGATAGCTTAGTGGTAGGAAATGTGTTTAATGCTTGTGAAGCTCTTGGTTCAGTTTTAAGCACACACACACACACACACACACAAAGCAAAACCAATATGCATAAATTACTCATCATCAATTATTTCTTTGTTAATTACTATAAAAATTATGAATTCTTATCATGAAAGCAACTTAGACATTTAAAAAAAACATTTATTTCTCCAATAGTAAGCAATATAATATGGGTTTTTGCTGTGGAAGTCAAAGCTGAGGTAAATTCACA
Organism: Dicrostonyx torquatus; assembly: GCA_028555095.1. NCBI lineage: Eukaryota > Metazoa > Chordata > Mammalia > Rodentia > Cricetidae > Dicrostonyx > Dicrostonyx torquatus. Next base: position 5,663,221 of record JAQHUG010000030.1, read on the forward strand.
CTGGGGCAGAACTAAGCAATACCCTACCTGCTCCCATCTCCTGTACCTGAAATGAATTGGTAGTTACCTCACTGCGCCCCAACACACTAATAGGATCTAAGTCGGGGGTATCTCTGTTCTGTCTCTCTGTCCAGATCTAAGAGCAGCCTGCTGCTACTGAGTCTCCTTTCATATCGAATGCCCCTAGAAGTGGGTTGGGAGCTGTTTAGACAGTCATTTTTCCAAGGCTACTTCTCCATTATGAAAAAGGGCCTCTTGCCCATTTACACGAGATCGAAAGTTAATAGAAGGAACATCCTTCAGACATCTCTTTAGGTGAATCTGCCTCTTGTGCTCCAAATTAGATTCACTCTGCAATTTCCTTGTCTCTTCGAAGAACATTACCATCTTTCCAATTACCTTCACTCAGAAACCTAGAGTTGGCTTTGACAGATCTCTTTCCACTCCACGCTATGTCAAAAATTAAAAATGTCTTGCCTTTCTCCTGACACTTTCCAAATCCCAGCCCAAGATGGTTCATTTCCATGCCACTCAGAAAAACATTTGGCTGCTTTTCAAGAAAACTGTCTCATCCCAAGCCATTGCTGATTATGACACCAAATAAGAATCTCTTATGATTATCACTTCTCTGCTGAGGAATCTCAACCGTGCTACAATAAAACCTTAAACTCTAGGCTCTCTTTGCAAAGATCTCTACACTGTCTGTGGACCCCTTTTTCCACATTTCCCAACACTTTTATGCTGATGTGGTCAGTATCTTTACTCTCCTTGATTCAATTTTTTCCTCTTTTTCCATGGAATTTAAACATCTGAAAACTACTTGATTTTTGACCATCCCTCTCACCTCTCAAGCCTGATATTAATCCCAACACTGTTCTCCAAGGTAGCAAATTAGACCCTTAAAACAGTTTATATGTACGTGTGTAAGTGGAGCAGATGTGGGTATCGACAATGAAAGTCATTGGGAGGCCATGGTAAGGGATGCAAAGGAAAGTGAAGAGGGCCATGTATCATATAAAAAGAGAAAGAAGGCAATTGCAAGGGCCTATAGGGGTTAGAGGAATGGGGAAGAGATGTAAGGGAAAATCAAGAAATGGAGCTTTTGTTTGAAAACTGCCACAATGAAACCTAGTACGTTGTGTGATAATCGAAAATAAACAATAACAATAAAAATGCTATTAGTATTACCCTCTAGAGGTGGCTGAGCCCACAAGATTTAGCGTGGAGTTAGCTGCATCTGTGACCTCAGTTGTATCTTGTTTGCTTATGTCCTGCCTTTCCAGCCAGACTCGCCACTTTTATGTTGCTGTGGAAAAACATTACGATCGAGGCAGCACACAGAAGAAAGAGTTTAGTTTGGCTTGTGATTCCAGAGGTTAAGAGTCCACCATGGCAGGGAGGCATGGCAGCAAGTGACAGGGATGGTGGAGGAAGCTGAGAGTTTGCTTCTTGAACCAAAAACGTCAGGCAGAGAGCAAACAGGAAACTTGCCTTCCCTCAATGACATACTTCCTCCATGAAAGCTCCACCTGACAAAGGTTCCAGAACCTCCCCAAGCAGCATCACCAACTGAGAACCAAGTGTTCAAATCCCTGAGCCAGGGTGTGGGTGTGGGACATTTCTCATTCAAACTATGACATCATGATCCTTTTTTTTTTGAATGTCAGGCTTATTCTTTTTCTGCCTGCTTCTGATTCTAATATGAAAACACAATCACGGCTGGGGATGTAACAAAGTGGTTGAGGATCTGTTCATCATGTTTAATATATGGTTTTATTCTGGGGCTGCACCCAATAAGCAAGGACTATCGTGGATACTTGTCCTGGACAGGAAAGGAGGTTTGTCTCCAGCAAGATGAGGGTGACATCTTTCAAAGATGTTGAAATCATGGAACACAAAACTCTATGTTATCTGAGGCTTCTAAAGGAAGTAAAACTGTATTGTGGTTTCTAAATTCAATTTGCATATGAAAAGTAAAGTTAAAATTATAAACTAATATTAGTATACTTGCCTTGGGATGAATTGTGTACACCATTTGGGTTTTTTGAAAGTTCTAACCATCTATTATCTACTTGAATACACGCACAATTTTAGGCAGAAAGGTAATTCTATATATATATATAAATTATAAGATGAGGCTGTCTATCTGTAGCTCACAGATAGAATCTGACTTTCTGATTGTTATTGCAAATAAAGTTTTGTTAAGACATAGCCACATCTTATTGTTTACATATTAGTTATTTTCTGGGACTGTTGTTGCTCTATAGTTGAGAAAATTCTAGGGGAACTTGACCCACAGTGCCGACCCTGAACTGATTCTCAAAATTTCCACAGATGCCAAAATTGTACATGCTTGGGATGGTAGAATATTTGTGAATATATGATATACATTTCTCTTATGCCTTTGATAATTTTAAAAATATTTAAAAATAGTTTATGTAAATGCTGGACTGACTAATGGATAGTATATTAAAGTTTTTAGAGAGTAATGTTGAGACAGGAAGTCCTCACATGTTCAGCAATTTTGTTTTGTTTTTATTTTTATTTTGGGATCTGAAGGCTGAATCCAGAGCCTTGAATATCCTAGGCAAGCACTTACCAGTAAGCTAAATCCACCCTTTTTAAACTGAATATTTCATACTATGTTTTTATCCACAGAGGTAGATCCCATGGATAATAGTGATATAAATGTATTTATTACCTTTCTTTTTTAAAAGATAAATTAACAGAAAAGTAGAAATAGCTCAACAGTTAAGTTTATCAATCAATAATTAATTAATAATAATTAAATAATAATAATTAAGTTAATCAATTGCTGCCCTTGCATAGGGCCTGAGTCATGTTCCCAGCACCCATGTCTTGTGTCTCATAATGTCCTAGAACTCTGGTGACAAGGGATTTGGCGCCATCTTATAGGAAACAACAACCCTATTCTATGCACAGCATTTACTCATGTAGATCTACCCACCCACTAATGAAAAACAAGTAAATAAATAATGTTTGCTTACAGTAAGAGCAACAACAAAAAAGTCACCTGAGTGGTTTTTGCCTTCTGTTATTGAGATGATGAACATCATTACACAACAGTTTTGGGTGGGAAAGTGTAAATTAATGACAATGCAGATAGTCACATTAAACCATATCAAAGCCTCCACAAAGTTTCTCTATTGTGTTTATCAAGTTCAGCATCCTGTTACAAAAATGAAAACACTAATAACTGCTCTTGTTTCATGGCCATGTTTTTTCAGAGGCAGGAAGAGTCCATTCATCCATCTTTCCACACTCCAATTAATTACTAGAGTCTAATGCTAGCAGTTGTACCTTGCTGCGGGAGATTCAGCCAATGGCTTCTAAGATACCCGCCCAATGTGGGGTGTGGTTTTCATTTTTAAAAAAAAGCCGCAGCCACTCTCTGAGCTAACTTGCTTCTGGCTTTCATGTAGACTGCTAGACTCGGTTTCCTGTTTGCGACCAGAGGAACGTGGTTTGGGACATTGATCTGTATATTTTATCCCCTCCAATAAAATACCCCTTTTTAAATAAAATCGATGTAATATTGTCCTGCGACAATATTTTGGCGCCCAACGTGATTGGCTAAATCCACTTAAAAACCGGAGAGGGCTTAAAAAGGAGAGACCCCCCCCCTCCACCAACCCAGC
>JAQHUG010000030.1:5674754-5691727 GCA_028555095.1 Dicrostonyx torquatus
GGTCATTGATCTGTAAGTTTTATCCCCTCCAATAAAATACCCCTTTTTAAATCAAATTGGTGTAATATTGTCCTGCGACAATAGTACCTTGCAAATCCCAGATGGTAGATAATTGCTCATTGACTTGGACCAACAGATCATTTTTCATTGACAGGTTCATGATGGGGAAAACCAGCAGCTCAGAAAGTAAAGAAGTCAGGAAAATGTAAGTGGAGTTTCCTGTCCCAGGAGTCACTTCCAAATTTCCATACAAAGACTTATTTAATTATAAATGCTCAGCTAATAGCTTAGGCTTATTACTAGCTAACTCTTACACTTAAAATTAACCCATATTTATTATCAATGCTTCACCACATGGCTCAAAGCTTGTTATCTCATTTTCTGTATGTCCTGATTTCTTGGCAGCTGGCTGGTGTCCTCTCTGACTCCCCTTCCTCCTTGCAGAGTGTTCTGTGTCTGGCTGCCCTGCCTATACCTCCTGCCTGGCTAGCAGCCTTTCAGCTTGTTATTAACCAGAGAACAATACATATTCACAGTGTACAGAAGGATTATTCCACAACAGAAAAGTTTGATCAGTTCTTCCACAAATTCTGTCTTATGCCAAGCAAGTTTATTAAGAAGTATGTCATCTTATATACAATTTGTAAGGGTGAAACAGGATAAAGTCACCAGAAAACCATCAGACAATGGGACAAAGTCATCTGGAAGCTAATCAAGCAATGTTACACAAGGGAACAGAGGATATCTCAATTGCATTGCAGACTGAATACACCGAGGTAGTCTCTTGCGAGGATGAGGGTGTCAGATTCCCACAAAGAAAAACCTTGGCTCCTTCAAGGCCTTAGCTCCAGAGCAGACTTTTCCAATTTTGCCCCTGGGCAAGGATATAGTGTTGGCATTGCTTTGGTCCTTTCACCAGGGCCTCCGAGAAAGCCTTGGACTACCCTTGCTTTCCACAGCTCATCATGGGAAAGGAGAATAAGAATGGTTATTTTATTTTTATGGATCAGTATAGGACAAATTTTGGAATTTCAGTTTTATTCCCCCAGAATTATGGAGCTTATCCTCGGTAGACAGATTTACCTGATCTGATTAGAAAACCTGAAACAAGTTTATTTATAAACGTGACTTGTAGATGGAAAGGGATAGAGTCACTGGATAATGAATATAGGTTCTAGATAGTTTGTAGAAGGAGGGCCTGTGGGCACAGGTTAATAATCCCAGCTACTTGGGAAGGTGATTCAGGAGGATCACAGGTTTGAGACCAGTCTGGGTTATACAGTGAGTTTATGGCCAGCCATCTTAAGAAGAGCCAATTTCAAAATAAAACAGCCAAGATAGTCTGAGAGATATATCTCAGGTGCAGAGAACTTGCCTAGTCCACATGAGTCCTTGGTTCAACCTCTAGTACTGCAAGAAACAATTTGTAGATTAATTATACAATTAATTATATCAATGAATTATATCAATTAATGGAATACATGGCATTGGTAGTAGATACCAGTCCTAGCATGCCGGCTGTAACTATCACAGAGAGACAACTGGTTGGTCTAGAATATTTTTCAATCCTAGGGAACATAATGTTCCTGAATCTTTTGGCTAGTCTCAGAATCTGCTCTCATTTGCTCATCCTACTTGTTTATTTATTAGTTGTCATTAATGGGTGATATATATTGTTGCACAAATAATAAAAACCCAGAGACAGATATTAGGGTTCAACCTGAAGATCAGAAAAGCAAAGCAGCCAACCATTAGAGAGACCTTCTACCTCTTACCAAATCTTCAGACCCAAAAGGGCAACATCCTATCTCTGAGAATCCTCAGACTCCACACTCTATTGAATTCCTGTCTCTTCACCTTTGTATTCCTCCCTCTACCCAGTCATACTGCTCCTGTCTCCACCTCCCTAGTGCTGGGATTAAAAGTATGTGACTCCTAAACACTGGAATTAAAGGTGTGAGCCACCACCACCTGAATCTGTTTCTGGATCAATCTTGAACTCACAGAGATCTGTCTGCCTCTGCCTCCGGAGTCCTTGGATTAAGGGTGTGTGTCACCACTCCCTGGCCTTTATAACTGAATTAGTGTGGCTGCTATGCCCTCTGATCTTTGGGCAAGCTTTATTTATTAAAACACAAATAACATACCACTATAAAATATCACTATAATGTATCATACATCTGATGATAGATTATAAAAGTATTTGCTTTTAAAAAAAAGTTGTCCAATAACTCTACTACAAAGTTTTCTTTTGCAGAGCTTACTCTCATAAAAATTACAATATTTACAGAAAGTGCAATAACCAGTGAGAGACCAGAATTTGTTAGCAAGGTAAACCTGCTGCTGTCAACAACTACAGGGGTAAATTTAGTCAAATTGTTTATTGTTACTGGAAGGGTATGTTCCCCAACATATCTGCACGCATTACTCATTAAGCTGCACAGCAGATATATTCATTTTCCATCCCTATCATAAAATAAGTTAGCAAATTCTGACATTAGAAACAACCCCACTAAATTAGATAAGTTGACTTGATAATTCTATAAAAATAAAATTCCCCAATTCAAATGACTTACATGTTGTAAAAGGTGGGAGGCTTTGTCTGGCCGCCGAGAAGTGGGGCCATTTTCCCAGTGCCTGGCTCCCAGCCGCCAGCTAGCTTATGCCCGAAATAACCACACGACAATTATATTCATTTTAATACTGCCTGGTCCATTATCTCTAGCCTTTGCTTGGCTAGCTCTTGCATCTTATTTCAACCCATTCTTAAATAGTCTGTAAGTCACCACGAGGTAGTGGGCTTACCGGGAAGATACAGCATGTCTGACCCTGGCGGCTCTCTCACTTCCTTTCTTCCCTGAACTCTGTTCTGTCTACTCCTCCCACCTAAGGGCTGTGTCCCATCTTACAGGCCAGGCAGAGTCTTTATTATTCAATGAAAGCAAAGAAATCCGGAAGATCCCTCCTACATCACTTACAAAAAGTTTAAATTATTTTAATATTTAAGGATTTATTTTTCATTTTTATTTATGTGTATATATGTATCTGTGTGTGTGCCACACGAGGGCAGGTTCCTGCAAAGGCCAAAGGGGCCCTGGAGCTGAGTGACAGGCCATGGTGAGCTGCTTGACCAGGGTTCTCAGAACTGAACTCTGTTCTTCTGCAAGAGCAGCAAATGCCTTTAACTGCTCAACAGTCTCTTCAGCCTGAGACCTTTTTTATTGATCATGTGCAAGATGTTCCTGACTGGGAACTTTGCCAGTGATCTTGGCATAGCAGAAAGAGAACTGATGGTCCTCTGAACAAACGGACACCCAGAAATGTCACAGTGCTACGTATGTGTTGCAGGCTGTGGAATGCCTCCTGCACTACGTGATGCAGAACAAAAAGCTGTGAGCTATTTGTTGAGGAAAAAATTACAGTGCATCGTAAAATTAAGCTTATTATTATTGATAGACTAGAATTCTCAGCCTATACTGATTCCTCTCTGTTAGGAGAAAATACACAGCATTAAATGTGGATTGTATATCCAGGAGTGAAGATATAAACATATGATTCATACTGTTCATAGCAACCCAAGATCTAAGAGAGTAAAAGAAAGCAACAGAAGAGAAACAATTTTAAAAGGGCATCAATTAATAAGCCATAATTTATGAACATGTTGTAAGGGAAACAAAATTGCATGTGTCTCTTTTTTAAAGTTCAGGCAGAGGGGAAAAAAGGATACAGAATAGTCAGAAAGAACTGGGAATTGGAATTGCTCATGGCCCTTCCATAAAAGGTGTTTCAAATGATAACGATCAGAGTGGGGTTGTGCTAGGTATCATGCAAATAACCTTGCAAGCCTAACCACAACATGGGCCTCACCACAGAATGGTTCTAATATTCAGACAAATATCAGTTTTCTTTTAAAGGGGGAAAAAATCCAAAAAACCACAGTTGCAAAAAGAATGACTAACGTTTGCTTAGCCTCTAAGGAAGAGAAAAGTTTTTGTGTTTTTGTTTCGTTTTGTTTTGTTTTTCTCCATGGAGATTCAGCTGCATTAAAATGAGGTCAGTTCTGTGCACTGAGATTCAGGTATCTTGTGGATGGGTGTATAGTGGATTAGTCTAGGTGTGATTTTTGAGTTACCACAAAGAAAAAGCAAGAGGCACAGCTGCACTGAGGGTTCTTAATGCCTATGCCCTGTCTGTCTGTGGAAGAGAAGGCATGTTTGTATAGTGATGTATAAGCTAAGAAATATGTTATCTCACCGTAGTCTTTTTCCTTTTGGTATTAGTGTGTATTTTGGGTGCATGCATATATATGAGAACATGTGAAGACTAAGAGTCAACCTTGGGTGTTATTCCTCAGACATCATTCCCCTTGGGTACTTTTCTTATTGTTATGAGACAAAGTCTGCCACTGTGGGTCCCTGAATAGGCTAGGCTGGCTGGCCAGTGAGCCTCGGGGATGCTTCTGTCTCTGTCTCCCCAGAACTGAGATTACAAGACATAATTTACCAGGACCAGTTTCCCACCTCCCTTTCTCCTTTCCTCCCTTCTTTCTTTCAATATGTGTGCTGGGAAATTGAAATCTGATCTTCAAACTTTTAAGGTAAGGACTTTGCTGACTGAACACCCCCCCCCAGCTCCTTATCATTTCCATCTTGAGTTCCTTTGAATTTAATGCCAATAGTAGCCACTCAATTGTCTTTTACATTATGTACCTCACCATTAACTCTTCATCACTATATTCTTCCTTTCCACGTGCAAGAAAACTTAGCTGAACTGTCCCCTTTCTCAGAAGTGTTCCCCATCTTTTCTTGTCAGTGAAGAAGCTGTTCTATCATGACCTTTCATCTGTCTCCTCTTCTAGCTCCTGTGTCTGCTTTGGGAAGTCATGTGGACTAGTCTCTCCCTGCTCTTGGTTGTGAGCTCCCTGGGGCAGTCTGGCTGTCAAAGTCTCCTAGTATCTGTCTACCTTGTTCTTAAAAATAAAAGCAACATGGATGGTGACGTAGATGAGGGGATTATCACTTGCCTAGGATGAATAAGGCCCTGATTCAATCTCCAGTAGTTGAAGAAAACAAAACCTATCATAAAAATCAACAGTGTCAGAACTGCAACTTCTAAGTAGTCAAATGCCACGGCAATATAGATTTTTAGAGATGACGGGTGCATCTGAGGCACCAGGCAATTAGAAAGAATGTTGAATGCAGATTGTAGTCAGCTATGGCAAGTTTGGCTGCACATGTTGCTGAGATGTCAGATGCTGAGAATAGGGCTGCAAATTTGTATCTATTTTTTATAAGCTCTTGCAGTACTGGGACTGCAAGGTACATTCAAAAATTGACCTGTGTTCCAGAGTCATTTTTGCTTTTAATATAAAGCACTCTGACCAAAAGTAACGTAGGAAAGAGATTATTTAGTTGCAGTCTTTAACGGTTGGAAGTCCAGGCAGAAACTTGAAGACAGACTTGCTTGCTATTCTACACAGCATTACCTCTGATCAAGAAACTTACTTAACAGTCAAGAAGTATGGCAAAAACCATGGAGAAAGTTGCTTGCTGATTCACAGATGGGCTTATGTTAAGCTGGCATTTTATAGTTAAAGACCACCTGCCTAAGGAGTAGTGATGCTGATGGTGTGGTGGTCCCACCTACCTCAATTAAGGATCAAGATATGTTCACAGGCCAGTCTGATTTAGGCAGATGGATCTAGTGTACTGTCTGTCAGCACTACATGACTGTATGCAAACCTTGGGTAAGGAGCCTTGAGATTTAAACACATATGCACACAGACAGAGACATGGGGACAAGGGTCATCCCTGAAACAAGAATGCCCCTTTTATTGTGTTCCAGGGCAGCTTATATAGGGATCCTTAACTGATAGCCATACCCCAGCCAAACCCACCAGAAACCACTCCCCTGCCATCAGGAACTCCTGAGGGTCTCCTGCTCAGAGCACCTATAAGCATAACAAGTTGTTTACAAGAAATTCAGGGTCTGGGGGTCCACAGCCCCCAACAGCTCCCTCTTTTCTATATATTTGGACCAAGGTTTGGACTGGCATGGGCATAGCACAAATATGATAGCGATAGCAATAAGTTGGAAAATGCCCTAATGAACATGCTCATTCTACATTCAACATGAATGATATTAAATGCTGGTGCCAGCAACAAGATAGTCACAGTAGCCATTTGGCTGATTGCAATTCCAGAGGCCACAAAGGAGGCCGCAGCGGTGACAATAGTGGTCACCTGCAGTCATCCTCAAGTCTCTGCCAGGATGGCTCAGCAGTCGTACTCAAACTCCAGATCCCCCTGCCTCTAGCTCCTTCAGCAAATCCTACAGGCATGCACCACCACAACCAGCTGGGGCTGCAGGCAGGCTTGGGAACCTTCTGCGGCTATTGCACAGGTTCCTCTGGTCCTGTGGAAAAGCCTGTCACTCATGCTGCTGAGTCTTGGGTACTCAGAGCCAGAAGCCACTGCCGCCTTCTCCACTGTGCAGATGGGGGCTGAGCAGCTCTGGCTTGCCTTGGCTCCAGTACTTGGTGCCGCAGTTACTGATGCTCCTGGCACTGCTGCAGTGTCTCCCTTGGCCCCACAACCTCAAGTAAACAACTTTGGAAATTTGGGTGACATTCTCTATACTACTTCCTGCTGTTAGTTGGGCCAAGCAATTTTTGAGGGTTTTTCATGGTGACTTTCAGGGAGTCTTGGTGAATCAAACCGTATTAGTCTAGAAGAAATCCATAGGTCCTCATCTTCTGTAGAAACAAAAGCAGAACCTCTTTTCCAAAGCAACATACCCTTAGACCCATAATTTAAAGTCAAGATACCTTTCTTAGCAGTTCCCAGAATCAAATGTCAAAAACCCAAAAGAAAATACAATAATATACATAATCCAAATTCTCTATGTACATTCCATCTTTACATGGCTTATTTTTTTTTACTCCCTTTAATTTGTCTACACTCTATCTCTTTAAAACTTACTCTTTTTCTTCCATTATTTCTGAGGCCTTCAATTCACCCTACCACCTCCTTTTTATTACTTTTCTGCTGGTGAGCCTTCCAGAGGGCGTCCCTCAGAGAGTTCCTGATCTCAATGGTGCCTCCTGTTGTGGCACCTGCACCACCTAGAACCGCTATCAAAAGTTTGGGGATGAAAATACACATATACACACACCCATCTTCAATCTCCCCTCACCATTCCCGAGGGCAATTTCTCAACGTGTCTCTGGTTCCTGATCTTGCTGGGAGCCTCCACTTGTAGCACCCGTCTGTACTACAGGATCATACGCAAGTGTCAGGCAAGCATCTGGATATTTAAACACACAAAGACATATACAGATAGAGAGACAGGGACACTGGTCATCTTTGAAACAAGAATACCCCCCTTATTGTGTTTCAGAATAGCTTATATAGAGATCCTTAACTGATAGCTACACCCCAGCCAAACCCACCAGAAACCACTCTTCTGCCATCAGGAACTCCTGAGGGTCTCCTGCTCAGTGTAGCCGCAAACACAGGAAAACAAGTTGTTTTGCTCAGAACAGCTGCAAGCATAACAAGTTGTTTACAAGAAATTCAGGGTCTTGGGGTCTACATTCCCCAGCAATTTAAGTTGCATCAAGCCGACAGTTAAAATTAAATAGATAGCATATATAGATACATTAGAGATGTGTACATGTTACTGATGATATTCTGCATTTAGACTCTCAGAGATTAATGCAAATACATATTTCTTCAGATTAAGTTACCCAGTCTGTGGTTCTGAGGAGCATATCTGAGGATTTATGTGCAGCAATTTCTCTAAAGTCCAAATGGTGAGGAAATACTCCATGCATGACCAAAAAATGTCTGACTTGATTTTGCTTTGGAGAAAAGAAGTTAATCTCAATTACTCATGGGAATTGCACCTTTGGGCACATACCTGTTTCTATAAATCACTTTGAAGTCCAGACTAATTAACAGTATTGAAACCATGATGAGCTCCCAAAATGCTTGTGGTGCCACAGTCCTGAGACAGAGGTCACATTAGACGTGAACAGGTGAGTAGCATATCTTTATATGGTGCCTCAGTTTTTTGTACTCCTTTCTGCTTCCTGAGAGCCACTCTTTAGTAAAAAATGATAATCCATGAACCTTCAGATCTACTTTCTGTAATTCTGAATCTGAAGAATATTCTAGTTCATTCTCTCATGAACAGCTGAATGCATGCAAAGGTCTACCTTGGAGATGAAAACTATAAAATGGGGATTTAAAACATTCTGGTGGGAAGGGAGACTCATAAACAGACATTTCTATGGTCTAATACATGTGTATATGGTGCAACTTATGGAGAGGATAGGACACTGGTTTTAGATTTCCAGATTCCTAAGGAAATCTCCAGAAAGCCTAGTAGCCCAACAGAAGGTTTAAGGAGAGCAGGAGATTGGCAGCTACTGGCACTAAGAAGAATGTGGGAGATGTCCTTGTAACAGAGGTAGGAATAGTGGTGATGTCAGGGAAATACAAGCTTCAGGGAACTACACACCGCTGGGGCTGAAAATAAAGTTATGTAATGGTTCGTGCTGATTGTCAACCTGACATATGTTAGCACTACCTAGAAAGACAATGAAGGATTGTCTACATTGAGCTGACTTGTAGGCTTGTCTGTGAGGGATCATTTTAATTAGGTAAATTGGTATGGGAAGAACCAGGCAACTCTGAGCAGTGCCATTCCCTAGTCAGGCAATCCAGAGCTATGCATGGATGGAGAACCTGAGTTGAGTACAAGAAAGGAGGCAAGCATGTATTCAGTTCTCTCTTGATGCTGTTTGACATTTTTGCCTTGGCCTCTCCATAATGATGAACTAAATAAAATGATGGCTCTGAAAGTTAAAAATAAACTTTTTTCTACCCTTAATTGCTTTCTAACCTCTACATTTCAGTACAGCTACAGAAATTAATCTAGGATAAGTTCTACCGGGAAGTACAACCCATAATGAACTTCTATGCACGAGGAAGTGAGTCACCAGCAGCCTTCAGTCACAATGATGAATCAGACTTGTGCTTCTGAAAGGGCAAATTAGCAAGGGAATGGAGAGAAACAGAATCAAGAAGTTACATTGTGAGGTAGTCTCTATAAGTCAGCAAAGAAACAGTAAACCCTCAAACTGAGGTTGCATCAGTGGGATGCAATCAAGAGAGATGATTTGCTTAATGAAAAATCCCTGTCATTTGAAGATATAGTGAAATAACATGAAGAAAATGAATTTAGATTATTCCTAGATTTCCAACTTGAGACACTCAATGGATGATATTACTGTTCACTAAGATATAAGAGAGATGTAGGAAAGTGGAAGAGACAATGGACCCAGAAGTAGGGAATTGAGATACTTTGGGATGATTTTGTCCATTAGTGTTTAATTACCATTTGTTTTATCAATTATACTGGGATTTGAACCCAGGACTTTATGCATCCTAGACAAACACTTTACCACTTAACTATATCCCAACATTGTCTATTAAGATTTGGTAATTGGTTGATGGCAGTGACTGAGCAATATGGTACTCTTAGTGCTAATAAAATAAAATAAAACAATTTAAAATAACTCCACTAATAAAATCAAAGATCACTGACTTTACAACCTATGTACTTTTCAAGGGTTTAAACCCCATGTCTGTTACATATGTAAGTCTAAGTCTGCACTGAATCTTTTCCAGTCTCTTATAGATGTTGAAGGCTTCCATTCAGTCATTGGAATTTACCATCTTGTCACTTTACTGTCCTACTTGTGCTGGCCTGTTAATGGGATCAGTCTGATGGAATGTGGAAAGCTGATGCTGATTTACTCTTTATTCTCTTTCACTGCCTGTTTGATAGGATGATATCAATCATCAATCCCCCACATTTCCTATAAATCTCCAGGTATAGGAACACATACCTATGTAAGGTGATCCTGAACACATTGTTTTATCTCTACCCTGTTTATTTTGTGCGATACCTGTGTGATACATATTAATGATCTATAAATATATTTTCTAGTTTGTCATTTTTTATTGTCGCATGGTCTCTACTCTTCATTTCCTCTGTCTATTCTGGAAATAGGAACTCTCTGATCTTTTATTTCTTTAGTGATGATTTTTCTCTCCTTCTTTCCCATTGCTACTATTTTACTTTCCTCCCTTTCCTTCCTTTCCTCCTTCTGTCCTCCACATCTTGCTTCTTCTCATTTTCCTTCCCCTCTTCTTCATCCTTCTACTTCTCTTTCTTTCCTTTCTTTATTTCTCTCTTTCTTCCTCCTCCTATCTATCTATCTATCTATCTATCTATCTATCTATCTATCTATCTATCCATCCATCTACCTAGCAATCTTTTCTCTTAATCTAAGTTTTCAATAATAAGACAATTCTATTAATTACCAGATGGAATTTACTACTGAATTCCACATTTAGTACATTTATATGGCTTTAATTTATCCCTCAACATATATCAACCAACTCATCATGCCACATTTCCTCAATCCTAAAAGCTTCTATTATTTATAGCATAAAAGGTATTGAAGAGGTGAAAAATCTCTACAAAACATAAAGCCATCCTGTATTCTTAGATTGGTAGAATAATATTCTTTAAAAGACTATCTCAACAAAAACAATTTATAGATTCAACGCCATCCCAATCAAACCTCTTGCCTTTTCAGAACTGGTACTACCAATGGATATCTAAGCATTACAGATGCCCTGGTACATATCTGAGAATGAATACATTGTTTTAAAAGTCGGGTCCTAGCCATGAATCCAGATTTCAACCCCTATGAAGGCCATCCAATATTTCATAAAGTTCAGAGCTTTTAGGTTTATTGAACCCGTTAAGGGTGTTTGAATATGGGAATACCTCTAGCAACCCAAGAGGTTAAATCTGGCTTAAGGCCTTTGTAGGAATTGGATATCAGCACTGGAATTTTTTCAGATGTTGAAGGTACCAGAAGTAGGATAGAGCTCTGTCCATGGGAGCAGCGAGAAAGTTGCCAAAAGCACAGATGCCTCATTTTAGAGCCACTGTTCCATGGCTAATGAATGGCTTCCTTTATCATGGCCCTCTGTGACAAACTTCAGAAAGCTATGTAGATGAGGTGACTCATAAAGATTAAGTAGCGCTTCTAACACTCTATGACTGTCATATTACAAAACTGATGCAGCATGCCAAGCTCACTTCCTTCCTGCCAATGATTCGAAAGGCCACTACTTAAACTTTACCTACTCTATCCAAAGGAAGCTGAGATTTTTCTGGTTTTTAAACTTCATATATTTGAGAGTTTAACCATAAAATTTAACTCCAAAATCACTTTGGGAAACATTTTATTTCAATCAAACTATAGACAAAAGACAAAACAAGTGCCAAAGATCTTGGTCTAAAAGAACACTGTTGAGAATTAGAATATTGTTTCTATTTGTGAAGTTGAAAGTCAAAGTCATTCCTGTTCTGGCACTAGGAGGTACCTCTTTCCTGTTCTTAACCTACTTTGTAACTGAAGCAGTCTTTGTGTACTCTCAGAATTGTAATAGCTCTAACCTTGTACCCTGAACTTAGAACTCTGTGGTCTTTTTCCAAGAACAGAGGGCCATGAATGTAAAATCTACTACAGTCTCTATTTAGCCTACTTTTTGCCTTTTTTTTCAGTTATTTAATGGAGTAAGCCATGTATAGCATAAAATTTACTTTCTCATATTTTCATTCTTATTGTTTTGAGACAAGTTTCCTCACGATATAGCAGAATATGACCTTGAACTTCTGATCCTCCTGCCTCCACTTTCAAAGTACTGAGATTACAGATGTGTACTACCATGTCAGGTTTTATACATGAGTCCACAGCTTTATTTACACTAGGCAAACACTCTACTGGCTGAATTGTATCCCCATATCCTGGATTTGAAATGTAGTAGTCAATAACATTACATACATTTCTAAGGTGATGAAGCTATTAGGGACCACTCATCTCCTGAACGTATTTTAGCACCTTATCAACCTGAAACTCCATCCCATTCTCCACAGGAAGCAGTCACTTTATTCATTCCATGAGTCTGATTATTTTAAATACTTCACAGTCAAAGTATATAATATTTGACTTTAAAATATTGTATTACGCCAGGCTGTGGTGGCACACGCCTTTAATCCCAGCACTCAGGAAGCAGAGACAGGCAGATCTTTGTGAGTTCGAGGCCAGCCTGGTCTACAAGAGCTACTTCCAGGACAGGATCCAAAAGCTACAGAGAAACCCTGTCTCGAAAAACCAAAAAAAAATATTGTATTACATTTAATTTTAGGTTGTACATCTTGGGGGGTGCATCTTGAGGGGTGCATCTGGAGGGGGTGCATCTGGAGGGGGTGCCTGCTCGTGCTTAATCCTCTGAAAGAGGAGCAAGTGCTCTTAACAACTGAAACTTGTCTCTAGCTCTCAAATCACTAAACCTTAAGGATTTAAAATATTTTGTCAGCTCATCTTTTCAAATTATTCATTTTTACAAAAATAAAAATGAAAGAATTTGGAGTAGTCTATGATATTCATAGAATTATACATTGGGCAACACAACTGAAGAAAAATAATTTCTATGAAATCATTTCAGAATAGTGCCTTTTAGTTGTAAATAACTTAAAGTTGTTCATTTATAATCAAGTAAAATAAAATCAATTCAGCTCAATGAAGTCCTGGAACCACGGAGAAAGATGATGTAATTAAAATTTGAGTCACATGTTTGAAAAAATGTTAGAATATAATTCATTGATTGTTGAAAGTGTACTGTTTGTTTTGTTACATTAGTAAAAAACAATATACCTTGTGATGTATTCAAAGTGGCCCAAGATTGACAAATCTACAGAAAATTCTACCATAGAAAATGATAAAGAAGAATATGCATTATGATAATGAAGCCTATTGTATCAACTTTTTTCTCAATGCTCTCACCAGACACCTAACAGAAAGCAACTTCCTTGTGGGGGTAGGAGGTTTGGAGTGAGGGGAAGGGTGGGCTCAAAGTTCACACTAAACAGTTCATCATGGCAGGGAAGGTAAAGGAGCCAGAATAACTAGATCTATGACATTGACCAGGAAGCAAAGAATGAGGAAGGACAGAGTTCATTTGAGTTTCTCCTTTCCACTTTCATATTTGATCTCGAACTCCAGCCCAATGACATCAGCTACATTCGGAAGAGTAAGCCTTTGCTCTTCTCTGAAAACTCCCTCATAAACACACAAAGAGAGATATGCTTCCTAGGTGATTATAACCCAACCCCCAAGCTGATAATGAGAATTGATAACCACCTTTATTGATGCTAACCACATTTACAACCTAGTTATTTATGGGAAGATGGCTACACAAATGGATTTAGATACTGGTTTCCCCGGAAAACTCTCAAAACCCACTCACCCATGAATGGTTGGGTCCACCTGCTAAAAACCATAACTTCCACTTGTGAGCCTTTGTGGGAATATTTCACAAACAGACTGTAATACTTGCTTCAGTTTCTTTATATACTAAAACAAAATTGTAACATTTACCAAAGCAATTAGAAAGACTGAGCCAAAATTGGAATCATCACTTCCATCCTTGATGTTGCTCAAGTTTATATGATGTGATTTTAGTAATCAAGCAGCAAACAATGATGTTTGTAGATCGACTTAATGGCTCATAGTCAACACCCACCATTTGGCTGTATTCTCAATCCATCTCTGTTTATCAAGGCACAGTCCTCTCTTCTGCATACACGGTAGGAGCTTACTGGGTTTTCTTGGGTCAATATGAAAAAGCACTTACAAGAATTAGTTTGCCTAAATCTTAATAAAATTCAGAATTTTGATGTAGCCTATTGAAAAGTTAATGTAATGTAAGTAATTGAGGACATTCTGAAGATCAAGAAAGGGGAATTTGTCTTCAAATATTTAAGGATTACTCATATGAAGAGGAGTTTAAGGTCGAATTCCCTCAGCAGCAAAGGATATCTGGGAAGATAGAAGCCAAGGAGCAGAATGCCTGGGCCTGAGTCCTCGTTGCCTCTTACAAACGTTATATATTTTAGCAGCTTGTGTCCTCTCTTAACTTTGTTTTGTTGGTTTTATAAAATAATAATTAAAAAGATACCTTCCTCTTTTCCAGGCGTGATGAAACATACTCATAATCCTAGCATGTGACAAGTGGAGGCAAGAGGATAGGAAGTTCAATGTCATCCTTGATGATATCATGAGTTTGGGATCAGACCGGGCTACATGAGACTCTATCTGAACAAAAAATTAGATGGAGGACTGCAGAGATAGCTCAGTGGTTAAGAGCACTGGCTGATGTGCCAGAAGATATGGGTTTGGTTCCCAGCACCCATATGGTGGCTAGCAACATTCTGTAAGTCCAGTTGTAAGGAGATGTGAAGTCATTCAGGCATTCCACACACACAGCACACATACATGCAGGTAGGCAAACAGGCAAACACATAAAGTAAGATTAAATTAAAAATTCCTACCTCAAGGTATTGATGAAATGGTGCTTTTAAAATTGTCTAACATAATAAATGTGTATTTATGTAGGCCAGAATTTGACTGCCTTATCTTTCTCATCTGTGCTGAATATTTGTTCAGTCTTTCATGTGCCCACCCAGATCGTTTGGCTTCCTGGAACAAATGTCTGGAACTCCTCAAGTCACTGAGACAGCCATGTGCTCCTATGGTTTCTTGCTCCACTGCATCTGGGAAGATAGAGAACACATCCTTTGTTTCTGCTGCAACAGTTTCTTTGTCTTTTGTAATTACTTGTTTCCAACTGGAAAAGAGAATCTGGCATAGTTGGTTAACTGTGGGCAGCAGTGGATGTGTTGGCTAGTCCATAGTTATTTAAACAACTGCGCATTTGGTCTTTTGCAAAGCATGGCCATGTTCTGGCATTTATTATCTGAATTGGAGTAAAATATAATGTGTTTTCCAAGAACCTTACAATCCCTGAGTAAACAAACAACACACACAAACCAGACATCTAGCGAAATAAATATGCCGACTTGTGCACTAAGTGACATATGTTGCTGATAGAACTGTTTTCAAAGCGAATAACATGATGGTATCAATGAATGCTGATGAAAAATATTGGCAAAGGCTTTGTGGGGAAGTGTAATGCTTCATTCAGATTTGAAAACACCCCAAGTATTTTAATAGGTGGGGAAGACAAAGTTTTTCCTTAAGATTCCTCCAACACTCTGTCTGAATCTGGTGCTCACTCCTTTCTATTTCTCATACAGACCGGTTGAGTCCTCTGTCCCTCTGTGTAGCAGATGGTGGTTTCATTTCTAGACTACCTGATTCTTGAGAGGCAGAACTTCCAAAGTGGTTTGTCTTAGCCTCTCTTCCATTTATATATAAGTTTCGAGTCTTATGCACGAAGTCACGAATCTTGTGTCTTCTTTCCCAAAGCAACCAATTCAAGAAAATAGGGATGGAAACTATGCATTCAACTGAATATGGGGAAGGACTAGGGAGAGATCAGTTACCTTGAATGTCATTAAATCGGGGGTAAAATCTCACTGTAAGATGTTTGGAAATGTACATATGATTATAAGGAGTTTCACGAGTTTTCTCTGATGTACTCTTTTTGTCCTCTTAGGGAGTTTCTGCTTGAGATGAGCAGAACACCAATGAGTTTTACAATCTTTATTTTATTTTAACTGGTCAAAGATGTTGACTCTGTATTTTTGCAACATATTCAACTTGTATTAAACTTGACTGTCCATGATAGATTTCTGCCTAAGCAGGCACAAGCATTCATGGTGAGAACACACTGGACAATGGGAGTGGAATATTCTATAGCATCTGAAAAAGGATTTGAGGAGGGGAGACCTGGAAATGCAAAAATATTAGAGCCTTCTCCTTTATACAAATTCAAATATTAAAGGAAATGGGACACAAATAAAGTTTAAAATAGAAGCTCACTGATAAGATTAAGAATAGAGATGAACAAATATGCATTGAGGAAAATTTTTTAATGTTTTTAAATATTTCATCTAGTAAAACATTTGAGAAATTCGATTATTTTACTTAACCTAAAAATACATAAACTTTTTTTTTAAAGTTATGCCTTATTGACTAGTGGCCACCCTAAACATCATCTCCTAAAACAAGAAATATATATTATATAAAGCTATATATAAATAAAGGCATATATAAATATATATTATATAAAGCTATATATAAATAAAGGCATATATAATATATACTATATAATTATGTTACTATAGTATATATACAATTTCAATATATAATACATATCATGCAGTATTTATTATATAATTATATTAAAATATAATATTTTTTATATTTTATATAATTTTAATATGTAATGTTAATATTATATTATATATGCCTTTATTTATATATAGCTTTATATAATATATATTAATATAAATATACCTGTATTTGGACATAACTATCCTTTTAATGTGGACATATTCCTTGTTTATGAGGATGATGTTATGATTGTGATTAGAGCCAAAGGGAACTAGCAAGAAATAAATGATAAGCACATGAAGGCAGACATTAGAGTGATGTGTCAAGAGATAAAGGGTTTCCCTGGGATCTCAGAGAAAGACAAAGCCTCAGTTGTGCTTTGAAGAATACTCATGGAATATATAGAGGCAGACTTGTTCAAATCCTGATTTGGAGCTTCTGACTTAAAGGGAAATGAGAGACTGGTGTGGGAAGTCCTTCTGCATATGTGTTCTTTTATTGGTTAATGAATAAAGAAGCTCTTTAGGCCAGTGGCTTAGCAGAATAGAGCTAGGCAGGAAAAACTAAACTGAATGCTGGGAGAAAAAAGGTGGAGTCAGAGAGACACCATGTAGCTTCCAGAGAGGAAAGACTTGAGCTGTGAGCTGGAACCTTGCTGGGATGCCACAAGCCTTGTGGTACAATATAAAATAATAGAAATGGATTAATGTAATATGTAAGAGATTGCTAGGAATATGCTATAGTG
>JAQHUG010000030.1:5697682-5711563 GCA_028555095.1 Dicrostonyx torquatus
ATTTGATCTTTCTATGATTTTAATAGCACTAAGAATCACAATATTAAATAGAGTATTTGAAAAGGATTTATTTATTTAGGTTTTGTTTTGTGTATAGGAGTGTTTGTATGTGAATCATGTTTGTGAAGAGCCAGTGGAGGTCAGAAGAGGGCACTGTGTCATCCAGAACTGGAGTTACAGTTATGAGTGGCCACAGAGGCGCCATGAAACAAACCTAGGTCCTCTGGAAGAGCAGTAAGTGCTCTTCTCACTGAGTCATCACTCCAGCCCTTCAAGTGGAGTTTTGAGCCTGAGGAGGTAAGCAGAAGGTCACCTACAACAATAACAGCATCTTGAAAGATTCTTGAGGCCCCTATCTCCTGCAGTGAAAAATGAGCAAACAATTTAGGTGGGTGGAGGACTTGACCAGCCAAACAGTGGAAAGAGAGATCATTGATCTAGAAGGGGGAAGCTCATTTAGACAAAGAATTTCAAGCAGCTAAGTAATACTGAAAGTAAGAGAAATCGTCTTCTCTAGGGAAGAGCCCACTGTCCCCTATCAGTTATCTAAAACCAAATGATCTGCCCTCGAAACATTTACAGGCAAGTAACGTTGTACAGACTGAGCAGGTTGAATATATATTTAGAAGAAGAGGCAATGAATATGAAACAGAGTAAGGGGGATGCATGGAAGAAGTTGAAGGGAGGAAAGGGAATGGAAAATTATGCAATTATATTAATTTCAAAAATTTAAAAGTTATAACAAACAATTAGCAATTTTTGTTTTTGAAAAGAGGTTTTCAGACTGTGGAGCTTCCTGTTGTGAGTACCTGACTTTGCAAACTCCGTTTTTAAAAAAGGGCTTCATCTTAAGCCATATAATGAGTAGGGGCTGATCTCAGCTCCAGAAATATGCTACGATAGTGGAATTTGAACAGATAACCTAAGAAATCACCAATTAAGGAGCAAGGCCATAAAATTTAATGATGTTCAGATATTTCTGTGAGGCATCTGTCGGGGACTGTCGCCCCAACATAGATACCGGTGTTTTCCCCCCAAATGTGTCCCGGAGGCACGAGAAAGAAACAGGCTTTTACACCATCACCATTCAAAGGTCAAAAGTCGCTTAGGACTTCTCTTCCCCTTTACAGCGTGACCTTGTGTTTATTGTCTCTCCCAAGCCATTCCTGCTCTGAATGCCTCTCCCTACTCTTGAGGAATTTTTCTATTCATATTTCTTTTTCCGGGGCTCCTCCCCCAGCACACACACCTGCATTCCTTCACCTGCTTTGGAGTTAGCAACTTCTCATCAAGCAATCTACAAATGAAAAGGAAGGCTGGAGCAAAACCCTCATCTATTGTCTTTCTAAATTGTTGGCTTTCAGCTACGAAGCTGCATGGCCTCCTCAGGCTGGTGGGTATCAGAGCCCACAGGCATCCTATCCTTAAAGATACCTTGTCAGTAATTTATGGCTCTTTGTTAGAATTTTGTACCCAAAAACTGACCAATGATTTTAGAAACTACCTTACCCTGTGCCCTTCTTACCCAATGCCAAGACAAAGTGTCATGAACTCACCTGATTGCGGCTTTTTCCCTTTTAAAAGTTCTCTCCTCCTCTGGCTTGCTGCCACACTTTTCTCAATGTGCTGGGGCACTCAAAAGGGGTGCTCCAAACTCAGGTTTGTAAAATACTCTCATGTACTTTACATTGGAATCCGGTTCCAAGGATTTTTTGGGGGGGGGGGTTCATTGCTACAGGTATAAAACATTGCAAGTTGTAGAGAGATCTCAGGGTTGCAGATTTTGGAGTCATCAGCTGTTTTGGTGGGATAGACTTTCTGATAATCTAGATGATTTTGAGCTATCTCTGCTCCTTATAAGTAACTCCTCCCCCATACTGCTGTTAGTAATCCCAATAAACTACTTGTCTGTTCACAACATTGGACTTTGGTGCAATTGTTATTTTGGTCTATTGTGAGCTCCCTTTATGGGGTGCATTGATATGTGTGGGTTACAACTTCTCAGGAAAATCTACTACACAACAAATGCTCAACAGCTCGGGGCTTCAGATGCACTATAAGCAAGGGAAGCCTGCCTTCTAGAGGGCATGATTTTGCTAAGCTGTATGTGTGTGTGCCAATCAGTTCATGGTGCAAGCAGTTTGGGGTAAAATGTCAAATACCTTGGTTAAATTTTTTCTAAGTGTACCACCGTATTGTCATTTAAAATTTGTTCCGCAAATTTAAAGCATATTTTGGGGCACAGATATTTGCATGGACTTCCATCTGAGTTTATGAGAGAGTTCACCTATGAAAATGGCACATATTTAATCTGCAGTTCAATTCAGTTCACCCCTAAGTTGTGCACTGAATGTCAGTGAACTGGTATTCTATGTGATATTTTATTTTGTTTGCTTGAAGTGCTGGAGATGGGACTCCTACCTTAAGCATGTTTGTGCATGCTCTCTATAACAGAGCTACGCCATGGTCCTTGAAATATTTTACATTAAAAGATATTTTTCTCCTGTGGTCTAGGGTTTTTTTCTTCTAAGTGTCCAGCTGTGCATCCCTCAGGTTCAGAAGGAGCTTACTGCTCAAGCTGATACACACAGGCTGGCCTCCTTGGATAGGGGGAGGTCACTCTAACTAGCAATGATGTCTCTGCTGTGATGACTTTGTGTATTTTATGTAGAGTTGCTGAGAGACTTTCACTGACAAAGGCATTTGAGTTTTTTTTTTCAAGTGATTAAAATTACATTTTTTTCTGTTATAGTAGCCACAACTTGGTTGTGCTAAGACAGCTGGTGTTAATTGAAACTTCTTTTGCTGGGACAACATGGCTGAAAGAAACTTGGGGGACTAAAGGATTTCCTTTGTTTAATTTATACTTCAAAGTCACAGTCTATATTGGAGGAGGTCAAGACAGGAACCCAAGCAAGAATGTAAAGGCATAGGGCCCCCTGGAGCTGAAGTTATAGGCTGTTGTGAGCTGCACCATGTAGGTGCTAGGTACTGAACTTGAGTTCTCTGTAAAAGCAGTATGCCCTCTTAATGTCTACATCATATCTCTATCACCTAGATTTGAATTTAAGTCAACTTGGGGCCGAGGGTTCAACATTCCTTCTTTGTGCTTTCATTCATGTTATGCACATAGCAGTGTCTAGCTGCCCTGCCAGTCTCCTCCCTTTAAGCCTCCTCCTCCTTCCTTTCTTTCCCTTTGAGTAACATAAAAATAAAAGATAACAGGAACTCTGCTGGTTAGTTTTTGTTAGCTTGACACAAGCTAGTTTCATCTGAAAAGAAGGAACCTCAGTTGAAGAAAAGTGCCTCAATAAGATTGACCTGTATTCAAGTCTGTAATATATATTTTTTAATTAATGACTGATGTGGGAGGGCATGGTTCACTATGGGTGGTACCACTCCCTGGGATGGTGGTCCTGTGTTATATAAGAAAGCAGGTTGAACAGCCATGGCAAGCAAACCAGTAAGCAGCATTTTTCCATGGCTTCTGCTTTAACTTCTACCACCAGGTACCTGCCTTGAGCTCCTGCCCTGACTTTGCTTTATGATAGGCTGTGACTGGGACATGTAAGTAAGCCAAATAAACTCTTTCCTTCACAAATTGCTTTAGGTCATGGTACATTATCACTGTAACCAAAGCCAAATGGATAGGACCCTATAAAATATTGAAGATTCAATACAGACATGTCTCTGACAGATGAAGTATATGGCGTGAAGAGAATAAGATTTAGATTTTGCCATCAAATGAAGATTATATAATATATATATATTATATATGGCAGGATTCTAGAGGAACACACAGGTACGCAAGTTTATAGAACAGGTTTACAGGCTGGGGTCCAGCTACTCCAAGTTTGGCTCTCATCTACCAATGGAAATCCAGCAGTCATTCAATCCAGGAGCCCGAATGTCTCCATGATCTTCAGGATATGCCAGAGTCTGGAAGCAGTAGGTTATAATGCTGGTGAAGGAAGGGCCTTGACTGTGAGAATTTGAGAACAGCAAGCAAAGAACAAAAGCTTCCTTCTACCATGTCCTTTATTTAGGACACTACCAGCTGGTGTGACCCAGATTAAAGGTGGGCTTTTCCCACCTAAAAAGATCTGCATTAAAGGTGGGCCTTCCCACTTCAAATGACTTAATTAAGAAAAACCACTCACAGGTTTACCCAGACGTTTGGGTATTGGTTAATTCCAGATGTAGTCAAGTTGACAACCAAGAATATCCATCGCAAGATAAGACTCAACAGTGTTCAGAATAGGAGCTTAGTGTTTGTTTGGCAGCATGTCTCTGATGAGTTTTTAACTGTGTACAGACTTAGTCATTATGAATTCTACCTGTGAAGGTGTTATCCCTTCCATGGGACAAAAAATTAAATAGAGAATGAGCCTTTAATATTAATCAATCAGTCTTAAAATTTAATTATATTATTTCTGGTTATTCTCATGGCTAGATTTCAAGCCACAACAACTGGGAAAGTGTTTATTATGACACCATGGTCTCCAGTAATTTACAAGATTAAAGTAGATCTCACAAAGACTCTTCACAGCAGTATTTGTAAAAACACATCAGAACATCACATCTGAGATCTAATTAAGACAATCCATAAGTAATTAATACAAACTCCTAATTTTGAAAGCGCACAGAGAGAGAAATGAAAATCTTCCTCAGTTTGACAATTCAAGGCTGAAGCAATTTCAATCCCTTTCATCAAAACAGCTTCTTCGTGTGATAAAGACTACATTAAAAAACATGAGGTTTCATATTGATTCTCTCTATCTCCGTGGGTCTTCATCATTATGCATTATGACTTCAATCTTCAGAATTCACAGGATTGTTGCCGGGAGAGCAAAATGACTGGAGCATCATTTTTGACACAGGCTACAATCTGCAAGCTCAGTCCGAGCTGTTTTGTGGTGAGTAGTTACTTGAAATTCATATTTAAATTGCTCTTCACCCACATGTTGGAATGAAGCAATTTAAACCCATAAAATTAGAGTTAAACAATGTCACCTCAATAGCATTCATCAGAGATCATTGCCTACTTAAAAAGAATCGAGTAAGCAATCAAGTCAACAACTGTTTCTACTTCATATTTTCTTACAGTTTAAATGGCTGTTAAGGTGTACTAGTCCGTGTGCAAATACATGGAGTAAGTGAAGCAAGAAAGTTTATCTCTACACTTAATTACTTCTTAAAGCTTGTTATTTGCACTGTAAGAAGAAGACAGAAAGTAAAGAGCCCAAAGAACTGTCCTGCATAGTGTAGAGCCAAGAGTACTGCATCCGGAAACTGGAGATCTGGAATCTGGGAGAACATTCTCGGTGTCCTGAGGTTTCCAGATGAAAAGGTTAGGCTATTTATCTGTGACATCTAATATTCTCAATGCTGCATCTCAGCTATTTGTGGATGTTTGTGTCGTATACATGTGTGTATGCTAAGTGTGTGTGTTGTATGCATGTGTTGTGTGTGTAAGAATCTATGTGTATTGTATATTTGTCTTCTAAGTGTATATGTGCTATGAGTACATGATGTTGTATGCATATATCAGTGTTGTTTGAATGTATTTATGTCGTGTGTGTTGTGTATGACTGTATGTATTGTGCACCTTTCTGTATGTTCTTTGCATGTATATGTTTGTGTGTATATGTGTTCATTGTATGTGCACATTGCATGTATGTGTGTATGTGATGTGTATGATTGTTGTGTTCAGTACATTTATTTCTTCTAGTGTTTTAAACATTTTGCTCTATGCCAGCATTCATCATTGGACAGGCACTCTTCCAAGCACTTTCCATATGGTAACTAGTTATACTAGCCAGGGCTGACTTATTTCCCAGACTGGATTGTTTGTTCAGAAACAAACCTATTTTACCTATTCAAAACCTAGAGTTCAATGACTCACAACATTAAGAGTTCACCATACAGCCCTTCACAAACAGAGAACTGGTCACACAGAAAAAACAGTCAGGAGCAGAGCTTGTCTCTCCATTTTATACTGTCTAGGATTCTTCCCACAGTTAAGATAGGTTTTCCATATCAATTGGCATGGTCATGACAAGGCTAATTTAGATTTAGCTGATTCCTTGTGTTGTGCCCAGAGGTTTGCTTCTTAAGCATCTTATACTATTACAAATGCCTTATCACTTTGTGTCCATTGTTGATAGTGACAGGAAACTTGTTAATGTTGCAATATTACAATACATATATATTACATGCTTTCTTGTCTAGTCACTCATTGATGAACTCTGGGATTGGTTCTACACCTCGTCTGTTGCGACTAACAAGTCTGTGAAGACAGGGAAGCAGCAATCCCTTTGATGGATTGGTTTCATTTCCTTCAGTACACACCTACAAGTAGGATCATAAAAGTTATTGATAGGATATACAATTCATGATATGAATTAGTTGTTTATCATCATGACTCTCAATTCGATCTGCTTTAGAATGTGCATAACATACTGCTTTACGACCCGTACAAGATCAAGTCAGTTAGAATTTCAGCATGGATGAGGAAGGGGATTCCAAGACGCACTTGTCTTGCTGAAGAGTTTTTAGCAGTTGATGGATACTGGGGAAGGGAACATCACTTTCTCCTGGTAATCATGTTATTGGTAGGATGTCCATGCACTGCAGATAGCACTAGCTGACTTACTGGGATACATATGAATAAGACATGAATTAGGGATGTGTGTTGAGGCAAACCAGGGGGAATTGGAGCAGAGGCGTGAAGGGTGGTTATGAGGAAGATACTTTGTATATATGCATGACATTTTCAAAGGATAAATAAAAATATTATTGGAAACCAAAAATCATTCCCCTAAACCAAATATACAAAATAAAATAATTAATGAATTTCTTTTTAAATGTGAATAATATATCCTACTTTACCAGATGATCAGCAGCTGTAGCAATTACAAGAAACAAAGGGGACTGTAGCTGTGGGGTGGGTGAGCAGTGGGATAGAGATCCACAGTAGGCACTGAATTCGAGTTAAGTTGTAGTTTTAGTTTCAGTCATCTCCCACCTGACTCATCTGTGTTCCAGATCAGGATACACTCGGCACTCGCAATCCACGCCTGACCTTTGTGGAAATAAACAAAGACGCAGCAAATGAGAAAAGAAGGGGACAATTAACCAGCTCTTGTTACAACAGGAAGACAAATATCATCACTTGGCCCAGCAGAGAACCCAGGAAGTGAGAATAGTGGGGAAACATGACAAAAAAGGAGCAGGTGTGCCCCGACTGGAAGCTGTAAACATGGGGCAGCTGTGCGCAAACAGACTGAGTCTCCTGTGTACCTGCTTCTAGCTGTAGCTGTAGCTTTCTCTGGTTGGTGCTGAGAAGGAAATACATACCCCCAATAGACTGTCGGTTATTAGTCAAGCCTTGTCCATTCAGAGACCATTTTCTCAGAAGTAAATCTCTGATACATGGATTAATGTTAGTGTCACACTACAGCCTGTAGTGTGACAGATCCTGGGCTCATATGGAAAGATAGGTCACCCGGACTCACTCCTGAAGAACCCAGATCCGGGTACTGGCAATCTTACAATCACACTGGCACTCCAACTACAATCTATACTAGAAGTTTCTTTGCTTTTGAACATTTCAGTACGCACCTGAGATGACACAAGGATATATTCACAGACCTGAACAACCCACTGACAGCATCCTTGGGTCTTTTCCTTTGTTTCCAAGCTCATAAAAGCTCTGTTGTCAGGGGTCTGTGCTTTCTTTAAGATTAAGAGCTGTGCCTTTTTTTTCTTCCTCTTCAAGCCTTTGGCTGTGTGGCAGCCCAGCTGCTTATTGTTTGTTCAGAGAAATCTCCCTCCCTTCTTCCAGAATCAGTTCATCCAGTGCTCTCTTTGATATCACTGTGCTCCTCATATAGAATAACAGAATGCTCTGTGACAAATTCTGCCACAGTACTTCACTGGATTACCCACATATGCGTATGTGCTATGTGTATGCATGTTTTCATATATATGTACATACATATGTGGTGCGTTCATGTGGAGGCCTGAAGGTGACATTGGGTCTTTGCTGTTTTTGCTCAGACAGGGTCTTTCAGTGGATCTGGAGCTCACCAGTAGTGGCCCATATCCTCGCTGGCTAGCTCCCGGCTTCTCTGGGCTGCCTCCTGAGTGCTAAGATTGCCGGTAGTCATCACTCCTGCACAGTTTTTATATGAGTGCTAGGAACCCAGACTCTGGTCCTCATCCTTTCTCAGCAAGCACTTTATTCATGGAGTTATTTCCTTAACTCCCTCTGACCTCATCTCAGTGTGAGTTTCAGCCATTCTAGATAGTGAGTTTATCAACATCATGAGCCATTCTCTTTGTCCTGACCCCGGTTCTCTATCAGCACATCATCAATGCACAGCACCAACTGGAAGAGAAGAATTGGAATCAATATTTTTAGACTTCTTTTGGAAAGTTCCTCTGGCTCGCCGCATGGTATGAAAATGTGACCTTAGAATTGAACGCTGGAAGATCAACTCAAGTGGCCAAGCAGAATAGATATGATTAAAGTATTTTGAATGTGTCCTCATGACATTTCAGAAAATGTCTCTATTCTGAGGTTATGAATTGAGGAAATTTGAAAGCAAAACTTGTGCCCTGCCTGACATTCCAATCTGGGGTGAGGGGTTCTTTTAGCAACATTTGGGTTGTTCCATGGTACAGAAATATCCACTTGTTTCTAATTAAGATTTTCATAATAAGAAACATGGCACACTGAGGTAGGAACCAGTCTTCATGCAGATACTGAATCTCAAAGAAATAGCTTTTATTTAAGGGGCTTTAGTTTCTGAGCTCTCAGTAATTGCCAGTGATGGAGATTTGTTCACATATCAGGCATTGGTGGTGGCAAGAGAATATTCTTGGGTAAAGATCAAAGAACATCATCCCACTGGCCAACCAAAGCCTTGGAAGAGAACTAAAGGGATGGGGACATGGTGTAGTAAGTCAAGAGCTTGCTACATAAGCAAGAGGATCTGAATCTATATCCCCAGTACCCACGGGTAAAACTGGGCAAGGAGGTGAATGCA
Organism: Dicrostonyx torquatus; assembly: GCA_028555095.1. Classification (NCBI taxonomy): domain Eukaryota; kingdom Metazoa; phylum Chordata; class Mammalia; order Rodentia; family Cricetidae; genus Dicrostonyx; species Dicrostonyx torquatus. The sequence continues at coordinate 5,706,736 of JAQHUG010000030.1, forward strand.
TGTAATAACAGCATTGGAGAGATAGAGAAACAAGGAGCACTGGAGGTTTCTAGCCAACCATCCTAGCCAGTAAGCTCCAGGTTCTATGGAAGACCCTGTTTCAAAAATGGTGATAGAGGAAGAAACCTGGTGATGACTTCTGATCTGTATACACATGCATCCATACCTCTGCATACAGAAGAACATGTATACAACTTACACACACTTGCACAGAGAGAGACAGAGAGAGCAAGAGAGAGAGATTCTGAAAGAGAACATATATTATTTTAAAGTGAAAGCATCATTGTATTAGATACCAAATTAGAAAAGAATTTGTATCGAATTTTATTTAGGACTCTATGGTTATTTTAGTTCAAAGTCTTTGAACTATTAATTCCATGTCTTATTTTAAACATAACCACATATTTAAATAATACAGTGTTGTAGATTGAATGTGAGATGTCTCCCACAGGTTCACACTGGAACATATTATCCCCAACTGGTGCTGCTGTTATGGTAAATTTGAACTGACTGGAGAAAGTGATTCACTAGTGGTGGAGGTTTTGAGGTGTATACTCTCAGTTCACTTCCATCCTTTTCTCTGCATTCTGACCCACTCAGCTCTGAACAGTCACAGACCACCTCTGTCCCCAGGCCTTCCCTACCATAATAGACTGTATCGGCTGAAATTATGGGCCTCCATACATTTTTCCTCCCTTAAGTTACACAAGATAGACATTTTACCAGGTGAAGGGAAAGGTTACAGGTCACATAGAAATAACCCCAGCTTCTGATCTGCTAGGAAGAATCCTTTCTGAATTCATAAAATTATAAATTGACAAGATTTTGAAAAGAGGTGCATCCATATAGTCTTTCTCAGAGATAAACTCAAACTACCGTGTGTATTCCCCAACAGTTCACCTCCAACAAGCTCTGTGGGGCTTTGGTTGTTTTGTGTCTTACTTGAAGCCTAATTACTATCATATCATTAGTTAGCAAAAGCACTTCACCCAAATTAATCCATTATTTAATTAATACTTACATAATTTTTTAACTGTCAGGGCAATTTGGTAAAGGATGACAATTCTTGTGTGCATAATTGAGAGTGTACCAATTAAGCTCGTCAGATTTGACAAATTGCAGAAAAAGATAATAGATTCAGGGAGATACTTAATGCTTTGTTTTGTACCTCACAGCTGTGATGCGGAGTAGAAAAAAGAATGCAGTATCTGAAAAATCATGCTAGGGTTAGTTATGACTCTTTCTTGCTGTTGTAGGTGGTGATATTGAAATGTTGCTTTACATGGGTCTAGAACATGTGGTCTAATCTGCTGTGTATGGCTTCCACATGTTGCTCTATTACATTATTTTAAAGGCTTTGTTCATTTCTATTATAAGTTTGTGTATGTCTATGGGGGGAGAGATGAATGTGCATGAAGTACCCAGGGAGGACAGAAGGGGGCATTGGATTCTCAGAGCTGGAACTACAAGTGCTTGTGAGCTGCCTGACACCCATGGGTGCAGTAAACTGAATTTTGCTCCACTGAAAAGTGCTTTTAACTGCTTAGCCATCTTTCTAGCCCTCATTACATGTTTTTATATCATTGTCTACCAACACCCTGATTTGCTAGGACTATTTAAGACTAATTTTGGCTAGTACTGAAGTCATCTAACGAAACGAAAATGATGAGGTTATTTTTTCAGCAGAAAGCAATGGGCTATGTGAGTCTCAATGTTGTCCCTGTTTCATCAGTGCAAAGACAAGGATGGCAACTTGTGATTGGCCCTCTTGTTTGGGTCTCTCGATCATTCTTCAGGCAGGACCATGGACAGCAACTATCTTTCCCAAGGAGGATCCACATGATTCTCCAAATCTTGTCCATACAGTTTCCAGGGAGTCACTATCAAGTAGACTATATTCTGTGTTTTCTGGCATTTTAATATTATACTATACTGACTTCTCAAAAATTATTTAGGTCCCATGTCTCTGTTTCCTATCATTTTTTCCCTTATCTACACTCTCGGTATTGGAGTAATTCTAGAAGTGATGAAGAAGTGAGAATATCTATTACTGAATTTATGATTGAATTGGGAGGGGTGGAAACAATCTATCAGATATTAATGAAACTTCAAAGCTCATGTTACGAAGGTAATCCTAGCTTCTGAGCCTTTTTTATTTCCTCAAGTCCCAGATGAGGTGTTGGAGGTAGAGTGGAGAATAAGAGGGAAGAATGAAAGTTGACATTGCCCTACAGCAATATATCAGCTCACAAGCATGGGCACTGAGCTGCGGTTCCTATTTCTTTCCCTAGCTTCCCCCTCTGTGCTCCTACACCACATGGAATATGGTCAAGGTGTGCATTATCATGTGTTTCTTGTTCTGGTGACATACTACCGTAGTTCCTGCCCAGCCTATCCTCACCTCAAACCTTGAACTCTTCTTTCTCATCTGGCAGAGAGCCCTGACAACAATGAGGTCCAAACATCTTTATGAACCCATTGCTCATCACCATCACTGCTTTCCTTACTAATCTTCCTGATGTTCCCTTGTCTGTTTGGTTGTTCCCATTTCTGTGTCTCCCTCTTATACCTTAGGTTCAGGAGCTCCAGTTCTGACTTCACCTCTTCTTCTAGGTCATCACTCCACTTTGCTCTTCAATCTGTTTGCTTTAAATTTCTGCCTTGAGTAAGGGAGTCAGCTTCCCTTTACCTAACCAGAGTTTTCCCTCATCTCACCATTCACTTTACAGAAGAAACGCATTTAAGATATTTTAGTAAGATTTGAGGGTGGTGAAATAGTCCATCAGGTCTTTGGGGACTTGCCATAAATGACCGCATTTGGTAACTTAATTTATTCTCATTTTATTAGTCAATATTGTGGTATTAGTTTTATGTTAACTTTATGCAATCTAGAGTCATTTAGGAAAAGGAACTCTCAACTGAGAAAATGTCTCCATAATATTGGCCTATAATTGAAGCAGGAAGGCCTGCCTAGTCCACCATGTATATTGCTGCCTATGGACTAGTGGTCCTGAGCTATGTAAGAAAGGAAACTGAGAAAGTTATAAGGTTCAAGCTGGTAATCAGTGCTCCTCTAAAGATTTTTCTTCACTTCCTGCCCCCTGGCTCCTGCCTTGAGTTTTTTCCATGACTTCTATAGTATGAACTATAACCTGAAAGTTGTAAGCTGCAATCACCTTTATTCCCCAAGGTGTTTTTGGTCATGGTATTTTATCACAACCATAGAAAATCTAACTAAGACACTAGAAATGTTATAATCACAGGACTTAAAATACTATCTGAAATATTAATATTCTAATATATTTGCTTCATTGGGTTAAAAAGAAAAAGGAACAGATAAATTTCTATGGGTCTTAGACATTCCATGGCTCAGGAGAAATCGACATAAATATCACTATTTCAAGTGCTACACTCTTAACCCTTCCAAAACTAGAGGGCCAGTACAATCAATACCTACATTATTAGACCCTGAAAGTTGACCTCTTCACACAGCTTCAGATATTGATCCAAATGCCAAGAATAATGAGCACAATCCATTAGGGGTCACAGAACATTCAATTAGATTATAAATGAACTCAGTATGCTGCCTGCTTGTGTAGTAGAACTTAATAAATATTTATTAAGATAATTAGGTAATGTTATTTGGAATGTTTTATTCATTTTAAAGTGTTTCTGATTTATTAAAGTATTTTCACAATGCTACCCCCATTTCTGTAGTTTTCAGTTCTGAATTCTCTTTTTTTCTGCATCACTTGCTCCAGCCTCTGCTGGTGTAAGCCTAATAATTTTTATGTGAAAAATGATAGATTCAGCAAAGAATTCATGAAGAGAAAAAATAATTTTAACTTCTGGATGGGGTGTTGAGGTGACTCTCAACTTCATTATCTTTCATATGTTTTCATGGCAATAAGAAGAATAACCTTATGACTGTTTTAAAATGCTTTAAAAACTCAAATGGTCTTACTGATAAGTTTCTAAATTAATAGTATAATGCTAGTTCTTGTTCTGGATACATTATTAGCAAGCTATAACTGTTACAGGTGATATTTAGGTACATAATAAAATTGTTATACTTAGTAAAGCTGTATTGCTAATGTCAAGGGTTTCCTAAAATCAGACAGAGTGATATTACATTTTAGTCTCTAGTAACAGTGTGAGAAGATTCCAGAACAACTCTGGACTCTTTTTCTAACCAGCAGTGGTTACCCAGATGAAAGCACCCCAGCCCATTAACTACAGTCATTCTGTCTAATTAGACAAGGATGGTTTCTTTCTAGTGGGCTTTACAGGTGAGCATTTCTTCCCCACTCTGATCAGGATGTGGTCTACCAAACTCACACTTTGAAGAGAGCTCTTTCGATTCTCTCATTTCTGGCTGAATTCTAAAAGCCAGACATTGTGTGGAAATTGATGTGGGGACCAGCCCACACCAAGCAGGATCTTTAGTATGCTGCAGGTGTACGCAGCTTCTCTTTGAAGTCTGTTCAAGGGAAAGCCGCATGCTTTGCAACCACATCCAGCTCATTCTTCTGGACTGCACTCAGAGTTTATCAATTTGTGGAGGTCATATCCAGAGCAAAACTACAAAGAATTTCAATCTGCAAGCACACATGCCCTTTGCTGTGTGGGGCATTCAGCTAAAGTAAGTGCTCTAGGTGGGGATGAGCAGACACAAAGGAAAGGAGAACCAAGGACAATATTGACTTAACCACTCCAAATGCATACTTTACTTTTATTCTCTCATTTATAGACCAAAGTGTTTGGTTATCGTCATACTTATCATCCTTCACTTGAAATGTGTTGTGTGCTTGATAATTCTAGGATGATG
>JAQHUG010000030.1:5712000-5722980 GCA_028555095.1 Dicrostonyx torquatus
CTTTTATAATTCATGTTTAAGACTGTATAATCATAGGGTCCAAATTGTTAGTACCACCATTTATTCATTGACATTTACTGCTAGCAGCAGTTGCAAATGTCCAAGACTTGGTGAAATATTTATAACCACTTTTGTGACTCCTGCATGCATATTCCAAGAATTCTTGTGAGAACATCTAAGTTCTTAGATTAATCCTTAATTTTTTCTCCATAATTGTTTCTTCTGTTACCATTGCCAACACTACAAATAAGCCCCCATGGCAGGGGGCTGAAGGTCAGAGCAGCACATTCCTGCCTTCTTGACTCCAGCTTTGTGTCTAAGAAGGAGTCTGACTCCAACAGCAGTTGGCATAACATTTTGGTATATAAATAATCAATCCAAAGTTTCCCATTGGAAACACATCTCTCTTTCCCTTTCCATTTGACTAGAACTTAGAAACCAGCTAATGGACTATGAGGACTGGTTTTCAGGACGGAACTGGAGTACATCATCTGTTCTATTCCATGTGGTATTCAAATTCCTTTGATTAAATTTCTGTCTTTCTTTCAGCGCTATCTCTTTCCCATGAAGCCTTCATCACCAAAGGCTTTGGTAAGGTCAGGGGGTCACTGTCTTAACTTTTGCTACGGCACAGTATAATATTCATATTGGAGAGTTATCAGTTTATCGGTCATTAATTATTCACTCCATGAGTAGATATGACTCTTCACTTCATTTTTATTAAAAGAAAGCAAAATAAAACAAAGCAAAAAAGACAAGGTGTTACTATGTAACCCATTCTTACCCCTTGAAACTCAAGATCCTCCTTACTCAGCCTCTTGAGTACTGAGGTTTGAGACATGCACAGGCATGGTTGGTTTACTTCTCTGGCTTGTGATTTCATTAGTAAAGCGAATCTCTCTCTCTCTCTCTCTCTCTCTCTCTCTCTCTCTCTCTCTCTCTCTCTCATACAAAATGATGCCAGGTTCTAAAGGTAGCACTACTCAAAGTCCTTCTCTGTCATCATGAGTAGATAAAACAGGAAGGCCTTTTCCTGGGGTGACTCAGTGAGCCCTGATTGTTCTGAAGAAGTAAGGAAGATAATTGGTTCTGGATACCTCAGAGACAAATGAAGTGATGTAGGCAATAGGCTGAAAAACATGAACTATATCTGCCCATAAAGCAACCAAAGGTGTGTGATACGTATCAATTTCAAATCTGTGAAATCACTGGTCACTATCTTCACTGAGCTTAACACTTTTCTATAGAACTTTGTGATTTGTGACTGAAGCATCATGAATCGTAGGGAATGACAGTATTCTAGTGAGAAAGATCACTGTAGGCAATAGAGAGTATCTTGGGTTCCAGATATTTCTAGAATGTGCATTTATAAAATGTAAAACATAATACCCCCAACCAGAATCCTGTGTTTAAAAACTCAGTCTTTTTGGTTGCAGAAACTCTGAGAAGTAGTAGCGCTTGGAAGGAAGTAGGTCACTGGGGAAGGAAGGGCTTCTGGATGTCATATCTGACCCTGAGATCCTGTATTACTCTCTGCTTCCTGTCTATGGTGACTAATCTCTACAACCCCCACTTCCATCAGGATAGACTGAGCCCTCTGAAAGCATAAATCCTTTTCTCTTTAAGTTCTTCATGACATAGGCTTTTTTTTTTCATGGTAACAAAATTAACAGCATGGTATCTAAAGAAGTTAATTGTCATCTGAAGCCAGTGTGTCCACATGTCCACAGTACAATAATCCAATAGCTTCAGAACCGGAGACACAGCTGGGGAGATGGCTCAGGGAGGACCTGAGGCCCAAGATCCCTACCACACATTTAAAGCCCAGGTAAGGAGGTGCACAGTTGCAACCTCTGCACTGGGAAGGCAGAGATATGTGCAGCCTGCTGGCTAGCCAGTCCAGATGAAATGACATGATGCAAGGATCCATGAGAGATGCTGCCTCAAAAAATAAGGCAGAGAGCAATGGAGGCAGACATTTGACACAGAAGTTTACCCCCCACTCACACACGTGAACACCCAACAATATAGCACACATACATACACATACCTGTGCACACACATCACACACTACATCCACTACATACACACATACACCTCTATATACACACACACATGCATACATAGACCACACACACACACACACACACACACAGAGAGAGAGAGAGAGAGAGAGAGAGAGAGAGAGAGAGAGAGAAGCACAAATCACAGTATTATCATTTCTTCATCTCCTCCACAGTTTGGTGATTTGAGTTCAGGAAACAGGTTTGTTTTCGATTCTCTCATGATGTACACTCACATTTCTATGCACAATAACCTCACAAATAACCTTGTATTTGTGGGGGAAATGGGGCAAATGCTAAATTTCCCTTAGAAAATTTGTCTGCCTGTGTATCTGTGACTCGGCCATAGTGTCTCACACTCCCTTCATTTTCTCGGCCTTTGATACCTGCTAAGGACTCTGCTAGAGCTAGTCTCTCAGGAGTTAGCTGAGTCCTCATGGCTTCAAGAGCTGGAAAGGCTGCCCTGCCGTTTTCCCTTTCTGATACTATGTTGCCCTCCCCTGCCTGGTGCTATGATGTGCTCCTTACTTTCTTATTTCATCTTCCTGACTTCTGTCCTATTAACCTTATTCAATTCATCCAGGTGGCTGTTTCTGTATTAAGGCTCATCACATTTCTTCCTTTTAATCTAGAGGCAGAGACTAATAAACCTGGCCTTTAGTCTCAGAAGCTGAGGGCAATCCTGAGCCTCATTTTCTGAGGGCTTTGTCCTGCCACTTTCTGTTAAATAGAATTCATGGAAATGCAGGGGGGGAGTCTTTCAGATGGGGCTGTGCTGTTGCAGGCTCAGGGGCTGTAGGAGAGAACAATCAGTGGATGGGTCAGACAAGCTCAAGATTTCAATCTGAGGGAGTTTTTCTATGTTAGAATTAGTTCTGTGAAAAACAGGCTGTGCCAGGCTACTCGACATTAGTAATAAAAGAGCCTAAGGCAGCAGGAGATTGGCGGGGAATTCTTATTAGAGGAGACTGATAGAAGGTATCTTTCAAATACGCCAATGAAAGATTGTATCTTAAACAACCACTGAAAAATGCTATCAAAATACAAATTGAGTAAACCCTTGCAGAGAAACAAATTGTAACTAGTCAATATGATAGCATGATGTTAGTGCCTGCCTAGTGCCACAGCAATGCTAGCTGTCAACTGCTGTTTATTCATGCATGCCTAGATATACGGTCTTGATCTTACTGGAAATTATTGTGTAGGGGAGCAGTTGTGTGTTATTGATAATCCAATGTTATTAGATATAATCTCACATTTGTGTATGTACGTGTGTGCATGCACAAATGCGTGCATAGTATATGCACCTATACATTTGGGTGCACATCCGCATGTACATATTGTTCGAAGAAGGACAGCATGTGGCCTTCTCTATCACTCTTCACTTTATACCTTTGAGGCAGGGTCTCTCATTGAACCTAGAACCAACTGTTTTTCTATTATACTGAGTGGCTAGCCAGCTCCAGGGACCCACCTATTTCAGATCCCCCAGTGATAGGCTAATTATAGGTACACATGGTCACACTCAGCTTTCATGCAGGTGATAGGATATCTGACCTCAAGTCCTATGCTTGCATTAGTATGTAAGGTTTCTTACATACTAAACCATCTCCATAACTTACTCTTTTCCATCTCATTTTTCCTTGAGGATAACATGAGATCATGCATCTCACCTTATTTGGTTGTTAAATGAAGCTTTGCATTGCACTACTTTCAGGAAAAGTTGCTAAGATGAGCATAATAGGAACAGATAAATATCGACTTGTTCTGAAGATCAAGCTGGACAAAAGGCTAAGGGCTCTAGGAGGATTCGCTGTCACGTGCTTAACTGCTATTCTCACCCTTCATCACATGAGAGCAGACTGGAGAATTGGTAAACGTTCCTTGGAAAGTGCATGGGTATTTCCCCTTCTCTTTTGTAAGGGAGTAGCAACTATTATCTGCATGTCAGGGCAAATGCGTCAGGAGAGCCCTCAGAAAGTTACTCGGATACCGGTCTGGAAGGAAGATGGGTTTTCCACAGACACAATGTGTGGCAAGATGAGAGCATTTGGTGGGAAGGATCTGGAATAGTCCTTTGGCAATAAAACCCGTGTCCTCTCAAGGACAGCTGCTGCATGGGAAAATGAGAGAGAACAAATAAGGCCAAGTCAAAGCCAGGTGTTTGCTTCCTCTATTTGGAAAGTATACACAGTTTCCATTGGACCAATGACCGGACATAGAAAATGAGGTCAGAATTAGAACATTGTGGTCTTAGCAATAAGGGGTGTTGTCTGGAAAGCAACAGCTGGAGATAAAAGAACTCACAGAGGTCTGTAGCATCTACTGAAATTAAAAATCCCATGCAAAAGACTGTGTGTGTGTGTGTGTGTATGTATGTGTGTGCCATAGAATGTGTATGATGCATGGCAGCAGATGATCCATAGGAATTGTTTCTTTCTTCCCATCATGTGGATTCCAGGGATTGAACTCAGGATATCAGGGTTGGCAGCAAGTGCCTCCAACCACTAAAACCTCCAACCACTGAAACATCTCACTGTCCAATTTTATGGTTTTAAAATATGTCAAGTTTTCAGCAATTCACATTAAATTCTTAAGCAGAAAGTGAAGTTTGTCAGTCTAGAAGATTATCAACAGAAAAATAATTTCTTCTTAGTTCTTCTTAACATCCTCTATCTCTTGGAATGGGGCCTTAGGCTATAGCTCACACTGGCCTCAAACCCCTGAACCTCTTACCTCAGCCTCTTGGGTGCTGAGATTCAAAGCTTATACCACAATGGCTAGTTTAACCTTGATTTCTACCACTTCTACAGTTTTGAACCTAAATTCTTATTGTATTTTATTTATTTGTATATTGATGAGTGGTTCTGTTTTGTAGTTGGTAGTGTAGAACTGGTAAATTCTGCAACATGGGCAGTGTGGGGAGAAAGACAGACAGACAGAGAACAGAGACAGGAACAGAACCTTTCACACATTCTTCAGATGGTGACTATAGAGTGAGGTTGTCCTTGACAAATGCTAACCTCGTAACACACAAAATGCATCACTTTAATCCAGCCACTACTATTTTAAACCATCATTTAAAACCAGTAATATAATTGCAATTTGACTTTTACTATTTCCTATTAAGTTTTTAATACTGCTATATAAGGTGTCTATTTGAAGTTAAACTTATCCAGTTTCAAGCACAGACAATTTTATTTCCAAAGATCTGCTGCTGAATAACACAGCAGTGACAAAAATCTCCACAGTAATCTCTACAAAGATGTATCCGATTATGAACCTGCACTTGGGTTTCCGTGGTCCTGCCATTCTGTCTTTCATCATCTGCTCACTCATCTCTGCCTGTCTAAGCCGATGCCGGAGCAATTCATTTTCCTGATCCTGGATCAAGAGGGTACAGCTGCTGTCATTGAGCTGATGGAGATCTGCTTTGCAAAGGAAAGAATAGTATGCTATGCAGAGCTTTTTATTCCAATTTTATTGTTACTGAACACTGACCAACCTTTAACGTGTGTGTGTGTGTGTCTGTGTATGTGCGTATGGTTTGTGTGTATGATATGCATTTGAATGAGAGTGTGCACATGCCACATTTTGCATGTACATGGAGTACAGGGGATTTTAGGGGCTGGGTCTGTTCTTGCCCTTTGCCTTTATTTTGAGGCAGGGCCTCTCTTGTTTCAGATGCTCTGTTTATTCTAAGCTAGATGACCCATAAGCTTCTGGGTTGTTTTTTTGTCTCCTCTTCTTATCTCAATAAGAATGTTGTGATTACAACTGTGTGTTTCAATGGACATTTTACATGAGTTCTAGGGATCCAAATTCAGGTAATAAGTTTGTCGGTCAAGTACTTATTTACCCACTGAACTGTCTAGCATCTTTCATATTATTTGCCAGTGGTTTCCATTTCCCAAAATGTCAGAACTGGATATTCAGACAAAACCTCTTTGGAAACATCAAAAATCTGATAAGAAAGCAAGAAACTTCCTGGCCATATGCCAAAGGCAAATGAAAAGGAGAGAGAAGCAGGATCTTGAGGACCACAGGCAGACTGGTACTAAGGTTTTATGTGAGTATTATGACTTAAGGCTGATTATGTTCTTTAGGAATGGAGACCAGCAGAGGATGCTTCCCACTACCTAAGAGTCCAAATGGCAGCCTTCTTGTAGTGGAGTTGAATTAGATGCCCATGTCCGCTCTTCCTCCCACAAGTGGGTAATGGACTGCTTTGGGTCTTACTTCAGGTTCCCATAAGCAAAGTTTAGATTTTTGTATTTGTCACTGTTGCAAGAGGAACAAGTAGCAGAAAAAAAGCTATCCCCCTCTCATATTTACTATTAGCCTGTTCATCCATCTATCCACTCAATCACCTGCCAATAGTCTATCAATCTGTCAGTCATCTATCATCTATTATTTGTCTTTATCAATCATCCATACTTCAACATATATCCATTATCTATCAATTATCATTCACAATAATCTATTATATATACATATATATAAATAATTTTTTGTCATCTATTACTCATTGTCCCTCTATATCTGTCTTACCGTTAGAAATTGAATAAGAGATTTATGATTATTGAGGCATCTTATGAATTACTATTTGCCAAATGGAGACCTAATAAAGCTGTTAGTTTAATTCAGTCCAAGTCTGATGGCCTGGGAATCAGAAACTGAGAGTATCTGTCTCAATATGAAGGCAGGGGATGCAGGGAATGATGTCACAGCTCAGAAAGTGAAGGAGAATAAAGGGGAAGAATACCACTGAAGCAGAGAGAAATGAACACACTTCCTTCGTGCATACTTTGCTCTACTCAGACGCTCAAGGTATTGGATGGTGCCTAGTTGTCTAGGGGATAATGAGCTAAACCCATTGATTTTTGTGCAAACTTTATCCAGTACCAACCTGTATTGACTTACCCTAAATCACTGTTTATCTGGGAGCCCTGTGGCTCCATCAAACTGACACAGACAGGTTAATGACCATAGAGACAAGTTTGAGGAAAAGTAGATTATTGACAGGAAGAGTAGCTGCTCTGTTGTGGAACTTTAAATTTCATTCAGAGCTAATACATTCCCTGTTTGCTGACGGTGGGCTGCAACAGGACTTGCCCTCAGTGATATATAGCTCATCATCCCTCTTGCCTCTCCCATCCATACCAGGTGCTATTTCAGGGATATGATGTCTTAAGACCATTGCCTCCTTAGAGCTTCCTGGGGCATCATGCAAGGCACCAGTGCTGCTACATACTAGCTTTGTCTTTCTTATCATTCACTAAGTGGAGCAAAAGTCAATGTGTGTGATGTAGAGCTGGCAGGTACCTCCATTACAGGATTTGCAGTCGGCAAGCATCTGAGAAACAGGCAGGTGGTGAGGAAGCATAGCCAGACAGCAAGATAGATAAACAAACAAACAAGACCAGCAATGACCGAAACAACAACCATTTCTCAGTCATCCCTCTAAGCAAGCAGTGCATTACCTCACTTGATTCACAGAAGTCTATGTAGTGGGAACAAGTGATTACCCAGTTTTACATCTTAGAAATGGAGGTCCAGGAGCATAATGGAGATTGTTTGAGGCAGCAGAGCACAGTAGAGCCACAGCTGGATTTCCACTTTGACCACTATGCTGTTTGTTAGGTGTGGTGATTTCCTCATGGGTGTGATTCTGTATCTGACAGTAGCAGATGTATCCCTTACTGATGGAATATAATGACCAGAAGCAACTTGAAGAAACAAGTTTAATCTGGATTATGTTTCCCTCCTGTTAGAGTCCATAGAGTCGGGAGGGCTTGGCTTCAAGAAATGAGAGCAGGAGGCATGGAGATCATTTCTCAACCATACACAGAAGGCAGGTAGAGCAAGTAGAAAGTAGGGTAAGGATATAAAATCTCCAAGTTCACCCAAAGTGACATACTTAATCAAGCAAGGCTCCATGTCATAAAGGTTCCACAACCTCCCCATGCACTCCACCTGCAACTGGACCAACTGGACACTGGGTGTTCAGACATATTAGCCAATGTGTGTTTGTGGGAAGACAGGACCACAGCAGCTTAAGGAAGGAAGGACTTATTTTGAATGTCCAGTACATCATGATGAAGTCAGAGCAGCAGTAGTTTGAGGTGGCTAGTCATTCTGTAACTGCCATCAGGAAACTACTTGAGATAAGTGCTGGTACTCAGTTCACTTTTTCCTTTTTATTTAATCTAAGACCCAAGTCCATGAAATGATGCTGCCCACATTTATGGTGAGTCTTCCACAGTTGATACAATCAAGAAACTCCCTCACAGACATTCCCAGATATCTGTCTCCTAGGTGATTCTAGATTCTGTCAAGTTGACATCAATAAATCTATCATAGTAGCAGGATCACAGAGAAATTGTCCTACTTTTGAGTCTGTGTTAGTGTTATTTCTAATACAACATAGTTAACTAACTAAGATGTGATATACTTCAAATATTTAACAACTTTGTACAAATATCATGATTTCAAAATCAGTAGTTTGGCGATAAGGTAACATGTTATGCAATAATTATTAATTAATAAGCAGGGCAAGATATTGAACCAAATAACACACCAGTGGTTAGATGGATCTCATAATTCCATTACTAAAGATAAGTTAGATATGGTAACCTTTGGTGATACACAGAGTGTAAGAAAGATTTTACTTTTTAGTGGAGTGTGGTGATGAAATTTTTTGAATGAAAATAAAATTTATGCTCCAGCAATGCTGAAGCATGCATGGGCAGCCAGTATATGGTGGTTATGTTGAATTTCGGCCTTATGGTCTAAGTTGATGAGGACTAGCGACCAGGTCTCTTCCTTGGTGCATGATGATACATGCCTATAAATCCAACACTTGGAAGGTGAAGGCATGAGGATCACTAATGCCAGGCTAACCTTGGCTACATGCATATATTATATTTCTTTAAATTCATAATTTTTCTTTTGCTATTTCTTTTTTTTCACTAGAATTACACAAATATTGTTCTTCTAACATTATGAGTTGCCAAAATGTTAATTAACCATTTTTCTCTGTTATTATTATTATAATACACTTGCCTCTTGGCTCTATATTTACAGATATTAATGAAACCAGAATTGCTGTTAGCTTCTAAACTCAAACATGAATAAATAGCCATGCACACATTGTCTGTGGTGCTTGGAAAAAAAACACAACCCCCAGGAATGTGAAAGAGCCAGGTCTAAGTCATGGCTCTCTAAATAGATGGAATAATGATGTAGTCACCATGTCCGCTTTTCTGAGGAGTGTTGGTCTGGGAACTGTGAAGAATGACACTAAAAAGTTACATTGTAAGCCAGTCCCCTCTGCAGGCTCAATGTGAGTTGCAGACCTGATTCAGTATCTTCTGGGCCATTGGGGTATGAAACTTGGGTTGTTGTGAAAATCAGAAAATGGTGAAAAACTATGTTGTCATTTGTAAACTGTCACCCACAGGCTCATGTGTTTGACATTTGGTCCCCTGGTGGTAGTGCTAAAGGGAAAGTTTTGGAACAATTAGGAGGTGGATTCTTACAGGGGAAAGAGAGTCCCTAGGGCCTTTAAGTCTTATACCTGAGTTCAACTTTCTGTCTCCTCTCTGTTTCTTAACCATCAATGGATGTGATCAGACATTGGCCACCATGACAAGTCATGTTACCTAGAAGTATACAGGCCAAAGTAAATCCTTCCTGGTGATAAGGTATCAAAAAAAATTGTCTAGACAAGGTTCACATGTAATTATTTGTAAATTGAGATTCTGCTTTGATTTCTCAGCTGCCCAGACCTGAATATTCACACAAAACTATATTAGTTACAGCATTATTTGGTCTATTAGCTCAGGCTTCTTATTAACTAACTCTTACATCTTAAATTAACCCATTTGTATTACTTTATATTTTATCACAAGGCTCGTGGCTTGTTACCTCTTGCTTCTTGGGCAGTTACATGGTATCTTTCTAACTCTGTCTTTTTTCTTCTCTCTCTCTGCTTGGATTTTCCACCTTGCTATATTCTGTCCTGCCATAGGCCAAAGCAGATTCTTTATTAACCAATGATAATGAAACATATTCACAGCATCCATATCTACTTCTCAACTATATTAATATGTGGAGACTTACAGTTAGTTCAGGGGAAACCAGAAAGTGGGTAGCATCACTCCCTAATTTGTGGATATAATGATAGAGCTGGGTAGTAGGCAGGCATACATTTATTTTCTCTCCTTTCTTGGCTGTGCACATAACCAGCTACTTCAGTTAATTTTCCCAAAATGATGGATTGTGATCTGGAATTGTAAGCCAAATAAGCCCTTTCTCGCTTCAAGTTGTTTATTAGTTACTTACCCCAAGGCATCTTGTAGAAAGAGGAGTTTATTTGGACTTACAGTTCAAAATAGATGAGTCCAACATAGTGGGGAGGGATGGCAGCAGGCAGATATGCAGTGAGAACAGGAAGCGGAGAGCTCACATCCTGAATCATAAACACAAAGCAGAGGGAGAAAACAGGCAGTAGTAGGAGGCTTTTAATCTCACAACCCGCTCCTACTAATGTGCTCCACACCAAAGCCTCCCCAAGCAGCACAACTCTCTGGGGACTAAGTCTTGAAATGCCCAGTCCTGTAGGGGACATTTCCATTTCAAAGCAGGACAAGTTGATTTTGTGAAGGTATTTTATCACAACAACTGGGCAGAAAACTAGGACACTCCCTGATGTGGCTTACAGGTATTTTGTTACAGCAATGAGAAAAGAAAGTAACAGAGACAGGTCTTGTCTGTTTGTGGAGGGTTCAGAAAGCAAGGTGCCACCATTGAGACACATGCCAACAAAAGAGGCTCAAGTTCAGAAACAGAATAGGCTCCTTGGATTTCAGCCATGAGAGTCAAAATTTACCAATGAATGCGGAATCTAATGTGG
>JAQHUG010000030.1:5725941-5741558 GCA_028555095.1 Dicrostonyx torquatus
AGGAAAGTTAGCCTTTCAGTTGTGTTTAATTTACCACTGAATTCAAGATGGTCTTATCTCTACTACAAACTATAACTTCTCCTTTAACTTCATGATGGCTGACCTCACACAGGGAAATAGTGTGCCCTGAAATCCTTCTAGTTTACCTACTCTGTCTACAGATAGTCTACAGCTATCTTTGGCTAACTGTGTGGCTTAAGTCTCTTAACTTCTTCATGTCTTTATTTTTCATCAACAAATAATGAAATATATTTTTCATCAAAAGATTTTCTCTTCTGGCTGTTATGAACCCTAGATATTAAAGATAAAGCTCTTTGAACAATGCCTAAAGTGTCATAAGAGTGACAGAAGTTGGTGACTGAGATTCTTACTTCAAACAGAAAAGTATCAAGTTGCTGGAGAAATGGCTCAGAGTTGAAAGCACTGGTTGTTCTTTCAGAGGATCCAGGTTTAAATCCCAGCACCAGCATGACATCTCAGTTGTTACCCTCCCTTAGTCCTCTGAGATATACATGCATACACATGAGAAGTGTCTGGAGAGATAGCTTAGCCGTTAACAACACATCCTGCTCTTCCAGAGGACCTGAGTTTGGTTCTTAGCACCTGAATCAGCTAACTCACAACTCAATGAGATCCAGCCTCGCTGTGCCAGCCTCTGTGGGATCCTGTACGCAGGTGGCATGCACAGACACAGACACACTTATATACCCCTAAATGAAAAAAAAAATCCTTTAGGACACAGAAAAAGAAATAACCAAGCAAAAGTTAAAGCCTCATCCCATCTGTGTCTCTTGACACCAAGTCTCCACAGTGAGTTCTAGCTCTAAGAACCTTTGCTTCTCAAGGATCTTGTTTTTATGATGCCATTCCAACTTCTTTTTCTTGGCTTATTGGCAGATGATTCACCTAATCTAGACCTTCCATTCCCAGAAAGAATCTTTCCTTTATTTCCAAGGCTAGGTATAGGCTTGGTCTTTGGGGTCACATCCTGGTTTGGCTTGACATAGCTAAATATAAGTTTCTTAATATTCTTCCTCGGCCTAGAAGATGGCTGAATAACTATTATCACTTTATTACAAATTCATGAAACCTGGAAAGGCAGAAAGGGATGATGCTAAGAAGTGCAGCAAGGGTCATGATAAGAAAGGAATCAGGGTGCTCAGTATGGTTTGGGAGTGGATGTTAAAGAGACCAAAATCTATCACCTCAGCATCAATGAACCAATACATTTCTAGCTCCTTCATTGGCTGTATTTCTGCTCATTTCTCTTTATTTCTTCATCTATTTATTTGGTTAGTTTTATGATTAGGGTCTTACTCTGTAGCCCTGGATGGCCTTGAAGTCATAGACATCTGCCTTCTTCTGCCTCCCAAGTACTGGGATTAAAGATATTTGCCACCATATCAGACTATTTTCATGCATGTGTGTCTGTGTGGGTATGTGCACATGTGAACTCAATGCTCACAGAATAGAGAGGATGTTCCTAGCTGGAGTTAGATGTGGCTTTGAGTCACACAACTTGGGTGCTGGGAACCAAACTCAGGTTCTCTGGAAGAGTAGTATGCACACTTAACTGCTAAGCCATCTCTCTAGACCCTGCCATTTCTTTCTTATTGTCTTGGATGTTTCTGTCTTTGAATACTCTAAGTTCTGAATTCTCTGTTGACTTTGATTATAGGATATTTTCTAGAAATTATATGGTAGGCACGGATACTAATCAGAGGTTTCCACTACTTTTGGGAACATGTGTGTTGCCTCCTTTTTCTTTTAAACATGCGTCTTTGAGCCCTCTTTAATTGTCTCAATTGTTCTAACCCTGTCTGCTTTCTCTGTATCCACTGTCTCATGGACCAGTGTAGAGCAGCTGTCTCACTGATGTAATTCGGCAGTCGTTCAGAAAGACTGAATTGTGAACACAATTGTTCCTAGGTATAAATAGCAGCAGACTGGATAATCTCATCTGCAGTCCCATTCAACACCCTCACAAACATTTTTGTTTCACGAACATTTCAGATCCTTGCTCCTCTATCCCACCGTGGAAATGTGACATACGTTTAGCCAACAATTCTACCAAAATTGCCTACTTCTAACCCTTTGTGACATCTCCTTTATATCATGTATACCTTCAATCAGCGGACTCTGTACAAGTAGACTGGAAAAAATCTGGGTGCTGAAATCAGTAAAGCCTAGAGACTATGTGCTCTGAAGGATATATGACAGTCTTAGTTACTTCTCCATCACTGTGAGAACTTACTGACAAAAACCACTTAAGGATAAGGAAGGAAAGGTTTGTTCTGGTGCACAGTTTGATGGCACAGTCTGTCATGGAGGGGAGAGCATGACAGCAGGAGCATGAGGCAGGTGCTCACATGGTGTCCACAGTCAGGAAGCAAAGAGAATTGCAGGACCTCAGCACAAGGAACGATACTGCCTGTATTTATGGTGGGTCTTCCTCCCTCTGTTAAACAAATCAAGAAACCCCTACAGTCTGAGTGATTTTCCAGAACACTTCACCTCCTACCAGTGCCTCACTAGGGATTTAACCTTGAACATATTGACCATTGGTAAAAATTAAGATCCAAACCTTATAACACTGTAAACTGTAGGGATCACATTCAAGTTTTACCTTACACTGCTTGACCCTGTAACAGCAAGAAAATTTTTCCCTGGCCGGGTGGTGCTGGCGCATGCCTTTAATCCCAGCATTCGGGAGGCAGAGGCAGGCGGATCTTTGTGAGTTCGAGACCAACCTGGTCTACAAGAGCTAGTTCCAGGACAGGCTCCAAAGCTACAGAGAAACCCTGTCTCGAAAAACGAGAAAAAAACATTTTTTTCCCTTATGTCATTATCTAAATTACTGCAACATAAGTTGAGTTAAGCACATAAGGGGAATGAAAGCACATTGTTTACCTTGTAGAATATCTAAGAATCATTAAAAATGTTCATCCTTCAGTTGCTGACAGCTACCAACTTGCTAGTAATAAATAACATTGTATAGTGGCAATAACATTAGTTGGCCTGCTTGGCCTCATTCAAACCTCAAAAAGTCATAGAGACACCTTTACATCTGCGCTTGTTGTTGAATTGCTCCCAAGAGTGAGGAATTGGAATGTCCATCAAGTAAAGGATGTCTAGTGCTGATGTGGATACTTGTTAAGCTATAAATAAAAACAAAATTGTGAATTTGCAAGGAAAAATAATGGATCTGAAAGTATAAGATTAAGTGATGTGAAAGCAAAAAATTGCACTATTTCTTTCATACAACAAATGCTAATTTTTAGTGTTAGTGTATATGAAAGTGGATACAGGAGAAAAGACAGAGAAACACCTTATACCAATTTATTTGAAAATGCATAAAACATGGTCTAATGAACTTACTGACCATCTCAACTCAGCCTCCTTCTGTGTGCAATCAGAAAGGATTTGACATGACAGAATACAGGTGAGTTGAATTACGTGTATGTGAAGTCCCACGAGGAATCTTGAATTAAATAAAAGTATTTCCTGTGTAAATGTGTGGACAACCACTTGAGGGGAGGGCAATAGAGGAGGGAGAATGGAAAGAGGAAGGAGAGGAGGAGGAGAAGGTGGAGGAAGATAGATGAGGGACCCTTCCTAATGGTAGTACAGGTTCTAATTAAGTAGACAGAAAGAAAAGCATTCTAGCAGGAGAAAGGAGGAAGTAAGTTACAGAATTTCAGAGAAATTCATACTCTGAAATCAGAGGATGACCCCTGAGTAGAGAAAGCCTGATCCTCATTTTGAAAGGAACAATGAACCCAAAAGACAACACCCAAATTGCAGATGTGGGATCCCATGGAGACCAGGACAGGGTTGAATGGCCTCAGTCTGTGCCAGAAGCACAGAACAACCAAGAAATAATGTCATCTTTCTTCAGGTGCACAATGTGAGATAGGAGACCCCCTCCACCACTGCTGACCTTTCAGTCACGGCTTACAGAAGCCTCTCAGTGGTGTTGCTGCTGTGTGGTAAGTTACAGCATATGGAGCGCCGACTCTTCCCCGAGAACTAAGAGTGTCTTGGATGCTGCCTGTTGTGTGTTTATTGTAGCCTCATTCTCACATGGGAACATGAGGAAGCTTTTGGTATCTATTGCTGGAAGAGACTTTTCATCCTTAATTCATGTAGTGATTAAAGCTAGCTGTGGAAAGCACACAGAGTTGCATATATGTCACCCATTCTATATCTCTTCTACAATAGAGAGCACAGCAAAGAGCCCTTCGCACAGTTAGGACGACCACTCAGAAACACCAATCGGAGTATTCTTTTGAGTAGAGCCTCGAATAAGAGGGAGGAGACCATGACTCAAATCCCACCCCAAAGAAAAGTAAAACTAGGACCATGGAGCAAGAGGGAGATCCTTTGGACTTAAAATGGAAACAACCAACCTTATCCATTAGCCATGTTTAATTCAAGGACACTGTGAACCCTTTTCTTTGTTTTGGTTCCTTGACAACCCAAAGTGGCTCGTTCTACTTTTTAAGCATTCTAAACTCATGCTGTATCCAACGAGAAAAGCAGAACATTTATATTTTCTCAATTATTGAGGAGAAAACAATTTAATTATAATAAATATTTTTCCCTTGGAGTACTGAGTCTTTTATCTTTAACTCCCAATTCATAATAAGCCAGAGAATGATAATTAGCTCATTTCCTTCTTCTCTAAATATTTTCCTTTTTAAAAATGCCCTGTTTGGGCTGGGCTTCTTGGCTCACATCTGCAGTCTAAGTCCTTAAGAGGAAAAGGCAGGAGGATCACTTTCAGTTCCAGGCTAGCCTGGGCTATAAAGTGAGGCATTGTTTCAGAAAAGGAAGGGGCACAATATAGTGTAACATTTTCATTCCAGTTTGAAACTATACACATATGCACAAGCACACATTTTGTACAAAGTAGCATTTCTCTTAGTTCTCCAATGGGCCAACTAGTCTGCTAGGTGTGCTTTCATAGGGCAGATTGCTCATCTCTTTTGTTAAATAATTCATAGTCAAGAGTTCATTCATTCATTTATTCAAAGTTTCGTGAACACAGAGAAAGAGCAATGGAAAGTTCCATTTTTTACCCCATATCTGAGTAACTACTTGAAGAAGCTTTGCTTTTTATAATTATCAATAATCCAAATAGCTAGATGATGCTGACCTCACTTGTAACAGATAATGTGACATCTCACATTACTGATTACATAGGCAGGTCACCTTGGGAAAGCTCATATCAGGTAGCCTTTCCCTGGAGGAAACAAGTCCTCTGGGTTTTAGTATTTGAATACCATGAAATTCTGCCACAACTAAGTTACCAGGGGACTCATGCACACTCATAAGAGAGCAGTCTATGCAGTTCTTGAAGTTAATGCCAGAAAGGAAATTTTTGTGCACTTGTTTATTTCTCTCCCAGAGATAAAATATACTTTTGAAGGGTGTCAAATAGCTTACAATTCTTTGGTGATGTTGAATATTCTTAATGGAGTATTTTATCATGCATAGCCAGGTTGGAACATTGCCTGTCTGTTATCAAAGGTACTCAGTATGCTGAACTACAATGACAGATACTTAGTATCCATTCTCCTGTAGCTTAAGGCTTTCAGAAAGATGTTCCAAAGCCTTCTAAGCAACACACTGCTAACCCTTCAGCACCATCCTCATGAGAGTCCCGTTCTGAAGTGTTTCTGTAACCAATACTTTCTCATTATTGCTAGGATTTATTTTTTAAATGTATTACCACTTCACTCTAAGCTTTTGATCTATTCATGGTCCCCAGGATTATTAAGAATAGAGTCCATGCTCTCTTGTGTGTGCATACATGTGAGTACATACATACATGTGTACTTGTATGTATGGAGGCCAGAGGACAATTTCTTCTCTCTTTCCTCAATCTTTGACCACTTAGATTTTGTGTCAGGGTCTCTCTTTGTCCTGGAGCTCACCAAGCAGTCTATGTTGACTGGCCAGGGATCCCCAGGGTCCTGTCTCCCTCTCCCCAGCAGCAGGATTATTGGCATCATATATGTGTACCGGCACACCCCGGTTTTTTTTTTAAGGTGGGTTCTGAAGACTGAAACATAGGTCTGCACACTTATACAAGAAACACTTGACTAACTAAGCCCGAATTCAAACTCTTACTAAGGCTCTGACATATTTATAGCCAACCGACTTTCTCCCCAAGGTATAGCCTTTGTTCCTCTTCTCACCATCTCTCTACATGTACGAGCCTAGATCTTTTTGTTAGCCAGTGTGTCCAATTGCTATCCAAGCCAGTACTTTGTCTTCTTCTCTTCCCATTGAGTGCATTCTCCAGCTTCTTGATTCAGGTTTTTACTTCATGCTGGGAATGCTCTGAGCATCCATGTCTGCAAGTCCCTCACACTTTCCCCTCCTGCATTGGACACCTGCTGCATTCTAAACAGTGAAGTTCTTCTTGCATGTTCTGTAAGACATTCACATTTCCTCTTACTGCAGACACCATGGGTTTCTAGAACATCTGCTTGACAAAGGCAGAGGCTGGAGTTTGCTGGCAAATGTTAAACAGCAGATCCTATGGAAACCTAAACATAACAACATATAGTCATTTTTGTTTGGTTCCACCATTGCAGCATGATGTTTTCTGACCTCTGGGTCTAATGGAAGGAGTATGAGTAGAGAGATAGATGCAATTGGAAGTGAGCCAGATCCAATAAATTACTACCCACAGGCATATTAAGAACCATTTCTTACTAATCTATTAATCCAATTTCTGTTGTCATAGCAATATGCATGAATATGTGCGCTTAATAAGCAAAGTAAGGTTTTATTTAGCTTACAAGTTTGAAGACTGAATGGTCAAGATGATAATCCACATGAGGCCACCTGTTTGTGGAGGCCCCTCCTTTGCTGTGCCTCAGTGTGGCAGAGGGTATCATGACAACATTGTGTGAGAACAGGAGAGTGTAAACAGGAAGCCCCAGAGCAGGGAGCCTCCAGCTTTGTTATTTTTTTCTGCCAACTTGCTCTCTTGTGAAATAACTCACTGTATGTGAGCTCAATCTCCTGTGAGGCTGTGGCCGGAGACCTTGTACCTTCCTGGGATCCTCCCTCTTGGGATTCCCTCTATATTGCCACACTGGGAACCAAGCTTCTAGCACACCAACCCTGGGGTATCAAACCACTTCCAACCATGAAAGTCACACATCTGTTAGAATAGCAGAAAAATACCACAGACAACAACAAAAATGTAGGTAACCACCACCAACAACAACAAAAGAAAAACCCAGAGAAACAGAGTCAGCCAGACCCACTATGCAAGGATCTGGGGTTGGTGGAACCTCAGATTGTGTGTGTAAAAACTGAATTTCCACATTAGCACTCCTTCCAGAGATAAAGGTATCTCACCAATGCGGCCCACCAATCCAACTCCTACATGTTTGCCACAAACAAATGAATACACCTGATTTTTTCACAAATGTGCATCAAAGAAGTTTTATCCATAAACAAACAACAAGAAGAAAAAAAAAACAGAAAAATGTCCTTCAGCTAATGGCTTTGTAAACCATGTAGGTATACCCTCATAAGAAAATATTATACAGTGATAAAAACAGACTGCTGATGTACTTATCAGACCAAGCAACAAATGCAAGTTAAGGGGAATCAGCAACTCAAAAAGCTGTGTATCCTGTGATGGCTCTCTGGAAAAGCCAAGTGTATAGGGACTTAAAACAGCTTTCAGTCTCACAGATAATAGAAAATAGACATAAAGGAATATAAGAGAATATTTGTTATAGGTATATATTTGTATATAATATGTGATATTTGGTATAGAAAGAAATTTTCTATATCTTAATTGTCTGTCAGCTTGTCATAGACATGTACACACTAAAGAATGAATTTTTACCATAGGTAAGTTTTATGTTGATGAAATTGCCTAGAAACACAGATTTGCTCAATTTATCTATATGCCAGTTGTGTAATCAATAAATTAGGGGACATTATGAGTCACTATGAGGCATACAATTTATATTTGTGGCAGTTAAGTCAAAATGCAAAGTCAGCATGAAAAAACCGGGAGGAAACTTATCAATATGTTTCCATTTCTGACACGGTCTCTGGTCTGTTTTCCTAAAGCAAGGCGAATGAAATGCAAACAGGTTGCAAACAAAGGTGACAGGTGAGGCTCCGACTATAAAATGCACAAGTAATGAAATGCGTTTCTGTGCTGGCTCCAGTTCACAGATGCACTTAGCGGTAAGCACAGCAATCCATCTAAAGGGCAGCCAGAGCTGCAGCTGGTCGAGTTCTTTTGTTCCCCAGGCACTGATATCCTCATAAAGACCAGGGGTGGACTGGAAAATGCAGTGGATGGTGACTGAGGCGGTCCCTGCAGGTGTCCTACAGGGAAGCAAACCCTGCAAAGAGATAAGAATGAAAACCCAGTGCAGATTGACCTCGTCAACCTGGATCAGACTTTTTTGAGACAGTCTGACAACAGGTAGTTTATTCCCAATGTATTTGGCCCAGTTAAATTTTAAACAAAGTTTCCTGGTATAATACAAAAGCATGATTATATTGAAATTCAACTTAGGGTACATGGCATTTCTCCCAAGAAGGTGGGTTCTAGAGATAGGCTATCTATACTAGCTTAAGACTAAGAGTCTGTCTTAGTATCTACTATACAGACAGAATGGAGGTCATTTGGGCTATTAACTACCACTGGTCCTGATTGTGGGAACCTGGGGGAGCTTCTGGCTGCCAGAGTCATTTAAATTACTAGACACCTTCAGTCTTAGTTGTAGGAGCTTGTTATGGCCTGGCCCAACAGATAACACAGACCACTAGACAGTCAGTCATTTCCAATTCTCAACTTTCTGGATGGAAGAACAGGTTTTTCACTTTTTTCCCTGGAAAGACAGTCCTGTATGCTTAACATTCCTGGTTCAAGGATCTGCTATGCTCCCAACAGGTGACCAGCAGTGTGCTGGATAAATGAGCACAATCTTGCATGCACATCAGATAATTGGCCTCTGTGCCCCTTGTGAGATCGGTGTAGGACAGAAAGGCTTTGATAGTTTCGGAGACACAGGCTAACAAAGGAGCCACTCCCTAAGGAACCTGGCAGGGCCTCTTGTAAGCTGAGAAGTGAGAATTCCAGCACAGTTAACAGCTATTTAAGGCCAATCTCCCCTCCCAGCTGTCAACTGGCAACTTTCTAGGATTCTCAGCAGAATTTATGATCATTGCTTTTACCTGATCAGATCATCCCATTCAAGGCACCCTGGAGTCAATTTATAATCTTACTAATAATAAAAAATAGAAAGAAAGAAAAGGAAAATAAGTTTCTTAATAACCCTTTCATACATAAGTTGGGAGCCACCAAACTAAAACACATGGTAACTGCTAAGATACTTAATTGTGACTCTCTTGATGACCTTATATCTATATTGAGGAATGTCTTACTTTATGCAACTCTTCTGTGAGAAGCCCACATCCATGCCCTTGAGTGTGGTTTCATGCTCTTCCTGAATGTCTCAGTCTTAATGGGACAGTCACCAGTATTACCCATTTACCTTTCTTATAACATCCCCTGATATAATACGAAAAGACCATTGCCTTCAGCGATCCCTGCTGTTTCAAAAATTTATTCACTGGGGAGACATAAACAGTATCTGCTCCCTCATTATATGGTACCAACAACAAACTAAAGTACAAATTCTGTCAGAATTTACCCTGGGAAACCAGTGAATTGATGGGACTTATTTATAGAGGGTAGGAGAAGGGCTTCTGGCAGGAATGTGGGTGAATCAAAAGTAGACACAGCACAACTTCCTCAAACACTGATAACTGAAGGCCCTCTTCAGTTAACCTATTCCAGCTCATATACTCTAGAGTCTTCCAGACCAAAGACCACATGGAGTTAAGGCAGAATTTCATACAAACATCTGAGAGAATCCCTGGGCATATCAGGTGAGGGTTGGTGACCCTTTTCAACCCATTCTTCTGTGAAGGAATATCAACCGTCAACAAGCCCTGCTGTGATGGACTCTCTCAAGCTGATATAGCTGATGAAGATGAGGAAGTTGATGAAGATGATGAATAAAGATGACTGCCACTTTTCTCACACCACATTTTTCAATACCTTCTTTGTAGGTGTCATCAACAGCAATATGTTTATGAGAACATGAGATTCTCTATGGACAAGCACAGTCACATCTCTGGACGTTTCTGAAGGCCACCAAATACTCATGCAGGCACTGCCTTGTCAGGTAGCTGTGGGTCTTCCCTAGCATCTCTCACCCTTTTCAGGTACAGTTGTATTTATGTTTCTTTTTCCTCTCTAAATCTATAACTGGACTGCCAAATCTATTTTATCTATGGTGTATCATTTTCTCTTTCTGTCAACAATGATGTGATATGATCAGACAACCAAGTATAATACTGTGGTGAAAATAAATGCTGGGCTTAAAAGGAAAGTCAAGGTTAAAATGATGTCAGAAACACTAGAGTTGAGAAATACCAGGGCATATAGCTGGCTACGAGACAGCCAAACTGACCAGAAAAAAAGGAAAGGACAGTGCTCCAGGAAGACAAATATAATGTCAACAGTTGAGTGGATCCCATGAAATCTGCCTGAGATACATGCAAGACACTGTTGTCCTTTTATGTAGAGCTCATTGTGGACAACAACGACTTCTGAAATTCCTTCACTTATTCCAGAAAGGAGACCCCTCACTCCATCCCAGAGACAAGTTGCTAAAAAAAAGCACAGCTACATATTTGTGATTGTCATGAGTTCTCATGGGATAGTATTTATCTACTCATCAGGTTTTGATTAACAGCTACCAAGCCTAACCAAAGTCAGGGACCAGGAATACATGCAATGTCAGCAACAAGCAATGCTGAATAAGGCTAGTAGCCAGAAAATGAGCCAAGGTCAACAGCTAACAAGTTCAAGATGGACAGAGAAGGGGTTCAGCTCCTCTTATTAGGAGTGCATGATCATCCCTCTGGTTGGGGCAGGCAGGTATGCCCAGAGTGTACCCCATCATTGCCTCATCTTTAATATAGAAAAATATAACAAATCTCAGTGAAATTACATCACTCTTGAAGTCCCTAGGCTGTCAGGCCAAGATACCCTTCTTGATGTGCGGTGGTGGTGCATGACTTTAATCTCAGCACTTGGGAGGCAGAGACAGGCTGATCTCTGTGAGTTCGAGGTCAACCTGTTCTACATAGTGAGTAACAGGACAGGCCCCAAAGCTACCAAGAAACCATGTCTCGAGAAACCAAACCAAAACAAAACAAAGCAAAACAGAAAAGGTAGCATTCCTGCCACATGGGAGTTCCAACTCTCCTGGCAAACCCACTCCAGGGCTCTTTCTGGAAAGAAATTCCACTTGCTCACTTTCTACAGTAAATCCATGTCTCTCTTATTTTAGATTTCTTTTATATTCAAACTCCTTTTAAAAACTCACCCACTCCACCTTCATTGTGCAATATATTCACTCATTGAGTTTACAAAACAAAGAACCCGGAAACCAAGATTCAGGGCAGGATTTTGTAAATGTCCAGCATCCTAACTCCCAATCTCAAGATAGGCACAACAGAAGAAAGTGATCTATTTCATCCAAGACTCTGATTCCCCCTTCATTATTAAAAAGATTTTGAGTTCAAAAGAAGGATAAATATTTTATTGGAGAAGAAAACAATTAAGATAATCTCAATTCATCAAAGCCATTGGTGAAATATTTCCATTTTTTCTAAAATGCTGGGATTTTTAATATGACAAAGTATACCAATGTCAAAGCACCTTTCAAACAGTTTCATGTACACTCATAACAATATGACAATATAATATAAATTAGATTTTCTATTCCATTAGGCTTGCATTTTGCTAAATTTCCCTATCCTACTGTTATCTCTTAGCTTAGAACTTCATACACATGGTGTTCATAGATGTGTACAATTTCGTATCTGGTTTGTTTCTCTCAAAGGGTGTTTTACAAAATCATGCAAAGTTTGCCCATGTGCATTGGTGGTTCATTCAGTTCTGTGTGCACAATGAATAAAAACTCAAGAGACAAGAATTGGGGTTCGACCTGAAGGTCAGAAAAGCAAAACAGACAGCCATTGACTGGCTCTTACCTCTACCTCAGTCTGAAATGGTGATCCTGTCTCCAAGAACCTCAGAATGAGACTGTGTCTGTGAGCTGTCTCCTCCCATTTAATAATCCTCTCTAGGGCTGGGATTAAAGGCCTGCACTGCCTGATTTCTATAGCAACTAATGTGACTACTGGAATTAAAGGTGTGTCACCACTGCCTGGTCTGTAAGACTGACCAGTGGGGCTGTTTTACTCTCTGATCTTCAGACAAGCTTTATTTATTAAAATACAAATGAAATGCCACTACAGTTCTGGGTTGGAATTAAGTTTTTCTGTATTTTTCCCATTTGAGTAGTAATGCTGTCTTTGGAATGAAGTTGCTGTGGTGTGTCTGTTAGGAACGTCTTTTAATTCTGTGATGGGGACATATGAGGGGTGGAGGTCAGTAATGCCTATGTGTAGATCACCGACACTCATGTGCTATATTGTATAGGAAACTGCTCAACTTCCTCCCAAAGTGGTGGATGCAGTTCCCTCTCAGAGGAACAATGAATATTAGGATTATGTCACTTTCTTCCATATAGTATTGTCAGACTTTGAAAACCTTATCCACTCTAAAGTATAAAATGATGAATCAAAATAAAATAAAAAAATAAAATCTTATTTATTTATTTTACATCCTGTCCATGGTTTCCCCTCCCTCCTCTCCTCCTAGTCTCATGCAGACCTCCATGAATATCATCCCATGGATATCCACAAAACATTGCATATCAAGTTGTAGAAAGACTAAGCACCTCATCTTGTATTAAGGTTGGACAAGGAAACCCAATATGAAGAACAGGGTCCCAAAAGCCAGGAAAGGAGTCAGAGACATCCCTTGCTCACACTGCTAGGAGTCCCACAAGAAGATGAAACTACATAACTGGTACATATATGCAGAGGGCCTAGGTCAGTCCCATATAGCCTCCCTGGTTGTTGGATTAGTTTCTGTGAGCCCAGGTTAGTTGATTTTGTGGGTTTTCTTATGTTGCCCTTGACCTCTCTGGCTCCTATAATCCTCCTTCTCTCTCTTCAGCAGGATCCCCCTATAGCTTGACCTAATGTTTGACTGTGGGTCTCTGCATCTCTTGCCAGCAGTTGCTGGATAAAGCCTTTCTGATGACTATTGGGCAAAGAACCAATCGGTGAATATAGCAGAATACCATTAGGCATCATTACACCGACATTTTTTCCCTCTAGTCATGTTTGGTTCTATCCTAGGTCTTAGGGTCATCCAGTGTCTGGGTCCTGGTGCTCCACACACTATCAGGGGTGGGGGTCACTTTACAGCATGGATCTCAGGTTGGAACAGTCATTGTTGGTCACTCCCACAATCTTTGTGTCATCCTTACCCACAGCACATTCCATAAGCAGAACAGACTGTAGGTTGAAGGTTATGTGGCTGGGTTGGTGTCCCAGTTCCTCCACTGGAAGTCTTGTCTGATCACAGGAGATGACCAGTTTGTGCTACATTATCTGCAATTGCTAGGACTCATCCTTGTAGATTCCTGGGAGTTTCCCTTGCACCAAGTTTCTACCTCACACTGAAATGACCCCTTTTCCAGTTGTTTCTTTCAGTACTCTCCCGCTGACACACACCTGATCCCTCATATTCCCATCCCCGCCCACCCCCAGTCGACTCATGAAATCTCTTCTATTTCTCCTTTTCAGAGAGATCTGAGTGTACTCCTTGGCCCTCCTTGTTACTTAGCCTCTCTGGATTTGTGGATTGTAGCATGGCTATCCTTAACTTTATAGTTAATATTAACTTATGAGTGAGTACATACTATGTTTGTCTTTTGGGATCTGGGTTATCTCACTCAGGAAGATTTTTTTTTTTTAGCTTCATATATTCGCCTTCAAATTTCAAGATGTCCTTGTTTTTAATAGCTGGGTAATACATCATCGTGTAAATGTATGTATCACATTTTCTTTACCCATTGTTCAGTTGAGGGCCATCTAGGTTGTTTTCAGTTTCTGGCTATTACAAATAAAGCTGTTATGAACATAGTTGAAC
The DNA here is from genome assembly GCA_028555095.1 of Dicrostonyx torquatus. Taxonomy (NCBI): domain Eukaryota; kingdom Metazoa; phylum Chordata; class Mammalia; order Rodentia; family Cricetidae; genus Dicrostonyx; species Dicrostonyx torquatus. The sequence continues at coordinate 5,740,079 of JAQHUG010000030.1, forward strand.
AAGTGCCTTTGTGGTATGATTGAGCATCCTTTGGGTATATGCCCAAGATCGTATAGCTGGGTCTTGAGGTAGATTGATTCCAAATTTCCTCAGAAATGGCCATATTGGTTTCCAAAGTGGTGGTGTAAGTTTACACTCCCACCAGCAATTGAGGGGTGATCTTGCTTCATATCCTCACCAGTCTGTGCTGTCAGTTGTGGTTTTTGATCTTAGCCATTCTGACAGGTGTAAGATGAAATCTCAACGTTGTTTTGAAGTGAATTTTCCTGATGGCTAAGCCTTCTGTGAGAGGTGGGGATGGTGGAGATCTTTTCCTATTCTGTAGACTGCTGTTTTGTCCTATTGATGGTGTCCTCTGCATTACAAAAGCTTTTCAGTTTCATGAGGTACATTTATTATTATTTGGTTATTATTATTTGGTTGGTTTTAGTATCTGTGCTGTTTATGTTCTGTTCAGGAAGTTGTCTCCTGTGTCAATGCAATCAAGACTATTTCTCGCATACTTTTCCATCAAGTTCAGTGTAACTGGATTCATGTTTAGGTCTCTTATCCACTTAGACTTGAGTTTCATGCAGGACAATAGGCATGGATCTCTTAGCATATTTCTATATGCTGACATCCAGTTAGGCCAGCACAATTTGCTGAAGATATATTCTTTTCTACATTGTATAATTTTGGCTTCTTTATAAAAAATGAGATGTCCATAGGTGTGTGGATTTACTTCCGGGTCTTTGATTCAATTCCACTGAGCCATATGTCTGTTTTTATGTCAATATTATGTGGGGTTTTTTGTTATTATTATACCTCTGTAGTACAGCTTGAAATCAGGGATGGTGATTCCTCCAGAAGTTTATTTTTTTTTTAATTCTACAGAATTGCTTTAGCTATCCTGGGTTTTTTGTTTTTCCATATGAAGTTGAGTGTTGTTCTTTCAAAGTCTGGAAAGAATTGTGTTGGGATGTTAATGAGCCTTGCACTAAATTAGTAGATTGCTTTTTGGTAAGATTACCATTTTTACTATGTTAAGGGTTTGTAGTTCTTGGCATATATGTCTTTCACTTGCTTGATTAGGGTTACACCAAGATATTTACATTATTTGAGACTATTGTGAAGGGTGTTGTTTCCATGATTTTTTCTCAGCCCTTTTATCTTTTCTGTATAGGAGGGTTATTTTTTCTTTTTTTTTCTTTTAGTTAATCTTATATTCAGCCACTTCACTAAAGGTGTTTATCAGCTGTAGGATTGATTTCTCTGGTAGAACTTTTAGGATCACTTATGTATACTATCATATAATCTGCAAAAAGCAATATTTTGACTTCTTTTTTCCAATTTGTATCCCCTTAATCTCTTTTAGTTGTCATATTGTTTTAACTAGAACTTTAAGTACTATATAGAATATATAGGGAAAGAATGCTACTCTGCCTTGTTATTGATTTTAGGGGAATCCATTTAATTTGATGCTGGCTATCGGCTTGCTACA
>JAQHUG010000030.1:5743618-5764472 GCA_028555095.1 Dicrostonyx torquatus
TTTATATGTTACCTGGCCTTTATTTTCTTGAAGCTTTTAGTATTATTTCTTTGTTCTGTATTATTAGGGTTTTGATTATTATGGGATATGGGGACTTTCTTTTCTGCTCTAGTATGATTGTTGTTTTGTATACTTTTTGTACCTTTACAGGCATGTTCTTCTTCAGGTTAGGGAAATTTTCTTCTATGATTTCGTTAAATATATTTCTAGGTTTTTGAGCTAGAGTTCTTATCTTTCTATTCTTATTATTTTTAGGCATGGTTTTGTATGGTGTCCCAGATTTCCTGGATATTTAATGTGAGTAAATTTTTAGTTCTAGCATTTTCTTTGACCAATGGATGAATCTATTTCTTATATTTTGTCTTCAATGCCTGAGATTCTTTCTTCTATCTCTTGAATTTTGTTGGTGATGCTTGTAGCCATAGTTCCTGTTTGCTTATCCAGATTTGTAATTTCCTGAATTCCCTCAGTTCATATTTTTTTTTACTGCTTCTGTATCAGTTTTCATGTCTTGGATAGTTTCCTTCACCTGTTTGTCTTTTTTCTTGGCTTTCTTGCCATTCTCTAAGGGTTTTATTGATTTTCTCAATTGTTTTGGTTGTCTTTTCCTTGATTTCCTTAAGGGGGGTTTTCATCTCCTCTTTAAGGACCTCTATCATCATCATAAAGTTGATTTTAAGATTGTCTTTTTTTTCTTCCATGACATTGGAATATTCAGGGCTTTCTGTAGTGGGATGGCTGGGCTCTGGTGGTGACATACTGCCCAGGACTTTGTTGTTTGTCTTCTTATACTTACATTTAGGCATGTGGATTTGGAGGGCTTATTGGTCTAGATGACAATTTCTGTAATTGTTTTTGGTTTTCTTCCTTAGTTTCTGATTCCTGTCTGGTCTTCTGGATCTCATGGCTTATGGTTGAGCAGAGGGTCTCTGGCCTCGGTGAGGGGTTGGACTCCCAATGACCAGGATGGCCTCTGGCCCAGCAGAGGGTTGCTGCCCAAGTTGGGAGCTAAAGTTTCGGGCTGTGTGTGCATGCCTTCTGATCTAGCTCTAGATCCTTGGGGTTCAGATGCTGGTCTGGCTTCTGGTGGGGTAGGAGGCTGTTTTTCAGGATGCTGTCCTAGCCTCTGGGGGAAGAGACATCCCCATCAGAGGTGTGGGCCAGGATATGGTGAATATAAAATGAAATTCACTCCAAAACAAGCTTGGTCATTTGTTGTTGGGATTCTAATTTGTATCTCTCAGATGATTGACAAGGTAAATGATTTTTCCTTGAGTACACATTTTTCTTGTAAGTGTTTAAGTATTATTAAAGATAATTTACAATAAATTATTAACATGATGCTTTTTTCAAGTGCATGCGCACGTGTGTGTGTGTGTGTGTGTGTGTGTGTGTGTTCACAAGTGTGCACATGCAGATACCCATAGAGGACAAAAAAGAGTATCAAATTCTCAAATACCCAGGAGATGGAATTGCAAGTATTTGGTGAACTGCCTGATAAGGGACAAAGTAGAGATACAAACAAGCCCTCTTGTTTGTTAGCCTGTCATATCCCTGGAGCATTATTTGTATCTGATCCCAGAACATGAGTTGCTCTGGACTCCTGGAACATGAGGAAATTGTGTTGGGTCCTGGGAGTTAGTTGACTTCATTAGCAGTCATGAGTCCCCCATGCTGGTGTAGCAAGCATTTCGTTCACTGAGCCCTCTTACCTGTCCTGTCCTTTCCACTTGTGCCGTTTTCCTTATGACTTGAATATGGAAACATTTCCTTAGGGTAGTGTGGTGGAGATGCCCTTCAAAGTTGTGTTGTTTAAGCATTGTGGGGGTTTTTCTTGCTTAAGTAAGAAGGGATTATCAGTTTTCTTAGTCTTTCAGTATCAGAGTCTTATAGGTGTCTTTTCTGAGGAAGCAGCCTGGAGGAGGCGTTATTTCTCTTTTCCAGGAGAATGGAATTCCCCATGAGAGATGAAGATGTTACCTCTGAGGGGCACAATTTCCAATTCCTTCTGTTTGACTCCAACAGGCAGGAGATGCAGGCCAGACTCCCACTGTGCTGTCCTGAATTGCAGATAGCTTTCAGATGATAATAAAGACACTAAGAGACACTGGAGTGATCCTAGTTGTTTTAAATCTCATTCAGAGAATCCATCAACTCTATCAAACTATTGGTAGCTTGTAATGTTATTTCTTTTACCATTTATTATAAAATAAAACTTAGGGTAAGTATTAAAAATAAAAACCTGAGATAATCACAAGCGATGACACGCACTGTCACAGTTCACCTCCCGACTGGAAAGGGGATGAAACTGCTTGACCCTGTCTCATCTTCCAGGGACCTTTCTTTGTCTTGTCAAGTCCACTGGGGAACTCCACGATCCATTCCCCCCCTGCCCACAGTTAAATGTTGTTACAGAGAGAGGGTGGCCCTTTGTTTGTCTCGGCTGCCCAGCTAGCTTACACCCAAAATAACCACACAGAAACTGTATTAATTGAAAAACTGCTTGGCCCATTAGCTCTAGCCTCCTATTGGCTAACTCTCACATCTTGATTTAATGCATTTCTATTCATCTGTATATCACCACAAGGTCATGGCTAACCAGCAAAGATTCAGCATGTCTGATTCTGGCAGCTCCATGGCACTTCTCTCCTACTCTGTCTTTCTTCTCTCAGCATTCAATTCCGTTTTCTCTGCCTACCTAAGTTCTGCCCTATCAGGCCAAGCAGTTTCTTTATTGATTAACCAATGAAAGCAATACATAAACAGAAAGAACTCCTACACCGGAATGTGAACCCCACCTCTCAAACTGATGCCTGACTCCACTGAACATCAGACCACAACACAGACAAAATTCTTGCCACAAGCGTACCAATAATGTGTGAGAGAAAAGGTGAAGTAAGGGGAATCATAGTGTACCCAATAGGCAACATGGATAAAGACAGCCCAGGCAATCCCATCAGTCCAATCTTCCTTCACGAGCCATATACAATTGTCTGCTGCCTTTGACACATTGTTGTTTCTTTTTCTGAAGTCTAACACATCACTTTATTTTCTATTTTTAGCCTGGTGGTGCTGATTTAATCCCCCAGTGCTCTTTGATAAATTAAGAATCGCTGCTTCATTGAGATGTGACTTACATGCATTAAAATAGCTGTTTAAATGGGCAGCTTCAGCATCATCCCTAGGTATTGTTTCATTCCCATCTCTCTTTCTACCCACAACTCCCGTGGGGGTATATAATCATTTTAACACTCTCTAAAGTTTCTTAGAACCCCTTGGGAATCTACCCTCTGTGAGAAATAGCTTCATTGTTTCTGTTAGTTTATGCATTGAGCTAGGATAGTTCAATTGTATATTCATAAATTGAGAAAGAGACTGGAAATATTCCTCCATGCTTCTTACCCTCTAGGTTTGCAACCCAGGCTGACCTCAGACTCCTTTGTGGTGATCCTCTTTGCTCAGTCTGTTAAATGCTGGGATTTCCAGCTCTCTCAAGCGCGCGCTCTCTCTCTCTCTCTCCCACCCCAGACCTCTCTGTGCTCCCTTTCTCTCCTCCTTCCTTTCTCTTCCTCCCTCCCTTCCCTTCCCCCAGTAAAACTCCCCATGTAAGCTCTGTCTGCACAGCCTGTTTGTCTCTTACCAGCCTTGGACCTCCTTGCCTACATTCTGCCAAGTTCCCACTTGCACTGTATCACAACAGTCCTTCAAGCCATGGTTGAGCACAGCACGCTTTTCTTAGCTTCCTTGGAGGTTATGGGGTTGATTACTGAGCTACAGGAGGGGAAGGTGCCCTGCTGAAGGCTCAAAGGTGCTGTGCTGTGCTCAGGGGATCTGGTACTCTGCAGAGCTAATCAACATGGGATCACAAGGAACCAAACACCTAGAAATGTGTCCCATTGAAATCACTTGAGCTTTGATTGCTACTCAGTGCATTCTGGGTGACTGTCCATTATATCCAACTTGGAGAGAATTGTCTCAATTATTTCCAAAGTATTGAGTTGTCCCTGTGTCATGACATATTCTTTGAAAACAACAAGCACACACAAATATACACAGAGAGACAAAGGCACACAAATGTGTATAAATGTCTTTCTTAGAAAAAGAAATTTTCTCTCTTTCTTTTTTTGTACCCTTTTAGACATTAAATTCATTTTCCTACATATCTGAGGAGCCATTGGAAAACAAAATGCAAATTTTGCATATTGTGAGTATTGAGTGACTATTTTCTGTCACTCAGAAAGATACCACCACCCATAGGATGTTTGGTGGCTATCCTCCCAGGAGGTAGAGCCAACAGAGTGAGGAATCTCACAGTCTTTCATCATCTCCATAATTTCCCTGCATGGAGAAATTGATAATAAAATGATATGAAAATAACTTTACTTATACAATGGTTGCCACACTTACAAGCCACAGAGAGGGTACCAAAGTACAGGTGTTTCAATTACTGTAATCTAAAACATCCTGAATTAGCTCACAAGGCTGATCACGTGTTGAATATTTTTATTTTTTTATCTTTTTATAATTATTTGGATATATATACCTGCACATAATTTATAGGCCTACACAGTTGATATATTAGTTATATATTATTGATAAAGTTACTAATGTTGATAAAGTTGATAACATTAATTATTCTGAGGGTATGCATGTCCACCATGTAAACTGAGTCATATTAGAAAACTTCCCCTTGTGTTAACTATAAATCTTGTCACCATTTGTATCTCAGAGATAAGGTATGCATGAATTTGCTTGACACATCTCTGTTGGAAAAAGTCCTTAGATGAGCTGCTCCACCGGGGCAAAGAAATCCAACCAGCCTAGATTAAAACACATCATATGCCCATGTTTAATAGACCATGGTCCTGGGTGGGCAGGAGAGCATGGCAAGGAAAAGACAGAGAGAGCACACATGCAAACCCAAACCATGTGTACTTTCTGGCACAAGCCTAAACAGCCCAGGGAAGTGGTCCTGACCTTTCCCAGGGAGGGGGTCAGTGCTTGGCAAGCTGGGAGTTGGAGTCCAAACCAGGGCAACTGCCAGGCCAGGGAATTCCAATCATCCCAGACTTCTTGGAAATAGGTGTATTAGAGGGCTGGGGTGACGCCACCAACTTAATATTTCATTACAGACTCTTTAGATATAGGGGTGTGACAAGGAGCTGAGGTGATATTTATGACCAAACATCCCAGAATGAATGCCAGGGATTGGAGTGATGCTTCCAATCATCCCAGACTCTTTGGATATAGGGCTGTCATTTTTGACCAGTCATCCCAGAGTCCTTGGCTATAGGGGTGTCAGCTCAAGTCTGGCTACTTCCTGTGTGCATGGGGCAGCATGGAAGAGGGAGGGGAAGCTGGGAGGTGTGGCTGGAGTGGCATGGTGGTTTGCTGTCATCCTGAAGTCCTTAGACTGCTGGTTTTTGAAGGAGAAGAGAAGGCAGGTGGCTAGGAGAAAAAAATATTGTTATTACTGGTCCTATGCATTACCTGTCAGAAAAACTGGAACAGGTAAGTGCTCCAGTTGGATAGGTGAGGCTCTGGTATATCAGATACAACCAGATATTAGTTGGTAGGTGCCCTTCATCTAGGAGAATTGTTACCAATAACGAAGTCCCAGGAGCTGGTATAGGTCTTTGGCATTATCTGGAGAGCACTTTGTGAGTTGGTCGTGGCCCAAGGAAGCAGGAGTGACCTGTAAAATACACTTGAAACTGGCTGGGGTTAGCAAAAGGGGTCTGGAGACCAGACCTGATTTTTTGATACAACAGTAGAACTTCCTCAGAAACCTGTAAGGGAACTAGAACAGATTTGCATCTTGGTGTCATAGCAAAAGGCTATTGTTTTAGGGTAAGACTACATACCTGAAACCTGTTAGGCACACCCGTTTGACTTTTTAACGGTACCTAGGTTGTCAAATGCTGTTAGACAGATCTGAGGGATAAATGAGCAAAACTGAGACAGCTTTTTAGCTACACAAGCAATCCCAAATCCCTTCCTTAGTTCTTGGAGAATGACATTCTTAGAATCAGTGCTTGCCTTTAGCTGTTGAGTACAAGAGGCCCAAAGATTTGTCCTGTGTGGGGAAGATTTAATCTACCTGGCTTGGCAGGATGAGGCAATCGATTCCCTGGCTAAAGCATCCAGGAAGCTGGAAAGGCAGCTTTTTTGCTGTGTGAGTGGCTTTGCCAAGGGCAAGGGCAAGCCTGGAAGCAAATGGTCCTTCTGTAACCACACATCTTCCTGGAGGAGCTAAGGGTGCTGCAAAACCTGGCAAGTGTCTGTGTTAGAAGCTCTTGTTAAAAGGCCATGATCTCAGATTTGTAAAGGCACTTGAACCAGGTACCATTCATTACCTGTTATTTTAAACTGGGCATATAAACTAAATTTAGATGTATGTTAGTAGAATACTAGCACATGTGGCTACACTTACCAAAGATGGCAGACTGGCACATGCAGTTGCCCTAACCAAAGATGACAGTAAGGTTAAAATGGCAGCTAATGCACATGGTTGCCCTTACCAAAGATGGCGGTAAGGTTAAACTGGCAGCTACCCACATGTTTGTATTTTTCCAGAGCTGTTGTAACCTGGAAGCACACATGCACACAGAAACATAAACCAAGTACATTATTTTAACAGAGACAAATAGGACAGTTTTAGAAACCTGTGTCAGCTGCCTAGATGTTGTAAGAGGGAACAGAACATAAGGACAAAACATTTACAGAGTTTTAGAGTGGAAGGAGAGGGGGAAAGGATTTTGTAAAATTCCAGAGTAAGAGAAACAGGAAACAGCTGGGGGGGGATGGGCATAGAAGCTGGGAGGGGAGTAGGCTATGCCTCCCAAGCTGACGTTTACCCACCCTGGGCCCTTGTCACTGCCATGACTGATGAGACTAAGTGTGTCATGTTGGGTTTGGAGTCACAGTGGAGCCACCGCTGCCGTGGCTGACCTTGGAGCCTGGTGCATCAGGGCCCATCAGAACTGGAAATTGGGGAGGGACAAGAGCGCAGGCTGCAAATGAGCACACATACAGAGAGAGAGGGGGGGGGGGGGAGGGAGGGAGGGAGGAGGAAAAGAGAGACAGAGACAGAAAGAGACAGAAGTGAGAAGCAGGATGAGTGCACTCTTCTAAAAAACTGCTTACTTTTGGAGCATAATTTGCTTTAAGTTAGATATCTCAATTTGAAAGGATATTTGTAAACAACTGCTTAAGGGCATTTGAAATGGGCTTGGAATCACAAGAAACCCACTTTAAATGCATGCCCGTGTGACTGGAACATATTGCGATGTCCAGTGAACAGAGTACTTGAGTTACTTATGGGGGTACAAATGGAAGTGAGTGAGGGATGTCTCTTTGTACCCAAATCCCATCTTAGTGAAAGGCTCTGGCTTTAAGGCTCTGCCTTTCGTGGCATGGATTAGGCTTCCAGCAAGGCTGAGACGTCAATAAAAGCCCCCAAAAGTGAATTGGTCACCCCCAAACTCTACCCACATGCAGTTTAAAAGGGAAACTCACCAAGTGAAGCCAAACTTGCCTGGAAAAGGGGGCACATGGGAAGGGCGTTTTCCAGCGCGGCCCTGGGCCCTGGACCCGTGGGATAAAATGAACCCCTTCGGTGGAAAAAAACCTCCATATATTAGGAAAAATCCTAAGATAAGCAGCTCCACCAGAGCAAAGAAATCCAATCAGACCAAATTAAAACACATCAAATGCCCATGTTTAATAGACCATGGTCCTGCCTGGGTGGCCGGGAGAGCATGGCAAGAAAAAGACAGAGAGACCACACAAGCAAACCCAAACCATTTGATTTTCCTTCTGGCTCAAGCCTAAGTAGCCTGGGGGGTGGTCCTAACTCTCCATAGGGAGGGGTCAGTGCATGGCAGGCTGGGAGCTGAAGTCCAAGCCAGGGCAACTGCCAGACCAGGGGATTCCAATCATTCCAGACTTCCTGGAAATAGGGGTCTTAGAGGGCTGGGTTGACACCCCTAGCTTAATATTATATTCCTGACTCTTTGGATATAGAGGTGTGACAAGGAGCTGAGGTGATATTTATAACCAAACATCTCAGAATAGATAGATGCCAGGCACTGGGGTGATGCTTCCAATCATCCCAGACTCTTTGGATATAGAGCTGTCATTTTTGACCAAACATCTTCCACAATTACAGACACAATCAGATACACAAGGACACATACATTGACTCAGACACACACGTTTACATAGACACACTCAGATGTAGAAATTTACACAGACAAATGAAAAAGAAGGCATTTGCTACCCTAAGCTGAAAAGATACAAAGCAAAAAATACATTGGACCTTTTGGGCCTTGGGGATTTTCTTTTAAGCAACAAATTTCTTCTGGTACTTTGTCAGCTAAATTCATGTGGGACAATTACAATGGATGGTGAGCAGGGAGTTACCTACCTGAGTTCTCGAACTTAAAGCAAGATATCTTCTGTGATAGAATTAACATGAAATAGATTGAGAAGGACGTCTTATGGGAAGAAGCATGTTCAGCTTCAGTGAGTCGGATAACTGAATGTGGCTGCTAGATTTTAAGAGGATCATTTAGTAGCCTTGCAGAGTGATTGCTGCTCCTTTGGATCCTGAGGAAAGCCTTGTGCAATTTGCTAATTTATAAAATCATTAAGTCAACTTCTAGGAACATGATTCAGGAGGATATGAAAGCATAGACACTGTATTAAGTGGGAGTGAAAAGCAGGACCACAATGGATAAATTGGAGTGGGCATGCAGTCTTCTTCCCTGGAGTTTGCAGCCGTGAATGCAGAACCACTGTTTCAATTTCTTCTCTTCCCAAAATGCATATAAAACAATGAATCGTATTCCTTGTGGTTTTTAAATTTTAGATTTAATTTATTTACCTCGTGTGTGAACATGCTACTTCCCTTCCTATGTCCATGGAGGCCAGACAAAGGTATCAGATCCCCTGGCATTGGAGTCACAAGTGGTTGTGAACCACCCCCACATGGGTGCTAGGAATTGAACTCCAGGTCTTCTGTTACCACCCCAAACTGCTGACTCATCTCTCTCTCTCTCTCTCTCTCTCTCTCTCTCTCTCTCTCTCTCTCTCTCTGGCCTCTGTTCCTTCTGAATTATTTACATTTTTGCTTCTTTTGAACTTTTTTATACCCATTTCATTTATCATTTTCTGGAAACTATGAGCGTTTGCTACTGTGTTAACTATGTTGCTTGTTTCTGTGGCCAAATATCTGACAGAAGAAACTTGTGGATGGAACAGTTCAACACAGTGAAGAAGGCATGGTGTCAGGTGTGTGAAGTGGCTGGTCACGTTGTCTCAGTTCTGAAGCAAATGATAAGCAAGAAGCTAGGTGATAGTCTAACACCTCAAGGCCCACCCAGAGTGACACAGTTCCTACAGGGATGTGCCACACCTTATAGATTCCATAAGTTTCCCAAATAACATCGTTAACTGGGAAGAAGTGTTCAAATATATGAGCTAACCATGTGAGGAGAACAGTTCATATATAAGCTGTGATATGTATAGTTTTCTGTATTTTCTTGTGTGTTTTTCCTCCTCTTTATTTATGTGATTCTTTGGTGAAAATACATCTCATCCCTGAACAATTCATTCTATTTAAAATTTTCTTTTTTAAGTTGAAAATGAAAAGACTTCCATAATGTCACAAGAACTTTCTTCCTTGTTTTGTTTTTAATAAAGAAGACTAAAGTTTTCTCATTTGCACATTAAACAACTGATTAAATTCTATTTACATCTAAAACCCTTTGCTGAGGGTTCAGCCCAGCACTATGGACCTTTTTTTTTATTTACAATTCACTCCAGAAAAACAGTTCTTTGTGATTATAGAGGGACTTAGTAGGCCCTGTGAGACTTGCAGCCCAGTCCAATCAAGAGCTGCAATGAAGGCATGATCTGACTACTTCTGCAGGCCAGAACTGAGGCATCCATATTCCCATCAGATCAAGACATTGATTGCTCTCAGCTCATTTATCTCACAAACTTGTTTAGCACATAAAGAACCGTTTTTCTATTTATCAATCCAAGTTTTGTTCTACGTCCTTAAAACTCCATATTCAATTATGGACTAGTTATTTTTAAAGTTAATTATTCTGAATTCACCACAGATTTAAAACAATTAAATAGATCACTAAAATAATTTCTGTCTAAAGTCCTTCCCTTTGTCTGTGGAGAATTAAGAATAAGTCCATGGTCAGCAGTTCTCATCATGGCCTCGGACTTTGTTATAGGATGCTTTGTAAATGGCCTCATCTCATTTTGACTACTCTTTATTGACATATGGATCTCTCATCTCAATCTAAGGAAGTAATTGACATGTAATTTTAAATGATCATTCTTTTTCAATGTGCACTTGCAATGTATACTAGTACTAATTTAGTGTTTTCTCTATGTCTGGTATGTTCTATCAGGCAAATTAGGACAATTTCAGTTCGGGTTTAAAAAACAAGTATCTCCACCACATGCCCATGAACTTGAGGTACCCAGTGGCTCTTCTTTAGCCATTCAGTTTGAGTATTGCCTTTCTTGTAGGGATCTGTCATGACTCCCCATTGCCCTGTGTGTCCTTCCTCTCAGGTTCATTGCAGGCAGCCCTCAAAGAATGTGACTGCTGTAATTCTCTTCTCATCTATTTTGTACTCATTATTCTAAGTTTATAAATTAATATTTAAAAATGCTTTGCCTCCATCTTGTGTATTTCCTGACTCAATTCTATTACAGAATCCCATAATATTATATAATAAAATTATTTTCAAAGAGAAGTATTCCTGCTACTGGAGTTACAAAGTTCATTCTATTGTCTACCATCTGTCTACCTAGCCCCATATATGTTTCTTCACTGATCATATCCATTGTGACTTATGTAGATGTTCATCCAGCTGAACAGTCATCCTGCAGCAGCTTGCAATATTCTGTTGATAAATTCCTATGAACATGATCTCACTATTTTCAAAAGTTTAACTATGGACCTAGTTTTACAGGCAGAGCTTAAGGATCAGACATTGCTTACATACACTTTACAGCCGTTCCAACCAGTCACAGAGATGGTTTGGTGATTAAGGGTGCCTGTTGCTCTTCCCTAGGACTCAAGGTGTTTCAAAACTATCTTCTTTGGAATTTGATGCCTCTTCTAGACTGAGCTTATACAGAATATTCTCAATTTGAAAAGTTTTCATGCAAACTTCTCTCTTTGTGCTGCAAAGTTTTCTTTTCCTGGGTTTTGACAAATGTATGAGATCCTGTAAGGACATGACAGGATCATAAATATAAATCTATTGCCCTAAACGTTCTATTGTTGACAATATTCTTTTATCTTCCATAAATATACCTTCACTACTCTTTATATTTTTGCTGTAGCATAAATAAAATGTATATTCTCCTATTGCCTGCTGACATCCCTACTTCTGCCTCTATCCATTCTTAAGAGGCTGAATCATCCCAGTACTGAATACTTGTAAAACTATGATGTTATGGACCTATGAAATGGTAACACATAGTTGCTTTCTATTTTTTAATTAAGGCAGTGAGAAGTGATTTGCCTTCTAATTAGATTTCACTCATTAGAGGATATCCCATTAAAAATGAGAATCAATCTGCAGAATTGATTCTCATCAGTATGATTTGTGAGAGGGAGACAAAACCTGGATTTCTTTTGATCAAAGTAGAGAACATGGATGCATTTTCTCAATGCATACATAACAGAAGTGACTTGGAGGCAATGGGGAAATGCAAGTTTGATAACCTGAGTTTAGATACACAGCAAGCATGTGAAACAGTTGGCATGGGGGTGGGTACCTGTAACCTTAGAACTCAGGAAACAGAGACTCAGGAGGCTCCTTTGAGCTTGTTGGCCAGCCAACCTTGTCAGATCTGTGAGCCCTAGGTTAAGTGAGATACCCTGTTGAGGCAAGCTTTCTTGTCTAACTATCTTTGGACCACCAGCCTACAAATAATGACCAGAGACTTATTATTAATTATGAAAGTTTGGCCTTAGCTTAAACTTTTTCCCAACTAGGTCTTATAATTTAATTAACACATACTTTTAAATCTACATTCTCCCATATGGCTCAGTTACTTCTTCTTAGTATGGTGCATCTGACTTGCTTTGAATTTGCTGGCAAAATGCGCACCTAGATTTTTTTCTCCCAGATTCATTTTTTCTCTCTGTGCCTGAAAGTCCCGCCTATACCTCCTGCTTAGCTATTTGCCATTCAACTCTTTATTACACCAATCACAGAAATACATATTACACAGTGTATAAATATCCCTCAACACCCTGCCTCATAAAACAGGGCAGAGAACAATAGAGAAAGACATTCAATGTTGATCTCTGGCCTCCACATGTATTAGAGAACACATATAGGGATACACACACACACACACACACACACACACACACACACACACACCTACTTAGAGAGAGAGAGGGAGAAAGAGAGAAGAGTGAGAAACTTTAAAGAAAAACTTAAACTATTCATGGCTGAAAAGACTTTCTTGGATTCTTCTTTTTGGAAAATGGAAATCTGACTTTCTATGTATTTTTTTTTTTGGTTTTTCAAGACAGGGTTTCTCTGTAGCTTTGGAGCCTGTCCTGGAACTAGCTCTTGTAGACCAGGATGGTCTCGAACTCACAGAGATCTGCCTGCATCTGCCTCCCGAGTGCTGGGATTAAAGGCGTGTGCCACCACTGCCCGGCTGTTTGTTTGTTTTAATGGAACTGCAGTGCATATATTTTGAAAAGGTTTAGAGAGTAGAAGCACCACAGCCAGTGCTAGAAACGTCAGTCCTAAGAAATGCCCAAAAAGTAGTCTGAGATATGTTAGTTCCTGTGTTCCTTGTTAGTGACCTGAAAGGCATAGACTGAAGGGACCAGGTGAAAGTGACATCACTCTGACTTTTACATTCTGGTTTTCTAGGTGGACTTCCAGAAAAAAAAATAAAATTAATATTTAGCATGATCCTAAGATTCCTTTACTGGGTGAAATAAAACTAAAGAGCACTTACTCACTTGAGGTCAGCCCTGAATCTACACATTCACATGCCAGCGACCCCCAACGCTTGCCAGAGCAGTAATGTTAATGAATCAAAGACCTTAAGAGCTGAGTTAATAGTTTGCCCTTTCTGCAGCAAAAACTGCTGAGAAACCATGACCAGTGCCAGGGGAAGCCTGGAGACTTCATTGTATGTCACACTTTTCCATTTCCCAAATTAAATAATTTACAAATGAGTATTTCTAAAAGTCAGACATCTAGATTTTCCTGTTTTATGAGAGATTCACTTAATGGGTCTTATTTTTTGAAATAAATTACTATTAGGAGCACTGCTTTGGAAGTTTTATCAAATTTTCCCTAACCCATGAACCTAATCTCTTGAATGTGCAGTGGAAATCTACCAATCGCAGTGGCTAGACTGGATTACAGGTTTGCTTTGTGGGCCAAACTTACCGTGCTATGAAGTTTTGCTTTGTTGTGCTTGCCTTCTAGGTTTCATTATGTGTAAAGAAAAGAATCGATTCCAAAAGCCCTTAAAGTCCCAATACTAGAAAAGAATCTTCCTTAAGTCATTGCATGGCAGGCTAAAAATTACAAAACTTTCAGTTACTATATAAATACAATATACAACAGGGATTTACTGGTAGTGGAGGCATAAATTGTTTAGACATTGGAAATAAGGACCTAAAAGTGCTGGCTGGATTTGTTTAAAGCACACAGAGTGCCTGTTACGTTAGGATCTTTTCCTTTTTATATTCTATCTAGTAATTCCCTTCATGGTCTTTTTTTTTAGTGACAAGGCTACAGAAGTGAGCAGAAATTCTAGGCAAGCCTGCAATCTACAAGTCAACTCTGATGGACATATACTAGTTTTTGTTCTCATATTTCCTTGACCTGAAACAGTAACCTGGCATATCCATGCACTTATAAACATTACACAATATTTGACTTTTATGTGTATTTACATGTATCCATTAGAGGCCAGAAACCCTCATTGGCCATCTTCGTAGATTGCTGTCCATTTACCTTTTAAGAAAAGTCTCTCACTGAGCTCAGCATTCATATAGACTGATCTGGGTACCCAGAGGCCCTACTGATCCGACACTTGTCTATGTCACCTTGTGGTAAGATTACAGAGACATATGACCATCCAGCTTTGTGTGTGGGTGCTGGGAACTTGTTTGATTCTCATGCAGGTGCAGCAAGCACTCCACTTCTTGAGCTATCTCCCCAGTGCTGTGTGAATTCATTGTAAGAGCTGTGGCTGATACTGGTATTGCAGCATTTAGGTCAGAAGGATTTCACAGCATCATTAGTCTCCCTATTTTAACACCTTTACAGTCACCCATCAGGCTGTCAGTAACACAGCTCTACATTTGTGCCTTCGCATGGGGAAGTGAATTGATACGGCACACTCAGCAGTTAGGGCTTATCAGATTATGCCATTGGAATCATACTGTCATATTTCAATGTACCGCTTTTTAATTTCTCTTGGTTCAACATTTTCTACTTTCAGATTCCCTCAGCCTGCTTTGAAAAGTGAAATGTTTGGCTCTTATAAAAATGTTACAAAAAGAAAAGTAGTAGTCAATATGACTATGAATGATCTATTAGAAAAAAACAACACAGACTTTCAAGGAGCAGCTCAGTAGGAGAGTGTTTATGGTGCATGCCATGCTGGGGTAAAATCCCCAACACTGCAAAACAAGCCTAAATGTTAGCAAAGGTTTTCCCTAGGGCATGTTTTAAGGGAAATCCATATCCTTAAAGTTGTGTAACCAGAGCTTAGATGACAAACTCTGGACTTATTGTTTCGTGCCGTCCTTCTGTGAACGTCTACCAAGAACACTGTATGCACTTGTTTTTCTCCCCTTTGAGGAGAGCCAAACATTCTCATTTGCACACATGTGAATAAAAGGCTTTGTCTGCTGGATGATGTAAAAACATGAAAAGTGAACCATACAGATCCAACTGCCAGAAAGGACTTTCACTGAGGAAAGATTAACATTATTTTTTTATCATGCTTTCTCACTTATTTATTTATTCCCACTTGTCCACATATGCCACAGTGCACATATGGAGGTCAGAGGACAGCTTGCAGGAGTGTTTTCTTCTTTCAGTATGAGGAGAGAGAGGATTGAACTGAAGTGGTCAGGAATGGCAGCAGACACCTTTACCCACTGAGACATCTTATCAGCTCATTTTTGATATTCTTTGTAGTCAACCATGAATACATTTAATTAAATATGCAAATTAGGTTTGAATATTTAATTGTTAATATGATATTTGATCAAATGGTAAATGGGTTTCTGGTTTTATGATAGAAATAGAATTTTGGAAGAGAATTTTGACCATTTTTAGGATAGTAGATATTTGCTTTTCTTTTGAATGGCTGTGGCTTTGGAGAGGCTTAATGATTTCTGAATAGAAAAATCTGCTGTATTTAGTGACAGTCCACATGCCGAAGTTATAGGAAATTTGTCACCTTTATTTTATGGTAAAATTATGAAATTTAAATATTGAAAGACTTCATCTTGCTTGTTGTCATGGTAACAGAAAATGAAACAAAGAGGTAAGAATTTTTCCTACAAAATCATGTTCGAATTGGGACAATAGCACACAGAATTTTTTCTTGTGTCACAAGAAGTTCTTAGAACCTGGAGACAGTTACTCGGTTACAGGAGACAAAGCAAGCCACAACTTTGCCATAGTCAATCACTAGTCCCCAAAGCAACATATCATAGCTACCAAAGTATTTGAAAGTTGCTTTGATTGCTTAGCCATAAAATAGCATGAAAATACTTTTCTTCTAAATAGTATATATCCCATGATGCTTTAGTTAACACACAATAAGGTAAATGTATACAGGAAGATGTACTTATTTTTCTGCAAAATAAAAGATCATAATAGACTAATTATTCACAGCTGTCAGTCTGGCCATTCATCATTTTTCATGTTAATAAATTCATTGCTGAAAATAAAGTTTAAATAAAACAAGACGCATAATTAAAAAGCACTGTATTTTTATTTGTAATGCAACTTCAAGGCTAATTATAATTACCCGTGACATTCCAATTTGAAATAAGAAGGTTTAAAGGAGCTTTTTTATCTCAAGTCTGCTGAGAACATGAGTTCTGAGTTTTGATATTACTCATTCTTTGAAAAGTAGGAGGGTAGTATGTCCAATTGGATTCCTGAGTCTTACTCAGTTGCTAGCAACACTGCTTCCACAGAGGGTCTTAGGGATGGATATGTATTCATTGGAGAAGTGCTGGGAGCTGAGTAACTGGTATGGAATCTCTGGCTCCTGGAAATGGATGTTGACTTCTTAGTTTTAGTATCTTCTTATCTTGTGTATTTCAGGCTGGCCTCAAACTAGCCATACAGCTGAAGATGACCTTGAACTTTTGACTGTTCTGGCTCTACCTCCCCAATTCTGGGATTTTAGGAATGTACCACAACACCTAGTGTCATGTTGTCATAGGGAATGAATGAAGGACTTTATGCATTATAGGCAAGTGCTATAAATGAACCACATCCCCAGGATAGTTACTTTTCTGCAGTTATTTTTCATGGGCTTCTGCTCATTCATCTTCAGCATTAACAGCTGACCTTTGGCCAGGCTGGAGCTGTTTTTACTAAGTATCCTTTGAAACTTAAATAAATGTCATAACATAATTTGAATATAGATGATTATGCTCTACTGAGTTCTATGTTTGCTTCACAATTTAACTCAAATAATTTCAAAATGAGCCAATGAGCTAATTTCGCAGCTTAAGGATTTCCAAAGTGATGAGATTCATTTTCATTCTGATTTTTTTTTAGTCACACACAGTATAGTGCTAAGATGTGCAACAATTAATTCTAAGTACAGCTGCTCCTTGACATTCAGTGGGATTGGCTCCTGATTAAACCCACTGGAACTTAATATCACTGTAAAATATCTAACCTTCTGAATGCTGGTGTTCAGTACACAGCACTGCAGAGAACCACTGTGTACCCTCATGATTATAGGGCAACAGAAAACTGTGGCTCCCTGCTGTTGCCAAGCAACCAAGAGAGTATTATTGTATTTGTGTTTCCATCCCACGGCAGGATCAAATTTGAAATATGACTTCTATCGAGTGGGTATCTCTTTTCGCCATGATTCTATTGGACAAAAACGATCAGACAATTACAGTTCAGAGACTATTAGCACTTAGGCTGAAGGTCAAGAACAATACCAGTGTACTGAAAACCTCCTCATATGATTTTTCTAAAAGTGAGGAATGAATGATTTTTAGAGATCCATGTGATTCTTAAAGAAGTTCGATGCTAAGAGGTGTGGTCAGGCTCACAGTTCAGGTCAGAGGTCACTAGCACTTGAGCACGCTCTTCTGCTCCTCCTCTGTGGAACTACCTAAAGACAGGTTCTCCTTCCTCACACAGCAGAACTAAGTGAGTCACTGATCTGAAACAAATCACAGATGTGCAGCAGTGTCCTCTATGACTCTGATGCAAATCACTGAGAAAGTATCCAAAGCTGCCCGTGGCTGCTGCCAGGAAACAAACAATACCTCTGAAGTTTGCTTAGTTTTGATTTGACATGAAACAGAAACTGAGACATCTGGGACAATAGAAAGTGCAGCCCCCTGCATTCTAAAGGGAATTTAAAAATGAAATTTAGCAAGAAGAAAAGTTACATTATTTTTTATTACATTAGGGTCTCACCCTACATTTATTATGGCTGAAATCAAGGCTGTTATTTTTTTCTGACTTTAAGGAAGAGATGTGAACAGTTCCTAAAATTTTTTGTGGTGCAAATAGTAAATCAGGCTAAAGGATTTGCTTCCATTGGCTTCGTGTTCACTCTTTTTCAGCATTTACAAGTGGTTTTTGTCATCATTCTTTTTTTTTTTTTTGCTGTGTTTGTATTTTGTAATGATATTTCATATTGAGTTTCCAATCTGTTGTGATAAAACACTTTCACCAAAAGCACCTTAGGGGAGGAATGTTTTATTTGGCTCACAGTCGAGGTCACAGTCCATCACTGAGGGAAGTCAGGGCAAAAACTCAAGAAGGAACTTAGAGGAAAGCCTGCTTGCTATTCAACAAAGCATGACCTCTAACCAGGGAAGTCACAGCCAAAAACATACAGCAGAAACCACTTGCTGGCACACAGGCACACTCATACTTAAGTAGCTTTCCTGTACAACTCAGGAACACCTGCATAAGGGATGGTGCTGTCCACAGTGGACTGGGACCTCCTACATCTATTGACAATCAAGACAATCACCAGTAGAAATGTCCACAGGCCAATATTGTAGTTGGAGACTGCTTGTTCATTTCCCGGCTGCCCAGACCCAAATAATCACACAGAAAATATTTTAATTACAACATGTCTTGGACAATAGTTTAGGAATATTCCTACCTAGCTCTTATATCTTCAGTTAACCCATTTCTATTCATCTGTCTATTTCCACGAGGCTGTGGCTCACCAGAAAGGTTCTGGTGGCCTCTTTCTCCTTCCGTAGCTATATGTTGTCTCTTTGACTCTGCCTACTCTCTCTATCTATATCTCTATCTCTATCTATATCTATATCTTCAGATTTTCCAACAGGTTTTACTCTGCTAATCCATTGGTAGAAACAGTTTTATTTATTTGTCAAAAAAGCAACACATATACAGAAGGACATCCCACATCACAGTCTTATCCAGGTAACCACCCAATTGGAACACCCTTCTCTGGTGGCTCCAGGCTGTGAGCAATTGACAGTTAAAGCTTTGTGGGAAACTTCCCTAAGGATTTATTTGAAAACAATAGGAGACTATCAAACTTTCAAATGCATGTTGAAATGTTAATGTTCTACAAAGTTTTGATTTGTACATGTTCTGTGACATAGTTCAATAAATGTGTTTTGAGTTGGACTAACTGAACAAAAGGAGAACTTTTATTCATTTGGGAAAGATTCAATAAAAAACTTGATTTTTAAAAGTGGTCTTGACTTTAATAACAACCCATGAGAAATACTTGACTATGTAATCTAAGAGATACATTTTTAATACCTTTTCAAAATGGGAATATTGAATAAAGTTACTAATTTATTGAAAGCTTGCAACTCATCTTGTCTATATTCTTATCTATTTATCTTGTCTATTTCATTGAGGAAAAATAAGAAAACCCAATCAAATATAGCACATAATTTTAATTTTTAAATTTAAGATAAGGTAAGGACTAAAGAGGTGGCTGAACAGGTATAAGTGCTTGTCATACAAACATAAGAAGTGAAGTTCAGATCTTAGAATGTGTGTAATGTATGTGGTTGTAGTAGCCCTTGGGACCTTTAAAGGTAGAGACAGAAGAGCCATGAAGTGAACTAGCCATTTAGTTTAGCTGAAGCAGTGAGCTTTGGATTCAAAAGAGAGACCTTGCCTTAACACTTAAGATGGGGAATATTTAAGGAAGACACCTGACGTTAACATTTGACCTCTACAGTCATACACATAGACTTTCCTCACTACACACATGTCAACAGGCATACATGCATGTACAGCACACATATGCACAGACAGAAGATAAAATGAACTTAAAGAATTCTTTTTAATAACTGAAAAAATACAAAAGGAAAGAAAATAACTACTTGAATTTTACTTATTAATAAATTACATGTAATTGTCCTTAAGTTGTAGTTACATATGTCTGTACAAATGGGAAATGATTACAGTATCTATTCTCCAGCATGGCAGGTATTTGCTGAGGATTACTAAGCATTCTGAGTGGGGAGGATGGGTTTATGAACTTAATTCTGCAGCCTCATTTTTACTTTCCTCTAGTAAATAACCTTCCTGTGCTCAAGGGTGTATTTGCTAACCACTACCCCCTTTCTATCTCATGAGCTTTGGTTCCTCCACAGTAATAACTAGGAGAAGCAGAAGTGACATGCTGATCTCAGTGCAGCAAATCATAGTTTTATGTGCAAATGTGGTAAAAGAACATTTCCCTTTCTTACCTGAGCTCAAATACAGAAGCTGTGTACATATGCTGTAATTGTTAATCCTTTAAACTTGGACTTCATTAATTAAGAGCCATAATCCCTAAAGCTAGGCCAGCTGATCTCTTTATACACTGTCTAGAGATGGAAGATTTAACAATACATATTGGCAGTAGACTTAGAGGATGTATCCCATACCAGTATCTCTTATTTTCAAGTATTATAAAGTAAATTATGTTATTGTAATACAAAGAAAACCTGGAATGTAGGCAGGAGGCCACTTGTTCATTCCTGGATGCCCAGACCACAAAATAATCACCCAGAAACTATATTATCTTAAATACTGTTTGGCCAATGGCTTAAGCATATTTCTGGCTTGCTCTTTTATCTAAAATTAACCCACTTCCATTAGTTTTTGGGTCACCATGTGGCTGTGATTACATGGTAAGGTTCCTGCATGTCTGTCACTGGTCAGAGCTACATGGCTTCTCTTTCACCCAGCCTTCTTTCTCCCAGCATTCAGTTTAGTTTTCACTGCCTAACTCAATTCTGTGCTATCACAGGCCAAAGAAGCTTCTCTATTCAGTAACCAATAAAAGTAACACATAGACAGAAGGACTTCCCACACCATATCCCCTTTTCTGTTTAAATGAAAGGATGGTTTTAACTTTAACATAGTAAAATTTTATATAACAAAGCAGGTATAAAGCAAGAATTACAGTTATATCTACTTTATCTTTTATCATAACTAAGAAAAACAATAATTAGAAGTATCTATTCTTCAATTCTATCAAAGACTCTAGAATTTTAATTCAAATACTGTTTGAATATATTAAGATATAATACTATCTTAATAACAGGAAGTGCATT
>JAQHUG010000030.1:5813129-5829465 GCA_028555095.1 Dicrostonyx torquatus
GCACACCTCTGAGCTGAGTTACATCTACATGATGGACATCCACCTGAGTTTCTGGGAGGCCACAGTTAGCTCCATCTCTGGAGTAACAGGAATATATAGAGAGGACGCTTGTCACTTTCAGTACTTCATAAGAATCTTTTTGCTTTGATGATAAATCAACTTGGGAAGCAAGAACCAAAAAAATAGGCAGCTTTCAGTACACTCTTCCTTTAAGTTATCCCTGCCAGCTTCCATTTCCTTCATGATCCCATGTCCACTCCTGCTTGTCTTTCCACCCCCAATATTCCACAATATGCTAAATTCCCTTAATTATGTATCCCAAGGGCCCATTCCCCACTCTTTGTTGAAGAGCTATTACCACTTGGTAGGTGATGGGAGAGGGAAAAACATTCTGGTTGGTTTGTTTTAATTGTTGACTACTGGTAAATTTCCTATTCTCCAGTGGATAGTTCTACATACATACACTTCTGCTAATTTTACTTACTGGCTCATCAAAAATTAAAAAGAAAAGAGGAGATGAAGTTGGAAAAGAGTCTGCGTTGAGGAGATTGTAGGAAGTTAGGGAGGATTGGTGGATGGATATGGAAATATTTTATTGTATATATATATATATATAATGCTCAATGAAAAAGAAAAATTAATATTAAAAATATAAAGCTCAAATTAGAACATATAACTGATATTCTAAGTAGCCATGCAATTATAGATGATACAAATTTACTTGCCTGGAAACATAGAGTCTTGTCATTAGAGTGGGGCTCAGTTGCCAGTGTTCTGGTCTATTCCATAGTTGAAGTCTCATCAATATTCAACGATAGCTCAGTCTGTTGAGATACCGTATGGCAATAGAAATCAGGCTGCAGAGAAGCCAGGACAGCACATACCCTTCTTAGTGAGTGGTCTTTCAGCATTTAATGTACTGAACTCCTATTCATAGGATAGATTTGTAAAGTCAGTGTCAAGTCCAAAAATCAAAAGGAAAATAGTTTCTTGTGATATTATCACAGCACTCTTGGTTCCTTGGCATATGGCAAAGTTGCAGGATTTGGGATTATGGAAGCAGATGACAAAGCTGCCCTTCACAAACCCAATCATAAAAAGGTTTTCACAGAGCTGGCGGAGTCCCACAGGGGTGTGAATGTCAGAAGGCTAAGCTAACTCAGTTACATCAGGTACAAAGGGCCCTCTTCAGTCCTGTGCCCAGCCTTCTCCTCTGGCTATGCACATGACAGAATCCAGGCTTGCAAGGCAGAGATGGAAAATTTGCAGAGCAAGCTGAACAGATAAACTAACCCATGTCTGTAAACTCTGATTCTCATAGACATAATTTGCCTCAATGGATAGAAGGTAATTCCAAAACCAACCTTGGGTATCCACATTCATACACACACACACACACACACACACACACACACACACACGAATGTATAATTGCATATTCATGCCCACATGCATGCAAAAGATACACACAACTTAAAAGGGGGGAAATTGAACTTCAGAAAACTGGTTCTGCACAGAGTCTGTCACACAGACATCCAAGGATCAGGAGGGCGTCGTAGTGTGCCTGACACACTGTTAACCAGAGGACATCCGGACATCCTAGTGTGCCTGTTATCCAAGGAGCAGGAGGACATCCTACTGTGCCCAA
The DNA here is from genome assembly GCA_028555095.1 of Dicrostonyx torquatus. Classification (NCBI taxonomy): domain Eukaryota; kingdom Metazoa; phylum Chordata; class Mammalia; order Rodentia; family Cricetidae; genus Dicrostonyx; species Dicrostonyx torquatus. The sequence goes on from JAQHUG010000030.1 coordinate 5,814,778, forward strand.
TACACTGTTAACTAGGAGGACAACCTAGTGTACCCATTACACAGACACCCAAGGAGCAGGAGGATATCCTAGTGCTCCCATCACCTGTTAACCAGGAGGACACCCTAGTGTGCCCATCCAACTGTTAACCAGGACATCCTAGTGTGCCCATTCAACTGTTAACCAGTTCATTCACAGTTCAAGCCCTTAAAATGTATTCACTTTCAGGAATTCATTTTGTGACCCAAAGCAGCCTGGCATTGTTTGGGACTTCTCAGGAAATGCTGGGACTGATAAGAATTATTTCACCTCCCAAATATGGCATGTTCACATGTTGTAATAGGGGGCAGCTGTGTTCCCAGCACCTGAGGGGAACGCAGGCCCTTTTGTTCCTTACCGCCTGGCTCTCAGCCACCAGCTAGCTTATGCCCAAAATAACCACATGACAATTATATTAATTTAAATACTGCCTTGCCCATTATCTCTAGCCTTTGCTTGGCTAACTCTTACATCTTAAACTAACCCATTATAAAAGTCTGTATGTCACCACAAGGTGGTGACTTATTGGAAGATTCTAACCTGCATCCATCTTGGGCCAGAGGATCTAGGTGTCTGGCACACTTCCCTTCTCCCCAGCCTTCCGTTCTGTCTACTCCACCTACCTAAGGGCTGTGTCCTATCCTACAGGCCAAGGCAGTTTCTTTATTAACCAATGAAAGAACAGAAATACAGAAGAACCCTTCTACACCATTCACATGCATGGCATTGCCCATAACCAGGGGATAGTGTTATAAAATACCCAAAGTTCATTCTGCCCTGTCAGATTGCCCACTTCCTGGGTCAGTCATCAGTAGAGTCCAGGAGAAAGAAGTTGTCTCATGTTCCTGATGAATCCAGGTTTGCCTGATTTTCATTCATCAATAAATCCAGTGAAACCATTTGCTTAGCAATATCCACTGCAATAAGATTACAGGCAGCCCTGGGATTTAACACAACTGCCTTATACACAAATAAGCCCAAATCACCACAATGTCCACCCAACAGAGCAGCAAATATTTTGAGATTTTAGTCTTCTATTCATAATGACCTTTTCAACCCTTCAACCTACCTTTTAAAATTTTAAGCTTCTATATTTATTATTTTTTATTAGCATATGTGATGTGGTTGTGTGGAGGTGTGTGTGTGTGTGCCCCACAACATATATGTGAAAATCAGACAATAACATGAGGGAACCAGTTCTCTCCTACCATCTGGGTCCCAGGATTTGAACTTAGGTTATCAGACCTGGATAACAACTGTCTTTACACCAAGTAATCTCATTGACCCCAAATCTTCAATCTCTTTTAAAAATTGCAAAAATTATTAGTTTCCATTTTACTTAAATTTCTATCTTCTTTTTGCAAATCCTATAAGATAGCAAAAATGTCCAATACAGGAGCTGGAGAGGTGGCTTAGTTGATAAGAGTGCACACTGCTCTTACAGGACCCGAGTTCAGTTTTTGGCATGCACACTAGGGGGTTCCTAGTACCTGGGACTCTGGCTTCAGAGAATCCACTGCTTCCAACTTCTAAGCAGAACCTGAGCTCACAAGCATATACCCACACACATATAAACACACACAATTAAAAGTAAAAGAAACCTTAAAACTAAGTACAACATGAATGACACAGGGAGTGGTATAGAAAGGGAAGGAAGGAGCAGAAGAGTCAGTGTAATCCTGAGCTACAAAAGCTGCTGCAGGGTTCACAGTTTCTGAGTTGATATTGACACCTTCTGAGAATCCCTGCAGACAGGAACACTTAATCCTTCACCTGTGTCTCTTAGCCTTTGTCCATTTCCTCTGGATATTTTCTAAGGCATGAGTAAATTCACATAGAACTGCTACCCATAGTGGCTCAAATTAATAACTAAAGAAGTCGTTACATAAAGAGAAGCACAATTAGATAGATGAACCTATCTATGGATGTGTTTGCTTTTGCAAAGCTTAAATAAATGAAAACACTGAGTGAAGTTATTATCCAGAATAAGAATATATGATGGATTACACATATTATGTTTGGAGGGTGGGAAGGATGAGAGAGAGAGAAAGAAAGAGAGGAGAGAGAGAACATGGGTGTCCTCCTAGATTGTTTTTTGCCACGTGAATTGAAGCAGGGTCTCTTACTGAATGCAGAGCTCATGGATTCAGCGTGTGATATTAGCCAGCTTGCCCTGGGAATCCACTGTCTCTGATTTCCAAATACAGAAATTGCAGGTGACCACCAGGTCTGCCAGGCATTTATGTTGGTGCTGGGAATCCAAACTCCTGTCCTCATGCTTGCAGAGTAAATACCTTGTCCCCCAGACAGCCCTTTAGCTCTCATATCTTGTTGTCAGTTAAAAATGGGTACCAATATAATAATATTTTTTTTTAAGAGAAAGGGTTTATTTTAGGTCAGAATTACAGGCTACAATTCATTATCACAGAGAAGTTACAGCAGCAGGAGCCTGAAGCAGTAGTCACATTTCATTTATGGTCAGTCAAGAGTGAAAAGAGAGTAAATGTGTGAGTGCTGTGAGCTTGCCTGTGTTCAGTTTGGTTTTTCAACTCTTCCACAGCCCAGGACTCCTGACTAGGGAATGGTGCCCCTCACAGTGGGCAGGATCTTCCTACCTCAGTCAATTTAAGACAGTCTTCCCAGACACGCTCACATATCAGTTCACTTTAGATATTGTCATTGAAGTGTTCTTTCCCAGTAAGTCTAAGCTGTGCTTAATTGATAATTAAAACCCTAGCTGTCACAGATGAGATTATTGGGCCAAATATTTTCTTTTCCTTGCACTACTAGGCATAGAACCCAGGACCCTATGCATTCTAGGCAAAGTACTATATCATATATATATATATATACATATATATATACACACATCCACCTGTTGTCTGTCCAATCATTTATCTATCTATCTATCTATCTATCTATCTATCTATCTATCTATCTATCTATCTATCTATCTATCTCCTTCCCTCCCTATCTATCTTCTGAAGTATATTCAGGGCTCTGCATCAAACTTTTATTTCTTTTTTTTCTTTATTGTTCAAAGAAAAATTTACACTTCCTCCCCTTGTCCCAGGCCCTCCTGCTCCCCCATTACCCCTCCTTCCTCCCCCTGGGGGGAAGGCCTTTGGCTTCCCACAGGGCAGGGTATCATAATATTCTTTATGACTGTATTGACCAAGTCTCTGCTGTGCTATCTCTCTCTCCTCCCCCTTCTTCTTCTCCCCATCATTCACATTCTTCCCCTCCTTGTTTCTCTTTTTTCCTTTTTAGTTTTTGAGCAGCTGTCCAGAAAAGGGAGAAAGCATCCCAGTGCACTGCCGGACAGATGAAAACCCATATGCAAAGCCTCATCACAGGGGACTCATGACAGAGATGGAGGCAGATTTGGGTGTTCTTCCAGGGACCAAGATTAAAGTACTCAACTGCAGCATCCAGTCCCAGATAAAGGGGTTAATTAATTTCAAATCCTCAAAGAGGGAGCAAGAATTCACAGTCTGCCAAATGGACAAGGATAAAGTCAATAAGAAACCAGATGTAAATTCAATATGCTAAGTGCTCAAAATATGCACTTCTGAGAGAAGAATTTGTTTATTTTAGATCATACACATAATTTCTTTGGTTATCTTTGCTAATAAAGGAGAGTATATATATTCAAATTTATTTTAAAATTATTTTCTATTACCATTGCAAATTATGTGCTGATTTCATATTCAGTAAAATTTAGACAAAATATATTAGAAAGGTGACATCAATTTACCCAGGTTCTTTTAATATAAGATTGAAATATTTCAATTTTTAGTAAGAAACTGTAACTGAACAGTTTATTTTGGTATGAAGAAATTGTTTTAGAGTCATTTTGTTTTTTTTTTTTCAAATGTGATATCATCGAGACTAAATGTTACTCAAACTAGTGTGCTAATAAAAACCCATATCTCTTAGCATTTCAGTGTTAAACTACTTAGTAATGAAATGCCAGTCCTGGAATACTGATGATTCCTTATTATGCACGACAGCAACAATAAGACACAGCTGTCATGGGGGTAATGAGAACCCAGTCTGGGTCTTCTGCAAGGGCAGTCAGTGCTCTTAACTGTTGAACCTTTTCTCCAGTGCCATATTTTCATTTTCCAGTGTTAAATTGTGTACTTTGTTAACTGTGAAAAGCAGAAAATGTGGATTTACTTTTCAAGGTAAAATTCCGAGAGTGTTCTCTCCAGTGCTGGGTGATGATTTCTGCACATCCATTTCATCTTAAGGCCAATGTGTAAACATCGATGACTTGGGTTAGTCATTTAAAATTTTCTGATGTGGATGGATCTGGTTCAACTTGGTGTGTCACAAAACAAAACAAAAATCATGAGCACAAAAAAGGGACTTATAAGGAAGAGAGGTGGTGACAAGGCTGGAAGGGAGGTACCAGAGAGTGTGGGTTGAGAGTAGCCAGAGTACATTATATACAAGCATGAAACTGCCAAAGACAAAACCAAACCAAACAGAGATTGCTTATAATGTGCTATTTAAATAAGGTTTAAACTGGGAAGAATAATTTAATTCTGTGTGTATTAGTGAAACCTGGGGATAGATGGATGAAACTAATGCTGTTAAATTGCTGCAGTGACCACCCAAGAACGACTTAGTGCAATGTGAAGGGAGGTGGCTATGAAGAACATTTGCCCAGGTAGCATGTGTTGTCCTTAAGTGATCTATCTCATTATATAATTTTCCCCCTGGAGGCACACCTGGAGTCTCTGTGCTCTCCTAACCTCTTTACTAGGCTCCAGGTTCACAGGAGCCTACACGGGCCTTATCAGACCCGAGTCTCTGAGGAATAATTTGTGTGTGTCTCCAGACAGGAAAATCATTAAGCTTCGTGTCAAGAGATCCAGTATCTTCTTTACTGAAAAGTTGAGTGCCGTGAGCTTAGAACTAGTTTCCATACTCTAAACTGTTACTTGTCTTCTCAGTCTCCACCCCACAAACCCATTGGGAAACCCTTCTTACTTAACTGTCTTAAATACTTTCTTTGGATACCTTTTAATCCTATCAATGAGAAACTAAACTTTCATCTCCTTCACATCTTGCTAATTAAGAACAATATGGGGTTGGGGAATTTTTTAAAAATAATAAATGAATCTACTTTTTAGAAGAAAAAAATCAAGTAAGGTATCTTGAGGATCAGTTCTTTTTTAATGGCAACTGGGGCATATTTAAATAGAGGTCGATTCTTGGGGTTTTCCCCCCCTTCTCGACCTGTGTTTTCCCCCTAAGTCCCTTCTCTGCAGTAATCAAGGCTGCTATGTAAATTGCATTTCTGTTGTTGCGATAAAACTCCTGACAGAAATGAATTAAGGAGAAAGGTTTCTTATGACACACAGTTTCAGGCAGATAGAGTCCACCGTGGTAGAGAAGGGTGGTGGCTGACAGGGAAGCAGAAACCTGGATACTTACATTTTTACCTGCATGCAAAAATCAAAGCATGAACAGAAGTGGGGCTGGGCACGAAGGCTCAAGCTCCACTCCCAGGGAACCACTTCCGCAAGTGTGGCCTTATGCCCTAAAGGTTCCATGGTCTTCCCAAATAGCACTACCGCCTGGAAACCAAGTGTTCAAACCCAGGAACCTGTGGCAATATTTCATATTCAAACCATGTAAGCCAGGCCATCTTGAGTTTTCTTAGCAAATTAACCTTCTTCAAAGATGAACTCAACGGTGGAAAACTCACAATTTACTAGAATATATATCTTACAGATACTTTTTCATTCCTGGGCTTGAAGTGATAGGCTGTTGATCACGCTACAATTTCTGATTTTGTTCCTGGGAGTGGAGATTCATATGTACACTTAGAGTTCACTTCCCATAAGACTTTCCCGTGGTATATTAGGGAGTGGAAAAGTAATACAGTGGCTAATGGAGGACTGATTCTTTTAGTCTAGCAATGTGGGCATGGGGAGAGGGAGATGCCCACTCATTAATAATCTAAGTATCCCAGGAAAAATGATGGGCTGGTGAGAAACTGCATTATCTCCCATGCAATGTTTATCTTGCCAGTAGATTGAGATCTAAAGACATTTCCTACAGGGATGTTTACTGCAGTTTATAACTGACTGTTCCCAGCTTCCACATATTGAAGTGCGAAATGGTCAATTATAACTGGATAAATGAAATTGCTTGGATGAAATATTTTGTGGCTGGCTGTCAAGAATTCATTTCTCTTCATCTCAGGTCAACGGGCACATAGGGAGTAGAAGAAAGATTTGGTACATATTCAAGATGACTTTGTGAACAAATTCACAGCTACCAAGACCAAAAGGACCTCATACGTCAATTTCATGCAGAGTTATTTAGCACCATTTCACATCAAGCAGTTCTTAAACTTTCCTATTTTGTAAATACATTACAAAGTTGAATTTTTGTGAGGTAGAACTTATGTGACTTCATTTTCTCCTTTGCTCTCCTGGAGAATCAATTTAATCTTTGAAAATGCCTTCAAGTGTTGATGCTGGTGGATAAAAATTCAGAGAAAACAGGAAGAATGCATTTTATATGGTTTTCAAAAGTCTCACAGCTTGACATGTACATCACACTCTGATAGATATTTGTGTTTACTGAAATATTATTTATAATATCTGTTGTTCCTGTTTTGACTCAGGACTTCATTAAGTATCTTATACAGAGTTACCTAAATGGTGTCAGTATTGAGGCATGCTACCCCTGTTTTATATTAGTAATATTTCTGGTATATTTTGCTCATTTTTTGACTTAGTAGGTAACATTTTCTGACACTGTGGACACGTATTTTCAGGCAAATCTGTTTGAAGTTATGACTTCATCTTGTGCCAGTTTCCCCTACGTCTCTTCTTCGACATATGCTAGTCATATTTCAAATATTAATTTGTCATTCTTGGATACTTTAGATGAGTAATCTTTATGGAGTATTTTTGGAGTTTTGTAGCTGGAGAAACTTGGAAAGTGGAATTGAATGACACCATAACTGATGTCCAGGGAGATTTGTGAACAAGCCGTGGCAAGCAGTGGTAGCTAAAGGCAGCCTTTTTTCCCCCAGTTTGTTGGCTGTTTGGTTTCACATGTGAAGTCCCTAGTACAAGGCTGATGGAGATACAGAGAGTGAAGACTGTTCTAGAACATAAGTGAAAGGGGAAATAAAGAGGGGAAGGAAGAAGAAAGGAAGAAATGGAGGCAGGAAGACTGGAAGGAATAGAGGGACTCAGAAAAGGAGGAGGTGAGGAGGGCAGAGAAAGGGAGAAAGGGAATACTGACTCATAGATAAGGGAATGTGGTGTCTTTTTGCCTCAGCAGCTTTTACCTCATTCTCTTTCTATGTATCTGTCCCTAATATATACATTTTAAAAATTAGCTTCATCGTGACCTCATCATTTCACTTCTTTCCTCCCTCCCACGAAGCCTCAGTTTGAATTACTCAAAGCAAAAGTTTATTTGTATCACCTATGACTTCCTTACTCTGAGACCATTCCTTCTCCCATGATTTTTTTTTCTGTGGGAATGACTTACAGATTTTGAGGGACTTACTGCCAACTTACAGCAAAGCATCTTTCTAACTGTGCTGTACCTGGAATCAGGACAGCTTCCTTTGAAGTGAAATCTGAAACTGGATAAGGACTATACCACACACTTCCTAGTATGTTTTCGTTTAGGTTTGTTTTATCTACCAGGAAAGTGTCTTTGATGAATATTTAGAAATGACATTGCTAAGAGTTTAGGAGTCCCAGTGATTCTGTACAATGACATGCAGGGTCACTAATGATTCTCAAACAACAGTGGAAAAAATTTTAAATTTTGGTAGAAAAATTTCTTGTTATGGGAATGACAGTATAATGTTATTTGTAAGCATAATCTAGTTTTGATTGTGATGGGATCTTTTCTGATGATGTAATCACCAGCAGGTTATCACCCTGCTGTGATCTACTTGGTAATAGAATGACATCTGAAAATACTGGTTTGAGATAATGCTGCTTTGTAGAATTTATCAATTTGAAAAAATCATCACTATCAATTGGGAATTCAGTTCAGCAGAATTTGAATATGTCTTCCTGACTGCACATTGGACCTGTTTGGATGCCATGGGGTTCTGAACCAAACATTTTGCCCAAAGAACAGGATTGCTTTTAACTGCCTACTGCTATATTATAAACCAATGAATCTGAACAAAATGGAAGAATAGATCATTGAAGTGAAGCATGAATTCTGTTATCAGTACAAAATGAAAGGAGGGGGACTATGAAATACAATAGCAATTCTCACAAATTCTTGACGAGATATTGATGGGTTATCAGATCTGCTGTGAGATTAAGAGTGTGAAGGGCAGGCCTAGAAATCTCTGCACTCTACCCCATCTTAAAGTCCTATATTTTCTGTCTCCTCTTCTGTGCTGTCCTCTGAATCATTATGTCATTGTGTGTTACTCTTGAGGTCCCTAGGGTTCTTTTTCTCTCCTCTTGGATTGATTTAAAAAAACCTTTTTTTCTCCCCTCTCCCTTTTATCCAATTGTTTTCTTATTGTTTCCTTTTGACCTGGTTAAAATCAACAAAGAATAAGTTCACATTTGTTTGTTCCTGTAAAGTAAAGATAAAGAAAGACTATCAAGTCTATGTCAGCAGTTAGCACTTGTCATGAATGTTGTTCTCATCTGTGATAACCTTTCTCCATTTGCCCCAAACTACCAAAATCTTAGAAGGCAGTGACAGCCAGTACTTGTGACTGACAAGAAGAGAAGAAGACTTTCCTAATACCTGCTTATTTACATGAGAAATAACATGTGCCCTGCTATTTCAATTCTGTCTCCCAGCTAAGTGACTGTCTCCCAGTTTGAGATGCCATATGAATAATGCCCCAAACAAGTCAAGAGAAAATGGATGAATTAAAATTAAATTAGTTTAACCACCATCATATTGGTGAGTTGTAACTAGTGGAGTCCAACAATTTCCACTAATTCTTCAAATTTTAGATTCTCCTGACTTCCTTTTAAAAGACATCAACTCTCCATCTTCTGCGTACAGAGATTTATATAAATTTTAATAATTCTGCACACAATTTTCTTTCTCCAAATCTTAATCTTTCAATGAATGTTATCACTATTTGCTTCCTAATATAGTCTTCGGTCATTTTTTCCTTATCTCTTACTCCTCTCATCTACTCCACATATCCAATTTCTAATTGTTCATATATTATTTTAAGTTCTATATTTAAAGCCCTTCTGTATCACCTTGTCTCCATCCCCAAGGCCAGCTATATCTTCCCACTCTGCTTACTTTTGAAGTTTCTGATCTTTCCATTTTCCATTTCCCGTATCATTTTCTTAGTTCTGCATATATCATGCCAGATTAAATATATTTTATTGCCTATATTTTATATTTTATTTATCTCTGCAGTTTCCATTTTGACTTTTAAAATGTTTTAATAGCATATAGTAATTCTGTGCAATGAATTTTGTTATGACATATTTGAAAGTTTTATTTCTTTATTTTATGCATATGAGTTCCTTGCCTTAACATATGTACGTGTATCATGTGTGTGCAGTGCATGTGGAAGCCAGAAAATTGGATCCCCTGAAGCTAAGTTACTAGATTGTAAGCCATCATGTGTATGTTGAGTACTGGGGACCAAACTATTAGTCTCTTTTGTCCTTCCCTTCTAGTCTCTCTGTGAGGTATTTTAAAGTTTTGTGTGTGTGTGCACGAGAGAGAGAGAGAGAGAGAGAGAGAGAGAGAGAGAGAGAGAGAGTTGCTTACAGTGAAGGGTTAGCCACAAAATCTTGGACACAATACAGGGTCATTCTACACTAGGAAAATATCTTTCCTATCCCAAGCAATCATCTACTATCTGTAAATCAGACAGGACTGGGACTTACTGTGGCAGAATATTAATGGCCCAATATTGGGCCATTCAAACTTGTAATGGTCATTTCATACCCAGATGGTGGTGTTCTACAACATATCGCCCCATTCTTGAGCTCTTTTATGATGTTTCTAAGACATTATGCCTTTTTATGCTAGTCCTGAGTTTTTCTAGTACTTTTTTCATTCTACCGAATTGTTTTATGCCTTTCCTGAAGCTTTGCATCTCTTATGACCCCAACCCCATTCTGTTGAGGGCCAGTTTTGGTTGTATTCAAACATTCTCTCTCAGTAACTGATTTTTTTTTTCTTTTCGAGACAGGGTTTCTCTGTAGCTTTGGAGCCTGTCCTGGAACTAGCTCTTGTAGACCAGGCTGGTCTCGAACTCACAGAGATCCACCTGCCTCTGTCTCCCGAGTGCTGGGATTAAAGGCGTGCGCCACCACTGCCCGGCCTGATTTTTTTTTTTAAGATACTTTGGTCTTTGTTAAACCTCACATTAAGGAATGGACTGACAGTAACCTTAGTGGTCTTTAGCTCTAAATCACATTTGCTCCTTCTGCTGCTGAGGTCATCTTCTTTAAATATGTTCTGTGTTCTAAGCTTCAGTATTACTTCTTTTCAGATGTGAGCGACTAGCACAGGTTGGACAGACACTTTCTGTCTGCCCAGCAATGCACTATTGTCTACACCTTAACCTAATTCATAAGGTACAGATTGAATCTTGGGTTTCTAATTTCTAAACTCATGTTGAACATATCTATACAGACAGAAGCTCATTTCAGTCATATAGTGAATGTATTTTGATGGGCTTATAGATTACATCACTTCCTCTCAGACAAATCTAGTCAGAAAATATCTGCTTTGTGTCTCAGTTTTTCTCACTTTATGTAAGTTTGGAGATGAGACTATTTGGAATATAGCCTTCAAAGCTGATGGTTTGAAGTTGTGTCTTTAGTTTTGTCTCATTGAAGATGGATCTACCCTCTCTTTTCACTGGTTCCACCATTTGATGTGGCTTTTTAAGAAGGTTATATCCTCAGAAATCCTGGACCTATGGGATACAGACACATTTGTAAATATGGAACTGTTTTTTGTCCTCTTGTCCTGTGAACATGTATGCCAATGCCATCATCACTTCTGAAAGGACTTTCCCGACCTCCTTGATAAGAATTTATACTGACTTTGTTCTATTTATAATTTTAATTTATTTTTTCTCTTCATATAATTTTTAATTAACTTATTTTTCTAGTTAAAATTTTCAATAATTTATTTCCACTTTTAAGAATTAGCATAATGTCTGAGAGACATGAGTTCTATGTTTGGAGTTCTGTGATTTTGGGTGTTGTATTCATGAATCAAACTATGCTGATTCAGAGAATGTGACCATTATCAGGACACACTCAGTGCCTGACCCATTTAGACTTTCAATTCTCATAAGTGTAAGAAGAAGCATGTCCACACTTACTGGTGTAAACACAATTTATACAGAGGCGATCACAGTTTTTTTCTACTCTAACAACATGAAGGTCATCTGTAAGAACAGGGATTATCAGGTTTTGCTTAGTCTGTGATGGGTGACCAAGTCAGGAGACATGTCCCGAATGCATTCACACAAATAAGATACCAACCTACAGTGATGCCATAGGGATCATTCAAATGGGGTGACATCATAGCAAGATAAAGAATGTTTTTACTGTCGTTAGTATCAACATCTCTGTGGAGATGATATTTTGGTCAAGATCTCATTTGGCCAAAAAAATGTCCAAGGAGTTAGTGCTTAAAACTCCCTGCACATGGTGTTTTAAAGGAAAATCAAATCACATATATACATTTATCAGCTTACATAACTTAACCTATGAACCCTGACATTCATACCTCTTACTATTAAGGTAAGCAAAACTTGTGATACTGTACAACACAAAAGGACTTTAAGTATGTAACCATGGGTACATCTCTACACTTCACAGAATGGGATTCTTATACAAAGGAAGTAAAATACATCTCTGACTTGTATATTACTCTTTTTCTAAGAAACTTTAAAAAATATATATTGGAGGTCATTTTTACTGCAGCAACTCTGAATCTTAAGTCTCTCTTTCTAATTAAGATCTGCTTTCTTTACCTCTCTACAAATAATCTCTCTCAATTACCATCCACCAGTCTGCAAGTCTTTGTTCTCACTAGTTACACTTGAAAGACACCCCCTGCAAGTCTAATTGCAATCTATCCTAGCAATGGAAACAAAGAGCCTGAATTCTTTGTTACAATATAACCAGGGTCAGCCTTGTAAAACTCCATCTCCCTGGAAGTTGTGGGAGACAATACTAGTGTCCTAAGAAAGGACTGCCCATCTGCTTCATTCAATCTCTTTCATGTAATGATTCCAGAAATGCTTTGTTTAATTAGTTTTTTACTGTATTAACACCACCACCTTGTTTCTAATTGACACTAATGGATGCTTTTCTGAATGACACATACCATGAATATTTGAACCTGAGGATTTAGTGCACATAAGTTCTTCTGATCTTTCTTGTACACTTGCCACAGGAATATCATGCACAACTGTTGCTCAGTATGTGTAGACTGTGTTGCTCAGATGGTTTTAGGTTCTCCACGGGTCTAGATAAGGATGTTCTCAGGTCCATTAAATAATGATCTCATATGTTTGTGTAATTTATAAATATCCTCTGTCTCAAGTCATTTCTAAGTTACATGTAATACCAGATCCAATGGAAAGGATATGTAAATAGTTGTGTTGATTTTTTATTAAATAATGACCAGAAAGGGTCTGTCCATGTCCAGTTTAGTTGTGTTTTTATTTGTTTGTCTGTTTTTAAGATTTATTTATCTATTTATTTATTCATTTATTATACAGTGTTCTGCCTACACATATACCCGTATGCTAGAAGAGGGCACCAAATATCATTGTAGATGTTTGTGACCATGTGGTTGCTGAGAATTGAACTTGGGACCTCGGGAAGAGCAGACAATACTCTTAACCACTAAGCCATCTCTTTCGCCCCATTTGTTTTTAGAAAAAAAATCTAACTAGCCCAAGCTGGCTTGAAACTCACCAAGATCTGGCTGTCTCTGGTACTTGGTTGCTGGGATTAAAGTAATGTGTTGCTTTTCTCTTGAATCTTTTCTGTCTGTGTACAATTCACAGATACAGTTAATAAATTCATTATATCACAGGCAGTATCCCTTTTTAAATTAAATTTTTATATTTTGGAGGATGGGTATATATGTTTAGGCATGTGTGTGGGAGTACACCTATGTGTGCGGATATGGAGGTGCAGGTTAATGACAGTGTCTTCCTCTTCCATTCTCCAACTTACTTTTTAAGATAGGAACTCCCTAAAAGTGATACTCACCAGTTGGCTGGACTGCATGTCCTGTTGGGGAGCTCCCTGATTTCTCCTACTTAATAGGAATCTGAATCCTCTTCCATAGCTTTTAACTTAGATGCTAGGATTGAACTACGGTACTCATGCTATTACAAGTACTGGCTGACCCATGTGCTAAGCCTGTTTTTTTTTTATTTTACTCTATGTTAATATATATTGGTTTTTGAGACTGAAGTTCTTACTTTTCTTAGAAAACAAAATATTTTGCATATATGTTCAGTTCTAGCTGACTGTTATGCTGTAATTATTTACTTCATAAGCAATCCTGAGAAGATAGGTATGATCCTTGTCTTGCAAATGGGGAATGGAGGTTAAAGGGCAGAAGGGAGTATACCATTGTTACCAAACACCTAGAAAGCACTGAGTCTTTAGTCTTAGGGAAAACTTCTTCCTTGCCATGGTGTATTAGAAAAATTCAGTTGGATCACAGATATACAAAAGTTTAGTAATTAAGATGAATATTTGGATATTTATAACTTTCAATATAAAAACTTAATATTATTCTCAAATATTTTCTCATTCAAGAGTAACATTTGCTCAGTGTGTTCTGCTTTTTGGTAAATAATAGGGAACTCACATTTACTTTCTCTATTTGTTTGTTTTGGAGCAGAGTATCAAGCTGGCTTCAATTTCTCTCTGAAGCCTCCTGTGAACGCCTGTTCTTCTGGGATCCACCTCTCAGGTGTTGAGATTGTAGGCATGTACCACCACACCCAACCTCAATTTTAACATGAATATTTCTCCATCTTCTTCAGGATGATGGAGTCGATAGAACTGATGGATGGATAAGTGGGAGCATAGACGCATGTAAGAACAAATGAAATATGATCTAGCAAAGGGACTGGCTTCTGTTTCACAGAGGTCGGGAAGTCCCACAGAAGGCTATCTGAAAGCTGGATAAAGAGGAATCAGATAGTATGGTTGAAAGTATCAGGACCAGGGAAGCTGCTGCTGTCAATGTCAAAAAACCTGGAATTCTGGGGTTCCAGGGCAGAAGGGTATCTCAACTAAAGAAAAGAGCATGTACGCATACCTTTCTTTGTTTGGCTGTTTTCCCTTGTCCATGCCCTTGTCCAGTTGGGTGGTGCCCAGTCACTCCAAGATGGACCTTCTGCCCAAGTTCACTCATGGAAATGCTGAGCTTTTCTAGAACCCAGACCTGGATGCTTGGGCAGCAAACACGTGTAAGCCACTGGTAAATCAGAAAGCATGTCTCAGCATTTGTATCAGTATTCCCTGTTCTAGACAGGTTAACACCGGAATATATTGCTGTAATTTGGCTGACTTCTCTATACCTTTACTTTTGTCTTAAACCAATTCACCAGAGATTTATATATTTATTTACCATACAATTACTTTTTGTGGAGTACATTGAGAATTTTGCATG
>JAQHUG010000030.1:5838088-5851302 GCA_028555095.1 Dicrostonyx torquatus
AAGGACCAGCTGCAATCAAAGGGGTGGCCTTCTCTGCTGGAGCCCTGCAGGTTTATGCTGGATCCCCTCTTGTCCAAGCTCCCAGCCCTGCTGCAGGCCAATTCCCATGTGGAACCAGGGTCTCGTCAAAGGGGAGCCTTGCCCAGGAACTCTCTGGGATGTGGGAACACAGAAAAGCTGGGGAAAGGGGAGAGGAAGTCTCCTAATCGAGCAGAGCGGCTGGGGGCTAGAGTTGATCTTACCCTCAGTTGAAAGGTGGATCTGAAGCTGTGGCACTCACCAAGGACCCGCCGCCATGGAAATGGCGGACTTCTCTGCTGGAGCCCTGCAGGTTTATGCTGGACCCTCCCTAGTCCAAGGTCCCAGCCCTGCGGCAGGCCAATTCCCAGGGGAAACCTGGTTCTCAGTCAAAAGGGAGCCTTGCCCAGGGACACTCTAGGGTGTGGGACACAGAAAAGCCGGGGCCAATGTCCCAGCCCTGCTGCAGGCCAATTCCTGCAGGGAACCGGGGTCCTGTCAAAGGGGAGCCTTGCCCAGGGACCCCGAGAAAGCGTAATTTTTGAATGAAAAAAATAAAAGGAAAAAAAGAATAAGAAAATTAAAAATGTAGATTCCAAAAATAGGAATGTAGAAATAAAGAAATATAAGGTTGTCAGTCTAGGAGAATGAGACTGTCAACAGCCCTCTCAGTAGCTCAATGATTAACTATTAACAGTGGGTTACTCTGCTTTACAACCCTTGGATCTATTCACAAGGCCAAAGCATCTCTCTGCAAACTGAGAGCTAACCTACGGATATGAGCTGACTCAAGCTTTAGGAATAGATATATGACCTCTGGGTTACACATTATCCCTGCTATGCAAAACTGGCAGCATCAAAGGGGAGAGCAAAGGGCTTCAGTAAACAAGCACTAGTTTAACTGAGGAACTCTGTTAATGGAGATTGTAAAGTAAAGCAATCTGTATCTGAGTTTCACCTTGAAATTGTAAAAATTCCTATGTTCAGACCTAATGTTTGGTGTCCCTACTATAAAAAGGTGGGTTCAGAAACCAGCCTTTGCCACAGCCTTACAAAATCCATCTCTGGCTGTGGTCTCAGCTAGCTGGTAAGCTTTTTGTGCCCGATGGAGACTTTTTATTTTATTATTTTCCTGAATTCTGGTTTCTGGAATAAGGTTTGCTTCTGGTTTATTAGACTTTGGTGGTCTGTCCCCATCTTTGTCTGACACCCCTGGACTCAACACAGCTATCCCACATCACTAAGACTGACAATCAGTTAAAGTGGGGTTTAGGGATTCTGACTGTGAAAGTGTAGTTTTGATGGAACGCTGCAAACTGCTTCTCGACTGAAGACAGCTGGGATAGTAGTATTTTAAGCAGTATTAAGCCTGTTATTCAGAGGCTAAATTCTTGGTATTTATTGCTTTCTATTCAAGTTTGTAGGAGCATTAGGAATATTTATTTATTTATTTATTTATTTATTTATTTATTTATTTATTCCAGACTTCAGGTTAACAGACATTGTACACATCATTTAAACTCTTATTGGCAGCCAATCTCCTGCTGTGACAGTAAGGCTGCTTTGTTTCACCAGGCTGCTCCCCCACTCCAGGTGCAATGCTCAGCTCTGCTCTCTAAGTCATCACTCACAATGTCATGTCCCCTGTAACCTCCACACAGAAATTCCCCTGTAATTGTTTTCAAGTACTGGGATTGCTAGATACCTACCAGGAGAGGCAACAGAGAATGGGAGATGTGTGGCTTCTCTGATCTTTCACCTGTTGACAGCAGTAGGGTGGTTATAGAGAGAGCACGTATGGACAGGTCCAATCCTGCACAAGAGGAGTGTGTTGGTCATCAGGATGCAAATCAGTATGTGATCCTGGCCATTAATATGTGAGAGAAATAGCTTTTATAAAAATATTTAAATGGCTTCCTGAAGCACGTGAGACAGTTTTTATTGCAATTCTTTGTATCAGATGTTCTGTTTCTAAACTCTTATTTGTTCAAAAGTAAATGTACCACATTCTCTTTGAATTTCAAGTTTATTGAGTATTTTTCTCCTTCGGTGATAAGAGAAATTCTTGATAGAAACATCTGTATCAGAAAAGTATCTGTCAGGAAAAAATTCTTAAGGTTTTATACAGGGGACTTTTTATATGACAGGGCAAAATAATGTAAAAGTTTCTCCATCTTGTATTCTTGAGGAAGCCATTTCAAGTTTAACCAGAATTTGATCTTGATGGAGAATCCCACGGAAAAGTACCCAACTCTCTTCTGAGTGGTCATTTCTTGGGGGCTACCTGTAACATTTGACAGTTTCATCGAGTTGTATAACTAACTTTAGTCATTTGCACCCCATTTTCCTCCCTCAACCTTTTTTCTCTCCTACTAGCTCCCTCCTTCTCAGCAAAGCCTCCTTCTTTCATAGCTTTCATGTGTGTGAACCACAGAATTTAGCTAGAATGACTGACCAGAGTGGGAGGGTGTTTAGCAAGGACAACTATCAGCGACTATACCATCAAGGAAAATGGCACTCCCTCCTCTAACAAATGTTAACTGCTGAAAATCCCTCTGAGAGGAGTGGGGCCATCCTCCAAGATATACTGTATATATTAGCAAAATTTTCAAGAATTAAAAAACAAACAAACTAAACTGTTTTCCAGAGGCATTCTTGTCACATGTCATTCAGTATTAAGAGTAAAGTCAATGACAACCAACCCATGGGCTGTTCTGGGGACTCAATCCCCTCCCCCCCACCCCAGTCAACTATGTATTTCCAAGCCCAAGTTCTATGTTTTATAAACTCCCAATAATGAATGCTTTAGTGAACTAATCCATTGTTTAACTCAAACCCCTCATGATCCGTTTACTTCCCCAGAGACTTACCTCTGAACATTGACTGTACTGGGGACCAAGTCTTCAACACAGACCCATTTTGTGTCTGAACCGAAACTGAGTAAGAAGTAATAGTTATCATCCATGGTATGCCCCAAACTTAAACAAAGATATGTAAGAGAAGATTCTTTTTCAGCATGCTGATCACTAAACTCTTGTAACTTGATAAGATTGAAACACCAGAATATCGTATTTTGAGATGAAATTTCCTGCCTTCCCTCAATGAGAGAAGAAACAGAAAATTCCCTTATCAAACTCAACTGTAATTTTATTAAGGGACAAAGGAAAAGTATGTACATATATACACAATAATACTGTTGTTGGCAAGATAAAATGTAAGATTTTTAATTATGGTAAACTAATACTCTATTAAGCTTTAATATCACTTGCGCTTCCAAAGGAAATTCATTGTAATCTATTTTTAATTAATATGCCATTGTGTGCAAGCATTGCCCCAAAGAATAGTATACCATTTCTATTTTGAAGTTAATTAAAAAATATTAGTGTCTAAAAGCTCCAGTTTCCCATTGGGTCTTAAAGGGCAGATATAATTAATTGTAACTTCTTACCTATAGAGCTATAAATGTCATTTCAATCTACGGTTGATTTTAATCAGGGTTTCTTTATCTACATTCAATTGGAAATCATATGCTAAGTAAATTTAGTTTCAATCAGAATAGGAATAGGTAATAAAAAGTATGAACTAAAAATTTTACTCACTTGTGTTGGGATTAATAAGCTTGAAAAGTTCAGTATATAAGTATGAAATGTCTGAGTAAATACATACATATATAATTAAAAATATAGTCCAAATCAACAGACAGAAAATAGCAATAGTAGTTTTAATTTTTATGTTTATTGTGTATGTGTGCCATGGTGCATTTGTAGAGATCATAAGACAATTTGTGGGAATCATTCTCTGACTCCACTATATCAGCACCAGATATCAAATTCAGATCATTTTGGCATTGATTGCCCTTATCCTCCGAGCCTCTCATCAACATCTATAAGCTCTCAAGAACACTGTACTCTAAGAGAGAATAAGTATACTTATAGTATTAATTACTTTGTTCTTTGCTATGAATAAATATCTCACAGAAGCAACTCAACAGAAGAAGAAAAAGTTTGACTCATGGTTCACGGAATACTCTCTATCATGGCAGGGAAGACATGGTGGAAAGGCTTGGTCTTGGGCAGCAGACATTTGTGAATGCAGCATCTCACATTTTTTATAGGATAAAGACGCAGATAGAAAGCCAGATTATAAACCTCAAAAGCAGCCTCTGTGTCCTATGTCTGCCAACTAGACGCCATGCCCCTAAGGTTCCACAACCTCCCAAAGCAGTGCCACCAGTTGGGCACCAGTGCTCAAATACATGAGCCTGTGAGTAACATTTCATATTCAAACCATAATACATACCTTAATCCTTTCATATTGTCTTTATATTTATTCTTCTTTGTGTTTTGCTATGCCCTTACCAGAGACTCTTCTATATGGGTTTGTCTCCTCATGTAGACCATGAAAAAAATTTCTTGAAGTTGATGTATGATTGTGACCTACATGTCCTAGGTGAAGAGTTAGTGAGTCATGTCCCAGTGCCCCCACCACAGCTGTGGCAGCTGCTTTGTTCATCACTGTGATAAAACACCTTAAAGGAAGAATCTTAAGGGAGGAAGTGTTCACTTTTATTTATTTTTAAATACTTCCTTTTTATGACATTTTTCATATATACATAAATGTATATATGAAGCGTGTGTGTTTTGCCTGCATGTATGTCTGCTGCATCATTTGTACAAAATGCCTATTGCCTGCAAAGGCCAGAAGGCAGCCCTGGATTCCATGGAAATAAAGTTTCAGATGGGTAGTAGCCACCATGAGCTTGCTGGGAATTGAGCCTGGGTTCCCTAGAAGAGCAGCCAGTGCTCTTAAGCTCTATTACATCTCTCCAATCTCAGAAAGTGTCTATTTTCCATTACAGTTCAAGAGGGTACAGTCCATTTTGGTGGGAAACATGGTGGCTGAGTAGGAGGTTGTTGGTCATACTGTGTCTAAAGTAAGAAAGCAGGGTGAAAAGGAAGCACTGCCAGGCTACCTAACCTCAAGGCCCATTCCACAGTGACCTACTTCCTCCAGCATGACTCCTCCTCCTAAGGATTCCCCAAGAACCCAAACAGTACTATCAACAAGGGACCCAGTGCTCAAACAAATGAGCTTAGGGGAAAATTCACATTCAAACTACAATAGTTGGCCAACTGTGCCAAGAAGTAAACTAGTCAGAGATATCCTAAGATCACAGACTCTGCATATTCTAGGACTGTCTTGAAGGCTTCCATGAATAATACAAGCTAGCATGCTGTGATTATTAACCTTTCCTCCCTCTCTGAGGGACTCTGAGGCCAGCAGTGTTCTTTAGTAACTCACCATTTAAGTTGATTTCCAGTTTAAAAAATAAATGGCTTGAAAATTTGGGTTTCTTCTGCAGGCTGGAAGAGCAGTAGGTATCTGATAACCATCAGTTTATAACAAAGACATTAAATCTTGAGGACTCTCCTACACAGTAGACATAGTCTGAAGCAGTAGGAGATCCCACCTCAAAGAACATTCAGAAAGGAAGCTACTTAAAATAATACCAATAGACAGGATCAATGGCAGCAATAAAGAAGAGTAGATTATGGTCAACAGTATCAGGGGCATCACTGATAAAGCATAGTAGGGCTTGGAAAAATTCTGTGATGAGAATGAAATTTTGTTCTTGTATGTGAAGTTCGGCATGAGAAAGAACATCATCTAAAGACAGCTGCAGAACTGAGAGAAGCAGAAGCGTGGTGGTGATTTGGGGACTGAAAACACTCCTCTGGGTTATAGGAAAGAGGCTTAGGAAGCTGTAAGGCCTCTGGTGTCCACTCAAATGGAGCCCAGAGTTCTCTGATTTTCGAAATTGTCTTCTGCGTCAATGAGATAAGGCAGCTGACAACAGTGAAACAGAACCAGCTGATGCTCTTAGTCATGGGACCTGTCGCTTCTTAAAAGTGAGGATCAACAGGAAGACATGTGCTGTCAGTCGATGAGAGCCAAACCTGCCTGCTCCATTGACTCAGCAAACACCCTTTGAAGTTCCAGCAAAATTTAGAGAATATGTCTGTGAAATACAACACCAAGGAAAGAAATTACATGCTTTATTTTCCAAGATCAGAAGAATCATCATTTGGAAATAGCAAATTTGTCTGCCACCATTAAAGCTGACACTTGCTTTAAAAAGACAAATTGTTTCTCCTTAGTAGAAATTGATGTTGACTTTGGACATGCAAGAACTTCTTGGTAGACTTATATTTCAAAGTTTATGCAGTTTCAAAGAAGTCTGATTCCATTAACTATATCCAATGCCTGTGTAACAGTTCAATGGTTTTCACCCGTCACATTCAGTAATTCCATTTGTTGAGTAATATAAGATAGAAAATTCAGTTCATGCACAATGATTGAACTGTTTCCAGTCTTTACTCTCCTTGTAGCTTATCTACAATTATCTACAACTGTGACCTCATAAGTTTTAGCTGACTTTGGAGTACTTGTCTTCATAGTCCCAGCAATAATTGCAATACCAGTTTTGCATAAATCCACCAAAAGCCCAAGTTTTTCCAGCATAGTTAGTATTTTAATGAATACTATACAGAGTAAATCACTCATTTACATAAGACAAATATCCATTAAATTCTCACTCTACTGAGAAGCCACAATACATGACTACGCTTGAGTTCTCTCTTAGAAATGATTTCAAGAGGTGAAAATGGCGTTAGGAAGACTAGATAACAAAAGCTCAGTTCTCTTTGAACATTTAGCTTTCATTTTTTCAGCTTTCAGAGAAAAATCCATCCATCCCAATGTCTATTTCTACACACAGGCATGAAATCTAATCGTGTTACCTTGTAATTGAACAAGCATGTGCATTTTGGGACATTAATATACTTTTAGACACTTTGACCTCAAAGGCCATGCCTTAAAGCTACTACCCGCATAAATAATTATGATCCGAAGTTTTGCACATGAAAATTTGACATGTTCCACTGCTTTTGGTAATTCTTGCATGACTGCCTGGCATCTTTAGTTTGTGTTATGTAGATGTTACTGAAGGGGCGAAGCATTAAGGAAAACAAGGTTTCAGAAGATAAAATACTGGTCTGGGTAAATTGTATATGAAACAGAGCTATCTATGACATTTAGATTAGACAGCCTCTTTAGTTACAGAAAACATGTAGTTGCTATGAGCATCTCTTAGACTGGAAGGTGGTCCTACGAAGAAAATGTTCTTAATGAACTGAGTAAGCAAACTGTACCTGAGGACACAGGACTCAATCGCATTTGGAACTCTAGAAAACACATGTTGGGGTTTGGCTGCATCTCATTGCAAATCCGGACAGTGAATTTAAAACCTACATAGGTATTATTGAAAGTCACCGGGCCTCCAGGCTGTCACGGTTAAGAGTTCTCCATCCCCACAAACGATACCAACATTCTTATGGAAGGGGCTTTGTGTAGGACTTGATGTTCCTCCTCTGCACCATCTGCCAAGTGAGAACTCCTAGATAGTGGCAGAGGCAGCCCTTCTTACAACTCTGAAGACTGCCACAGCTTAGGAAGTATAGTTAATGTTGAACATGAAAGGATATGTGGAAGTGAGCATCCAGAGAAAGCTTAGCCCTTTGGAGCAGCCTTACACACAGCCAGAAACAGGGTGCAGGCAGGGATTGTACTAGGAGGACAATGGGTGAATGGACTTAGTGTGCATCTGTCCCTCCCAGGTGCTGGTGCCTTGATCTTGGGCATTTCACCCTCCAGAACGAGAGACATGTTTTGGGTTTATTAACTAAACTCATATCCCAGAGACGTTGAGATCCACTGACATTCTCACAGACGTTGTTGTCACCATTCTTTCCCAAATTGATCCCTTCTACTGTTCACATGGGAATCACTCTATAATATAATACTTGTTTGGAGGTCAATGAATTGCATCCTAATCCATTGTTTTTTTTTTCCAATCTCTAGGTCCTAGGTTCTGATAATGCTGTCAAATTATGAATGAATCATTTCTAACCTCACCAGTTTGCTTGGCACTAAATATAAATTCAAACAAAATAAACAAGAGCATTGTCCAAAGTTGTTTAAAACGTGATTTATTTTTCAAAAGTCAAGTATATGCTTATGTGTATCTATTTTAACACTGGAAAATTAAGACAAATTTAAACTAATCATTACTTAATACAATCTCTTTTGACTTGCCATAGGTTGAATTTTATATCTCTATGTATATATGTTTAGTCATAAAATTAAATCACATGTGTTTGTACCTATATATCTTCAAATATAGTCATATTAGCACACTGCTTTAACATAATATTTTATCATCTACTAGAATATTGTGAGTGTTCTTCAAAGTCAGTACCAAAATGACAGCTTTTCCTTCCTAAGTTTATTTGTGGGAAAATAGCACAAACCACTACAACCTCCAACCACCACAACCTCCAAATTTTTATAGCTTAAAGGAACAAAAGCAATTTCTTACAGTCACAGAAAGTCCAATTGCCTATGAATCACCTGTTCATCAATTGATTTAGAAGCCTGGATGTTCCATTTGTGGCTTTGTCATTCTGACCCAGGGTTACACTTTGGATCTGTTCCAAGAGCTGACAGACTTGGACACCTGGGAGATGAGATGGCACTTGCTGTAAGTCAAGTCTGATGTCCATCACCAGCTCTGCAACTTTAAAGATCTCCATGTTTCTGTTTAATCAATGGACACTCCTTCAAGAATATATTTCCATTGTTCCAATGATAAAGGTAAAGTTTTTTGGTCTTAGGTGTCTATCCATTTTTAATTTATTTCTTTTCAGTTATTCTTTTTAGGTTCTTATAATCGAATATTACTGTAATATTTACCAAAGACATAGATAAGTGACCAAAAGAAAGGGCAGACATGGCTGGTTCTACCACAGCTAGCTTCTGTCATGTGGAAAATGAATGTGCTTGTATGTACCCATGAACTTCTTCTGTGTATGGTTTCATTGTTGTATGATTCATATCACTTCAGTGAATATACAGACACAAGTGCCCTGAGAGCATGCTCATTTTTGAGTTGACTATTGATTGTTCCTGAACTGGTGGAACTGATGTAAATATTGGGAGGGTGTGATGGTCAGTCTGTAATCCCAGTTTACGGGAGGTGAAGAAAGGGATCCAGAAAAGCAGGCTTGCTACCTAGACTGGTCAGCTCTGCGTGTCCTGGGTTTAAAGAAGATTTTTCTCAATATGTAAGGTGGAACTGTGAAGGAAAACATCAGGTGGACCTCTGACCTCTGTTCTGTCTTTCATACATGTACACACACACACACACACACACACACACACACACACACACACACCCTCAAGAATATCTTTCAGTTGTTCCAATGAAAAAGGTAAAGGTTTTTTGGTCTTAAGTGACTATCCTTTTAATTTATTTGTTTTTAGTTATTCTTTGTAGGTTCTTATAATCGAACATTACTGTAATATTTACCAAAGAGTAAATATTGGAAATTTTGAAAAATTTATAAAGTATAAGTAGAAAGCCTTTTCCCATTGTCTTTTCTAATATCTTTCCACATGTAAATATTTAAAGACAACATTTCTGCACCATTTCCAACAGCCTGTATGATGTGGTGGGGGACATGTTCAACACTGTCATCTGAATTAGACCTTTACAATAAATAATCAGACCCTGTTAGATTCTAACTATGCATTCTTTGCTTGAGACTTAATAATGCTGAGTAATATGCTTTATCCAGGTAGCTGATACGGTTGTAATGATGATTTGGTGTTTGAAATATGTGTTATTTCTACCATACCAATGCTACTGGTGGGCTATGGCATAATCCATGGTTACTGTTAGTCACTCATTTACAATAACTGTCCTGCTTGCTCTGAGAAAAAGCATCTACTTTATTTTAAATCCAAGCAAATCTTTCCTTCTTATGCTTCTTTACTTTTATTTTTACAGAATATTTTAGTATTTAATATGTATTGAGATATTTTATACATGCCTCTTAAATAGTGAATGACAGAATTATCTCTAGAACTTTGGATTTTACTTTCTTTTATGATTTACGATTTTATTTTATTTAATTATTAAGTGTGAGAGAGAGACAGGAGAGAGAGAGAGAGACAGAGACAGAGAGACAGAGAGACAGAGAGACAGAGAGATCGAGAATCATGGCATGGTGCTCTCCTGGGAGTCAGAGAACAATTTCCAGCACTTGCTTCTTTCCACAATGAAGACCCTGGGGTTGGGTTCAGGTTTTCAGGCTTGGCAGCAGGTGCCTCCATCCACTGAGCTATCTTATAAGCCCTGGATCTTGTAGTCTAACTATGGGAGAAAATAAAAGTGACTATACCTCAGAGACACATTTGTGTCTTTAGATGGTGAGAAGGAAGGTATGGACAAAGCTGAAATTTATTTTCCTTTGTTCATTTTCATTTAACAGAAGACTACAAGGAATATATGCGATTTTAAGAGTACAGCCCAGTAACAACATCACCTTCTGGCTGCTTCCTCTTACAGGTGCACTTGTGAAGTAGGAGGAGGTGCTTCAACAGTGGTACAGAGATGAGTTTGATGAGACCGCAGTAACATCCAGTAGCTGAGCAGAAAGAACCCTGTTGTGTTGATCCAAACAAATCCTCTCTAAGAAGGAGCAGACAGTGCGGCAGGCGTGAAGGAAGAGCATTGAGGAGACTGTGAAAATGAAGTGTTCTGCACAAGGCATGTGATGCATGGAGCCAGCAAAGGGATGAATCCCAAGCAGTTGCTCCAGTTCTGCCTGGAGACGCCTGGGGCACAGAGGAGCCAGCTGCAAAGAAAAATCAGACCAAGACACATGTTTAGGAGTAAAAACCTAAAACCAAATCTATTTGCGCATTATGAGTGTGTGGTTTCTGTCATATGACCAATTGTGAATGCAGATGAAGTGGTTGGATTTAGGAGCCTACAGCTCAGTTAATTGGCTTGTGGAGGAGGTGAAAATTGTGGTACCATTTTCAAGTTGATGGTGCTGCAGCACCATGGGTAATGGTACAGTGTCAACAGTGAACATGGAGAAAGAGCCCCGTGTTCCCAGGAGAAACCTCACATTGTGAGAAATTGTGACAGGAGTGACCGTGGACGAAGGAAAACATCTACCAAGAATAAAACTCCAGAGAGAATCTGTATGGAAATCAAAAGGAGGGAGCAGTTGAAAGGTACAATAAGACAAGATGCTAACTAGGATAGTTTTATAATGTAAAATCCTGTTCTCTTTAGTATACAGAAACTTTATTTTCCATAATAATTAAAAGGCAAAGAGATCATTAGGGAAAGAAATTAAAACCTAAATGAGGAAATATTTTACACACACACTTAGAGTAAAAATAATACTGAACATGGATGAACAATGGTATAAAGGAGATCATGAGACAGAACCTACTGGATACATACAGATCGATTGTCCCATCACAGAAGACAGTTCTTTAGATGCCAGGCCTTGAGGCATCCTCACAGTAGGTGTGCCAGTAGCTTCCCTTCTCACTCTTGGAATCTGATGAATTCTTAGACTAGTGTTTTAGCTCTGTCCACATTACATGATTTAGCTGTGTGGAAACATCTTTATAAAAACCCTTACTTTGTAAGGTGAAAATATAACAAACCACAAAGAAACCCAAGCTAGGGAGGTGGTTCAGTCAGCCACAGGCTTCCTGCATATGCATGAGGACTTGTGTTTGGATCCCCTTTCTATACTCACAGGCAATGCAGGCTCTGTGCTATTCCACTAACCACATCTCCTCCAGACATTAAATGACTGTGAAAACCATTTCAGGAGTTAAGATGCTACTCAGTGGTGGAGCTATTGTCTAAAATGCATATGAAGGTAGTATTTTCCATTCTGTAAATGGAGGCTGTGCATTTGCTCCTGGAGATGGTGTCTCCTGGTGTCATGGCTCTTACAAGTGGCTCATTCTCATTCATGTTACGATGCTCATGGAGCCATCCAAACTCCCACCACTGTCCCATCACGCTCTCTCATGTTTGTTTAATTTATACTTACTAAATATTTTATGATATATTTACCTATCTTTGAATTCCAGAACAGATTTGTCTCTTGCCAAATAAATGAGACAACAGAAGGTGGGCCATAGAGAAGCTAGCTCATGAGGTCTCTGAGGATTATGCACTGGAGAAGAGTCTGAACTGAATGTGCAGTTGGGCAGTGGGACTGGGAGGGGAACAAACAGTATAATTTCTACAGTCTTCTTGAATATCTGAGACAGCTAATAAAATGATCAGTTTTTTTTTCATACAAACAAGGTTGAAAAGGGCCATGATACCCAGGCTCAAATTCTGCCTTACAGGAGGCATGTGACCCAAGAAAAGATGACTACCGAAAAGTTATAGCTATTAGGATGACATTTCCAATGGCTACTGTGCATACTATAGGAGTCATACATGGAGACCATCTGGGAAAATATGACCTTCTGTTTGCTTAATGCTGGAATTTAAAAGTTGGCATTGTAGAATGTGTTAGCAATTGACATTTTGGATGAAATGATCGGTGATTAATAATTGGGTTAAACAACCCTTCTGTAGTTTCATAACTCTGAGGACCATCCTAGCATGAAATAAATAAGGCCTTCCTGCAAGAGAATCCTTGTTCTGTGTTTGAAGAAATGTGGTGTACTAGCAGAAGAGAGTTTATGTGGAATCTGGGTTAGAATGGACAACCTGGTTGCCATTGGTGATGTGAAGTTCATCTGAGATGAATTCCTGGAGAGCTAGGGGAGCACAGGGCTCATGGAGGGTCCTTGATTTTGCATTACCTTTAGAGTTTCTTTCCTCTGCTCACAGTGCAGGCTCTGCTTCCTCCCTCTTCATTAGCGGCTCCCTTCTGATGTCCTGCAAAGTGACTGGGACACAAGCTGTACTACTGATAGTCGCACAGTATGCTTCTGTCCATGCATTTTTCTACATTCAAATTTCTTTTGACTTTATTGTTTTCCAATTTATTCCAGTTCATTTTTTTTCAAAGTGTATCTATTATAAACCAGGATGAATATTTTTTCTAGGTTTTATGTTTGAAGTAGGAAACAACTCTTCAAAAAAGAGTAATAAAGTCAAGGACTGGAGAGATGGCTCCGAAATTAGGACCGAATATGGCCCCTTCAGAGGAACTGACTTTGAGTCCCAGTGTCCAGGTGAGTTGGCTAATTACAGCCTGTATTCCAACAAGAGTGTGGTGTAGGGTGCGTGTGTGTGTGTG
>JAQHUG010000030.1:5880220-5904071 GCA_028555095.1 Dicrostonyx torquatus
TCTATAACTGGTATTCTGAAGATCTGATGCCCCTTTGACCTCCTCATACACAGATACATACACATAATCAATAATCAAACATATTTCTTAAAAAGTAGGAGAAAAAACATTATTTTGAAATACTATGCTGTAATAAACTTCATCAAATTTTAACTTTTTAAGTATAAATAAAGCCAACATAGTCTAACAACTAAATGCTGTCCCTTCAGTCTTTAGCCCTATATATTAGCTAGTCTATTGTTGTTGTTGTTGTGACAAAATAACTGTTGAAAATAAATTTAGAAGGGCAACTTTTTGTTATGACTCATGGTAGGAGGGAACAGTCCGTCATGGTGGGAGGGCACGGCTGCAGGAGCATGAGTCAGCTGATCAACTGCAGGAAGAGATGGGTGATGGTGCTCAGCTAGATTCTTCTTTGTTATTTAGCCTAGGACCCCAGTCCATGAAGTGATGTTTTCCACGTTTAGGGTCGGTCTTTCCACCCCTATTCACCCAGGATAGAAACTCCCTCCCAGACATGCCCAGAGTTTCCTAGGTGATTCTAGCTCCTATCAAGTTAACAACCGATACTCACCATCTCCTAAGTCAGATACAGCATCAGCAAAATGCCCACATGAAACTGCAGATATGCACAGCGCTTAGCCATTGCTATGGCTGAGATGACTCAGCCTTCAGAAACCTCTTTACTCTCTTCCCATATTCACTCAGTGGTCTAGAAAGCCAGGTCGGGAAAGAGAAGCACTACTGTTCAGAGACGAGACCCTGAGCGGCACTCAAACTCATGCCCAGGTGTTCTCGCAAGCAGTCAGTTTGAATCTGCTTAAACCTTCTCAGACTTGGAAGCCAAAGCTTTTCATTCCTCCTGGTCCTCTCTTCTCCTGTGTATAATCCTTGAAGCAGAGGGAGGCTGAGCCCGTGAGTAAAGGGCAGGTGTTTTAATAATGCCTGTCTCTACCAGGAAGAAACACGCTGTGCAGACATGAAGGAAGTATACATGTGGTGAGACTTGCTTTTCATAGGCATAATTAGATGACAAAGCTGAGAACAATTCATACTGGTTAATTAAATGTAAAACTGCTGTACAGACAGCTCTCATGCTCACTTCTAATAATAATGAGCCCCGAGATGATATTATACATTTAAACATATTTGATTTCATCATGGCACAGAGAGGAGGCCTAAAATGAACTACATCATTCACATCTATTTGTCTTAATGAGGGAAACATCATTCAAAAGTAGTATCAATTAAGTATGGATGTATAATTACTGAGTTTTTTACTTTTATAAATAATATAAGCTGCTGAGAATATGACTGAATTTTTGTAGTGCTGTCCTATCATGCAGGAAACTCTGGGTTGTATCTTCCATATTAAATAAATTGTGTGTGGTAGTGCACACCTGTAATTTCAACATGGGAAGGTGGAGGCTGGAGGATGAGAATTCAGGGTGATACTTAACTATGTAGTAAGCTTGAGACCAACATGTGTTACATAAGCTTCTGTATAAACAAAGTATTTTAAAAAGCTGGACAAAGATAAGAAATATTGATCCAGTATAGTAGACTTTGATATTTGTGTGTGCTTTTTTATTTTTGAGTTACCTAAGGGTGAAGAATATATATGACTTTTACCAATAACAAACTATGTATACAGCAAAACACTTATTTTACTGTGATTTTTCTTTCTTTATGATGTTCAAAAGTTCTTCTGTATCATTGTTTGGTCTATTTAAATAGATAAGTTTTACAATCCTTCTCAATGTACTTGGGGGAAAAAGACATTAAATGAACCTGATTACCTGATTTAACATAAGTAAGTATTGATTTACCTATTTACTTATTTTTGTGATTGATTGGCTGACTGAGGCAAGGTTTTACGCTGTAGTCTAGGCTGGCCTGGAACTCACAGTAAAGCTTAGAACTTCTATCTCAACACCTAGGTTGCCAAGAAGTGCAGTAGTGAGGTTATTAAATTTTTAATAATTAACATATTTTGTGCATTAAATCATCAAAAAAGAGGTTACTAGTAGACGATGAATTTTCTTGAAGTTTGACTTTTGCTGTTTAATTGGAAAAGAGGCACTGAGTAGTAGAAATAGAGGGACTGTCTCCTCCCAGTAGTCAATACACCAGAAGCTGACTGTGTGCATTCTTGTGGAGGGAAGGCATTCATTTTTAAACTCAGATTAGGTTTATCTGTCTTTTTTTTTTTTTTTTTTGGTTTTTTGAGACAGGATTTCTCTGGCTTTGGAGCCTGTCCTGGAACTAGCTCTTGTAGACCAGCCTGGTCTCGAACTCACAGAGATCCGCCTGCCTCTGCCTCCCGAGTGCTATGATTAAAGGCGTGCGCCACCACCGCCCGGCTCAGATTAGGTTTATAATAGCTTATAAATATATAATTTAGAGTTCATAGTGATTTATAATATATAATGGTTACATATTAGGTTATAGTGGGTTAAAATGTTTGTAGACATCAACCTATCAAGTCTATCATTTAGAGAGCAGAATTAGCAGTAACAAATTCGTATTTATCTTACTATGTTTGAGACTGGACTTTGATACTGTAGCTTGCTGACCTAGAACTCACTATATAGCTCAGACCAGCTTCAAATTTATGGCAGTCCTTCCGCCTCAGCCTCCTGGGTACAGGGATTACAAACATGAGCTGCCATGGCTAGTAAAGTATTTTATTATTAAAATAGAATAGCTCCTTGACAGCTGACTGATTGTATCAATTGTGTCTCCAATTCTCAGTTTAATCAAGCAGTGGATACAATGCATTCTTATGACCTTGACTGCTTCAAACTTGGCCCAGACTTTACAAATTATCATTCTCCTTGTTTCTTTATTTCTTTTCTTGTTGGATGCACGTGGATGCCTCATCACCCCATCTGGCTTTAAGACCAATCTATGTGCTAATGATCAATCAAGAATAATCAACCATCTTGATTACTGTCAACAGAGCGATTCAAAGACATTTACTGACTTTAGTTCTTATTTTGGAAAACAAATGTGTTAGAATTTCTTCATTAAAAAGCCTTTGAATCCCAGCAGCACAAAATAATACATCCTTACTCTCATACTTACAGGTCTGCAGTGTGCTGGACTGACTTAGCTACTGCAGGGTGTAGGAGGTCCTTCTGTATTTGTGTTGCTTTCATTGGTTGAATAAAGAAACTGCATTGGCCTTTTGATAGGGCAGAACTTAGATAGGCGGGGAAAAGAGAACTGAATGCTGGAAGAAAGAAAGCAAACAGAGAGAGCCGCCATGGATTCGTCAAAGTTAGACATGATGAATCTTGCCCAGTAAGCCACAACCTCATGGTAAACACAGATTAATAGAAATGGGTTAGATCAATATGTGAGAGTTGGCTAAGAAGAGGCTAGATATAATAGGCCAGACAGTAATTTAATTAATACAATTTCTGTGTGGTTATTTCAGGTGTAAGCTAGCTGGGCGGTGGGACGCAACCCGTTCTTTTTACAACAACTACATGCTGCTGACTCAGTGTCATGTTAGACAGTTTACTGTTGGGAGTGTTTATTCTGGATTCTAAAACTCATGGTAATACTCAGGAAACATTTTTTAAATGTTTAAAACTGAAGATACAAGGCCCTCTCTGCTTGCCTCCTGTCTGCTGATGCACCTTCAATAAAACAAAGCCTAAGACTGAGTCCAGAAGAAGTGAGGGGAGTTTAGTCAGTCGTTATGTGGAAGGCATGAACATGACATCTTAAAACAATAGTCCATCTTCCCGCTGTGCAAAGGAGGATGGTGGCCAATGACTAAATATTTAACTAGAGACAATAGCCCAAGAATCATAGCACCAAACTTACAGAGGAAGAGATCAAAACGAAAGTACTTGTTCATGTAAGAAACTTCCCACTGGGAAGGTCCATTGAGTCGATGCTGGTTTTCAGTGATAGGGGTAAGTGAGGAGTAAGTGCACAGAGAATTTGTTTCATGTATTATTTCTGGGATGAGCATGTGTAAGGTAGGGGGGTGACTTTCCTGATTGTTAACCATCTTTTTGTTACTCCAAGTACCTGAGACTATCCATTTAAAAAGAGGGAAGTTTTATTGCAACTCCAAGTTTTGGATATTTTAGTCCATTTGATTTGTCCCAATTCCTTGGGTTAGTGAAAAGCAGTGTTTATCATGACAGAAGCATGTGTTGGTCGAATTAAGTCACCCAACTAAGAAATGAAAAGTAAAAGAGCTGCATAAAGGTCCCATTGTCCCCTTCAAGGGCACGCCCTTAATGATGACTTGTAGACTCCCACTCCTGTTTCCTCACTTCCCAGTGGTGCCACTCTGGAGATCACACTTTTGACATTCAGGTTTTTGAGGACCATGTGATCCACACTGTAGAGGGCACATGTAGATTTATTATCCTAGCAAATTAGTAAAAACTAGTAAAAGATATATTAACTTTAATTTTCTAGAATGTAGTCTTATTAATTCTGTGTCAATTCTCAGGTTCTAGAATAGATATGAATGATTTGATGATAGGATGAGTATCCTTGAGGTTTATTCTTGTCTTGATTGATCTGTGTCACAGAGAGGGAAGCTTCCCACAAAAGAATCCCTGGAGGTGATAGACATTTTCCCAGGCAGCAGAGTTCTGGCTAGAGGAGCTGTTGGGCCAAGAGGTACTAAACCTATTCCTTTTGAGGAGTAATTCCTTTTGAGGAGTTACTTCCTTCTGTTTGCCCAGAGTGGTTCTCTCTCAACAGTGATCCTGAAAGTATATCTGAGTATGTATACATGACTGTGTAGGTGTTTATGTGCCTGTGTGTATATGTACTGTGTATCTAGGGTTTGGTAGAGAGTGACTCTTAATTTTATACAAAATCTACAAGTCTGACAATGAAAACTTGGCTGAGTTTATTTAGTTTATTTCTGTGTCTTTGATCCTATCTTACTAATATATATGCCTGGTTTTGTACCAATACCATGCTAGTTTTGTTACTATGACCATGTAATATTTTAAATTAGATATTAGGATACCCACAGCACTGTTCATTTTGGTTAAAATTTTGGTTCTGGGTTCTTTTATGCTTTCATGTGAATTTGGGGTACATTTTATATTTCATTGAATAATTTCATTGGAATTTTGATGGTATTCCATTGAATTTGTAGATTACATTTTATAGTGCAGTTATTTTCCTAAATATTTTTCTTTGCTGTTTCAAAGTTTTTATTGTAGGAATAATTCATCTCTATGTTTATTCTGAAGGATGCTTGAAACTGTTGTAATTTGGCTGCTTTTCTGATTGTTTTTCTCTGCATGCTCATTAAAGGTATATAGAAAAACTATTGGGTTTTGTATGTTAATTTAGTGCCCCGCAATTTTGTTGAAAGTGCTTATTAGTTTTACGAGACTTCTGGTGGAGTCTCTAGGGTATATGTGGATGAAAATGTATTTATGAAACTCATGATTGTATGCAATGAATATAAAATGATAATAATTTAGATGAAGATGGAGGTGAAATATATTCTCAATAGAAAGTGCAGCACCTGCCATACTTGGGTCTGGGAGGCAACAACTCTACATTATAAGAGAGGGATGCATGGGATTATCAAAAGTTCTGGCTGCTGTGTCGTGCTGATCCCTTCCTGAAGACTGCATGCACATGCTAGATAATTTTCCTCCTCTGTCTCTCCATTGCTTGCTTTATGTTAGAACTCAGAGGCTCTGGGTGACAAATTTAGCAGGGCTCTTGCATACCCTCTGTCTTAGTCTGATTTCTGTTACTGTTATAGACTACACGACTTGAAGGAATTTGTGACTATAGCTTACAGTTGTAGTCTAACATTCAAGGACTGAAGGAGAAGCCATGTAGGAACACTGCTGGCTGGCTTGCTACCCACTGGATTGCTCAGTCTGCTTTCTTACGCACCCCAGGACCACCTGATGAGGGGTGCTATTACCTACAATTGGCTGTGCTCTTCCGTATCAATCATCCAAGAAAATACACCACAGGTTTGGCTACAAGATAGTCTGATGGATACATTTTTTTTTCATTGAGCTTCCCCTTTTTCAGATGACTCTAGATTGTGCCAAGTGGACAATAACAGTGCCAACAACTCTTGTATGTCATAGGTAATGTCTGACATGGACATGTTCCATTTAGTTGAGAACTAGCAAATTTTCAACAGTTAAACAAAATCCCTCAGCCTTGCAAAGTAACAACTAAGGTTTCTGTACCCAGACACTGGCACTGCCCTTACATTTTCATTTACTTATCCACTGATTTATTGTTATTGAAGAGCAGTATTGGCCCTGTATACTGCTTTATTTTTCATTTGTATGTGACAAACTTCGCATACCATAACCAAGAGTTTCCACCAGGATTGTTAATGAGTGTGTGTGCCCATTCTATTGCCTGGTTTTGTTGTTGTTTCGTCTTTGCTTGTTATGTGACCAGGGGTAGTCTTGAACTTCGCATCTACCTCCTTCCACCTTCAAGTCCTGAGAATGTATGTGTACATCACAATGCTTACCCTCACTATGTGTTTAGTAGCCTCTTAGTAAGGTGTATATATAAGCATACACACACACACATATTTATATAATTCATTCCTGGTTTGCCCATTATTGTTTCTAGTAAAAGCAGGAAATACTGCTGCTTTCATCAACTCTCTTGGCTTCCTATCCTCATTTCCAGGGAATAGTTTAACTCAAATAGCATTTTAATATGTGTCCATTAAGACTTCACTTTGAGTGAACTTGGGATATCTATAATGCCAACCAAGGGCACCAAGAAAGATCAGAATAGAGATGATTGAGAATTTTGACACTGTCCTGTCTGTATGTTTCCATGAAAGACAGAATTGAGACTGAATGTAAGATCTATCTTCAATTATTTGTGTAAATAACAATAAATCAGTGGATAAGTAAATGATAAATATCCAGCAATTAATTTTTAATTCTAATGTCAGTTTCTCTAAAATAGACATGCCATTTTATGGAATTTTAGAACATTTTACAATTGATGGTATATTTTAAAAAATTATATTATGGTGGTTTGAAAGAAAATGGCCGCCAAAGGGAGTAGCATTATTAGGAAGCATGGTCTTGATGGAGTAGGTGTGGTCTTGTTGGAGGAAGTATGTCACTCTTGAAGTGGGCTTTGAGGTCTCATATATGTTCAAGCATGCACAGTGAGATGATTCACTTCCTGTTACCTGTGGATCAAAGACATCGAATTCTCCAGTATCATGTCTGCTTGCAAGCCGCCATACTGCTCTGCTCCCTGTCACGATGATAATGGCTCTGTAAGTGTAGGCTGCCACCTCAACTAAATGCTCTCCTTTATAAGAGTTGCCATGGTCATGGTGTCTCTTCACAGCAATAGAAACTCTAAAACACGGAAGAATAATCGTCAAGTTATGTAATAAGAGCATATAGCTTAAGCTAATCATTTTAGGAGATGAAAATGGGTTGGAAGAGAAGAACAGGGAGAAAGAGGGGGGAATAAGGAGCTGAACGGGTGGTATGGAAGAAGAGATGTATGTGACCTAGTGAAGGGAGTAGTATGACAATTAGCTGAATGGGGTAGGAGATTGTTAGGGGACTAAGACTAGACAGGGAATTGGGTCCTGCTGAACCCAGTCACCAATAATCTGTGGAGAAGTATTTGCCATTCCAAACTTTAACTTCCAAACTTGATGTGGCCTGGGCATGTGATGGAGCAACATCCACCTGGCCTGGAGGTTTCCTCCTCAGCTCTGCTTGACTAATTAAACCAGTTTAATCCTGCTTACTTAATATGGACCATGGAAACAACTGTCATTGGATCATAACTTTAAGAGAAATATGGAAGGAACATATGCTGAATTAAAATAAAAAGCATGTCTTTTTGCATTTTTGCAGAAATAGTAAACTGTGTTATTGCTTGAATTTTATCCAGTAATAGACAGTGGTACTTTATAACTTTGTCAAAGAGAAACGATTCAATTCATGGGTCCACCTTTCAGTGTTTTAATGTAGAAATCTCAGACTGAATGCATTAGTTAGTCCTGCTCTGGTTTTGGATTTTGAAATTAGTTTATATGTTTTATTAGTTTGAATAATTAACCTATTCATATATGGTATGCATTTCAGTTACTAAATGTTTGTTAACATTTATTTACTATACTAGATTATTGTTATTTCCTTTTTCACATATTAATCCCTACACAGCTACTGATGTAGTTAATTTTGGTATAATGATGACATTGTAGGCAGCAAAACCCAAGAAACACACAAAGGAAATTCATGAAATTTTAGGATTAAATGAAGTTCATTTGAAATGGGCATTGGCTGTGTGGAGCCTGAACATCAGGTTTTTTGTTTTTTTTTTTCTTTAGAAGATTTGGCATGGTTTGGTGAGACTCTGTAAAGGGAAAGTCTGCTCTACTGCCACCAAAAGCCATTGAATCTCTCTCTCTTTCTCTCTCTCTCTCTCTCTCTCTCTCTCTCTCTCTCTGTCTGTGTGTGTGTGTGTGTTATGTGTGTGTCTGTGTATCTGTGTATGTATGTAAAACATGTATGTTTTCAAAGGGCAGAAGAGAACACTGGGGGTCCTGCTATGACACTCTCTCCTTTGTTCACTTTATGTACATGGGGTCTCCTTGTGAACCAGTGAGCAAGGGTGATAGACAGTCAGCCCAAGTATTCCTCCTGTCTCAGCCTCCCTCCCTCCTTCTTTACTTGGAATACAGGCATATAAAGGTATAGTAAGTTTTTTTGTGTGTAGGTGATGGAAACTCCAACTCAGGACCTCATATATGCAAGGAAATTCTATTACTTACAGAGTCATCACTTCAGCCTTAGATGTCTATCTTTTACACTGAGCATCAATGTTCTACATGTGATGGCAATGGCCTGGCATATACAATTATATGCATTGTGTGAAGGAGAGGAATCAAGAGATGAATGAAGTTTTGGCCTGAGAAATGGAAAAATTGTAATTATCAGTTACTGCTGACCTGTGGGTGAGCATAACTTTTGAAATGGACAAGAGATCATGGCTTCTCTTATGGTCATTGTCTTAATCACGGCTCTATTGCTGTACACAGACACTGTGACCAAGGCAACTCTTATCAAAGAAAGCATTTAATTGGGGACCTGCTCATAGTTTCAGAGGCTTAATCCATTATCATCATGGTGGGGAGCATGGCAGTGCACTGGCAGATGTGGTGCTGCAGAAGTAACTGAGAGTTTTACATCCTGATCTGCAGGGAGAGGGGACGGGAGATAGTTGGGTCTGGTATTTGGCATTTGAAGCCTTAGAGCCCTCCCTTGTGACACACTTCCCTCTACAGAGTCAGACCTATTTCAACAAAGCCACACCTCCTGGTCCTTCTCAAATAGTACTACTCTGTGATGACTAAGCGTTCACATACATGAGCCCTTGGGGGTCATTCTTATTAAAACTACCAAAGGCATCTTAACATGGCCCTCCACCATGAAGGTAGGTATTACTGAGCACCTGCTGTCTAGGGGAGACTTTGGGACTGCTGAAGTGTAACTGGGAGTTGTCTGGGTAGAAATATTGCTGAAAATCATTAACAACAGGTGACAAAAACCAAAGAGAATAAGCGAAAAGAAAGAAGTCCAAGTGCCTATCTTGAGCATGTTCCCACAAAAGTGAGACTGGGGAGGTTGCAGGGCTACGACAAAAAAAGTCACCTTGCATTATTTGTGACCAGGGCTGAAGCCTGGTGGTAGAGGACATGTCTAGCATGGGCAATGGTCTAGATCTGATCTTCAATTCAAAAGGAAAGGCATATTCTAGACATCTTGTACTCAAGTTTAACAATACTACTCTATTCACTTGTTTAATCCAATAGCAATTGACTTTGCTTTTGATAATGATTCATCTCCTAGGAACTTTTCCTACAACTACTTTTGAACAGAAGTTTAGTTTTGGGCAAGTGTTAGATCTGCCTGGAGAGGGACATAGACACAGGACTGTGACAGCTCTGACATTTTCAGTTTATCTCCTGTCATCCTATCTGTCTTCCTTCTACTACCAGGTACGCTTACGCTTCTTAGGAGGATAAGCCACAGTCACTGATGATCCTCATTTTATTATGTTTTTTACGTCTGCTGAGGTTCTGTTGACTCCCTCCATTTTCGTTTGTGTTTTAAATGCAGTTGTCTTACTTCTGCAATAAAATGTAAGTTATATTTGAATATGTTACATTTTATAGACTATGGTAAGTATTTTCATCTAGGTAACATTTCTGATATATTTTCTAAACTTTACTTTTTAAATTATTAGTTTTTTAATTTCAGTAAACTCTTACACTGATTTTAATAGGTTTATCCCCAGGTTATTTCTTATTGATTCTTGAACTTGCAAAATGTAATTTCTCTTATAATTGCATTCTCTAACAGTAATTTCTTATTATATTAAAATTTGGTTCAAGACACTCTGCGTGCCCATCATATTTCAGCACAAGTGTCTGTTCTCCCTTTCCAATTATCACA
This sequence comes from Dicrostonyx torquatus, assembly GCA_028555095.1. Taxonomy (NCBI): domain Eukaryota; kingdom Metazoa; phylum Chordata; class Mammalia; order Rodentia; family Cricetidae; genus Dicrostonyx; species Dicrostonyx torquatus. The sequence goes on from JAQHUG010000030.1 coordinate 5,890,705, forward strand.
CCTTATATTTGTTTTCCACACTTACTGGACGATGCTGAAACACTGAAATGAAGTGGAGAGAGAGAGAGTACTCTTTTACCCTTTCTGGCATCTATGGGAAGGTGCTCAACATTTCACTGCTAAGCTTCGAAAGTACTTGCTACTAGTATAGAAGATTCTCATCTATCAAAACTTGGCTTAAAGTTTTTAAATCTTAAACCTAGTATTGAATTATTGCACTTGACGTGTGTGTATGTGTGTGTGTGTGTGTGTGTGTGTGTGTGTGTGTGTGCAGTCAGGTCTGCATGTATACATGCTATGGCACATGTGTGGAGATCAGAGAACTCCATAAGTGTCTGTCCTTCTAGTACGTGAGTCCTGGAGATCAAACTCAGGTCATGAAGCTTGGCACAAGTTACTTTACCTGTTGAACCTTCTCACTAGTCCTCTATTGAAATATTTTTAAAAAATATAAAAATAAAAATGCTGTGTTTCCTTCTACACTCTAATATTATGCCAGTCTTTGTAAACTAAGCTTTAGTGTACCAGTTTCAGGATTTTATGAATGGAAAGACAGGAAGTTGGCAGATATTAGGACCTAGTCCGGGAACGTGAGTCCAGGAGTGTGAGAGCAATGATATAGGACAACATATAACTGGTGTTGCTCAAACTCCTCGTGGTCAAGACTGCAGGACTGGGCACATTACAGTGGTGGAGATTAATACACAGAGACCAACATATCCTTCTTGTGCCCCTGATTTCTTCTACCGTATTATGTATTTTCTGTAGTCATTTGGCTGTGTCTGTATTTTCTAACTTCTTCACACTGAGGTTCCATATTTTCAATCTTTACTAATTTGATCATCTGTGATTATAAATGTTTCCCTAAAATTGTTTTTTGCTTGACAAACATTTTTCAGTCTTATAGTTTTTGTTTTCATTCTGCTCAGATATTTGGAGATTTTCTTCTGACTTTTCCCTTTATCTAATTGTAGTTGGTATCTGTGTACTCATTTATGAGATTGACAGACTTGCATTTGGTGTATTCATCCACAAAATTTTCAAGCATACTGTATTCTGCACTTTCAGAGCAATGGCCCTGACCACCTCCCTGCCTTAACAGACCCTTCTCTGGTCTCAGCATCTGGCCCAAGTCCAGGCAGCAGGAACACAGATTCACTTGGAGAAGTTTGTCCTTCTGGAATGTAATCCCTGCCAGGTTCTGTATACCCTTCCAAATTTCAGTAACTTCACATGAGTATATGGTATTTGAGGTTTGAGCTGTAACTTCTTATTGTTTTTTTTTTTTTTGTGGCAGTGAGTGAAGATTTTCTGCAAGTAAAAACCTAAGTTGTTTTGATGCCAGGCTTCTCATGATTGAATTGACCAAGGACACTTGTCATATGATATTTTCTCACATTACATCATCTAGAAGAAATGTCTTCCCGTTGAAATTTTAGTACCTGCTGTCTTATATAATGAGACAACTCAGAGTCACACTACAAATTTATATATACATATATATATTCTCAAAAATTTATTTTCATTTATGCATATGAGTGTGTCTGTAAAAAAATCTCTGTGCATCTCCCATATGTATGGGGCCCTTGGAGGTCAGAAGAGGGCATCAGATCCCCTGGAGTTGCAGGTGGTTGTGAACTGCTCACTGTGAGTACTGAGAATCAAAGTTGTGTTCCCAAAAGAAAGAGCAGCGAGTGCTCTTCACCACAGAACTATTTCTCTAGCCCCTATAGACTCTTATGCTTTACAATTATTTCAACACTCTTCTTAGTAGTATTGTGAACTTTCATTCTTTGTGGTTTCTTGATAATTAACCATAATAACTTAATTGTAACTTTACATGTCCCTGTTAAGTGGTTGAGGTAAAACCTCACCTGGGCACAACAATCATTTAGAAAACAGTGAGTTTCTGAGTTATCCTAGTCCTGAGTCAACCTGGTCTGCCTCTTCAGATCTTCAGAGTAATAATCACATTTTTATCGGCCATTTTTTTTCTTGAAAAATTTCCTCTTTTCTAGACAAATCTGATCCTAACTAACAAAAATGGAATAGATTTGTGCCTTGAAAATAAATGACAGATAACACCTAAATCAGCATGCAAAACACAGTTCATGTATTAGACGTACCCAGTCCTAGTATTGAGTAGTTTTTCTCATCTTCCCAAGTTTATCTTAAAATAGGAAGTTTGGTAAAATTAGTTTTGTATGTTTTATGAAATTAAAGCAACAATTATTAGTTTTGGCATATGGCTGAATGACATCTCTCCAATAATGAAAAATAATACGTTAATCATAAAGAATAAAAAAATTAATGTGTAGATAAACTTTTGGGAGTTAAAGACAATACTCACCAATCAATAAAACAAAACTCATGGGGGTAAACATGTAAATCTTGCAGAAGTATAAAGTTCAAAGATTGTACTCTTGAGAACCTGAGGGTGCAACAGAAACCAAGCCTCATTAACTATAATTAGGATTCCGGTACATACTTAAGTTTCAATGCTGCAGGCTTCCAAGGAGGGACATTCTGCACAATTAACACCAGCTCAAACTTTCAGAAGAAAACACCTTGAGTTTTGAGTCATTTAATGCATTCTCTTTCACCAGTGTTTTCTTTCAGTGTGTTCTGGACACTAGCGAGCTTGTCTTCATAAAGTGTGCTTGGTTTGAACAGGCAGCTTCTGAAAGTCGGTTCGCTTTCCTTGTTCTCCATTTGTTCTCATTCAGTTCAGCACATCATGGCTAGTCAGTTTCTATGGGAAAATAGAAAATAGCAGGATTACTTAGCAGCGTTTCATACAGCCAAGTCACCACCACCAAATATGTAAAGATTTCTTTGTAGGTCCTCACTAATGATTTCATTCTAATTTATGATCTAAGTTGTTCATCTCCCTCATTTTAGCATATTCTTGAGGATAGGAAAATCATTCTTAATTTTTAAAAATTCCAGTAATATTTTAGCCTTTAGTTCATATAGTAAATGTGAAGTCAAATCAACCTACTGTCAACTATACTACTGCATTTCTGCATATTTCTCTTGTGAATATTGTTTTTTAATTTATTTTGAGAGGAGATAATCTCATGTAGCATAGGCTGATCTTTAACTCACTCTCTACCCATGGGTGGCCTTTAACTCCTAATCATCTTTCCTCTACTGTGGGAGGGTCCCTGCAGGCTTTATAGCAGACAGGGAAATATGATCCGAGTGAGATAAGAATGGATTGGATTAGCCTGATGTTGGTAGCCAGTTTGAGCCAGGACTTTTAGAGTCTGACCCACATCATTGTATTTTAGCTATAGCTACGCAAGGCACAATTTTGGGGGGGGGGGAAATTCTGATAACAACTCAGTCCCAAGTGCACAACAATTTTAAGATATATTTACATTGAGATTCTTTACAAAGTACATGTGGCTTCTTTCACAAGACTGGGTTTTGTTGACTCAGAGATAGTGCCCAAGATTTAGAGTCTAGGTAAACATAATGCCTGTGGGTGTCATGATTGGCCTGGCCCTAAGGTAACATAAGAAGTTATTTGGGATGTTGTAAAGCACAAATGACATCTCTCACAAGGATGAGTTTTATGGCCTAGAAATAATGGTCAAGGGTTTAAGAGGAAAGAGTATGGGATACGTAAAACACAAATTCTGGAAGATTTGGGCAGGGTCTGGCTCAACAGGTAGTGAAGGATTTCTTATCAGGTTGTAATCTGCCTTCCTCCCAGCATTCTGGAAAAAACTAAGTACTTTGTTCCATTGAAGAGAAAAACTGTGTGTTTATCTTCACCAGTGCTTATTCGTGTGCACAAGGCTTTTTATGTCTTCTACCTCCAACCTAACCAATAATGGGATTTCAGGTATATCTTATCACATCCAGTTTTATGTGGTGCTGGGGAAAGAACCCAGAGCTTTGTGCATGCTGGGCCAGCACTTTGCCAAATGATCTATAGTCCCAGCCCCGATTAGAGGATTCTTAAGTGAGCTATATGCATCGTGCCTTTCTCCTCACTTTGAGACTAATAACATGGGATCAAAGAGGTCCTTCAGAGGCTAGAATACATAACTCAAGAATTAAAAGATAAAAGGATTTTGGAAACACATATATCCTGGAACAGCATTCGAAGTTGCTTATGAACATAAGTTAGAGAGTTCTAATTTCACCAGCAGACGTAGTCAAGTGTGGTGGCCACACGAGTCACACTATCATTGGATGGTTTACAGAGTGACCTTCTTCCAACAAATCTTTCACTGTGAAGGTACCTGAGTTGGCTGAGTTGTAGTAACATATACCTATAATTCCATCATTGGTGAGGTAGACTGTAGACGGCATAGAAGACCTTGTGCACCCAGAAGTGACCAGAGGTGAATTTATGGATGCAGAAGGTTCTGAGAAGTAGAAACCGCCCCAAACAAAAATATCCAGCTTACTAGGTCTCATATCTTTTGGCCTGTATGAAAATCCATTGAAGATTATTGATAAAAAATACTATTAAGTATGGACAGCTTAAGACAATGTAGGCTAGATCACTTCAGTGCTGTAAGTTAGTCTTCTTGTCCTCCCTACTTCCTATCTTATAGCCAACTCTAGCCCAGGTTTCAGGTATGCTGAGAAAACTGACTCCATCTGTGTTCCTCAGTCCATATGTTCACAAGAAGATTTCCAGTGTTATAATGTTGACCACACTTGAAGGAGCAGGGCAGATGCAGCCTATTATATCCTGGTCTCAGCTCCAATTTCTAGAGGTATTAACATCATTTGTCTATCTCTAGATGCATCATTTTACTTGGAAGTAGTATCATGATATACAATATGGAAGTTTCTACTGAAATATTGGGAGATGGATAGCAAGCACAGTTACAAGGAGTGATGACATAGCCTACTAAGAGGACAAAAATATCTGAACAAAACCAGTCCTGGATTCTGCAGAATTGATAATTGGGTTTTCAAATTGCCCCCCTCGAGTTAAATGAAAAACCATCCCTGGACTTAAAGAAGGAATATTAAGCTCTTCTGAAAAGAGAAAACAAAGGAAATCCAAACTATATGTCTTCAGAAAGCTGTGCAAAATGAAGAAGGACTCAAAAACTCCTTGCCTAGTTTTTCCTTTTACTAAGCTGATGAATTGGGTGGGGGATATTGCTCAGTGGGTCCAGCACTTGTCACACCAGCATGAAGACCTGATATTTTAATCCCACATAATGAATGGGCATGGTGGAGTATTTCTGTAATTCCAGTGCTGGGAAAGGGAAGACAGAAGGATGGGTGGGGCTTTCTGGTCAGCCAGCCTTATGCAGTTGTTGAGATCCTGGTCAATGAGAGACCCTGCCTCAGGAAAGAAGATGAAGGACTGGAAACTGACTTAGTGCTCCTGTCAGGCAGCTCACAGTCACCTGTCACTTTAACTCAAAGAGCTCTGACGTTGGTGGGACTCTGGCCTCTGTGGGAATCTGTACTCATGCGCACATACCCCCCTTCCTAGAAACATATGTATACAACTTAAAAAGCAAAATAAACTGAAGAAAAGGAAAGCTCTTGAAGAATGGCACCTGAGTTTGATTTCTGGCTTCTACACATACATGTGTGCACCTTGACACATATAAACACACTCACATACTCAAGGCATAAAAATATATACATAAAATGAAATACAAAAGTCTTATTAATTGTTTAAGTTTCACATCAAGAAAGGCAATCACGCCAGGCGGTGGTGGCGCACGCCTTTAATCCCAGCACTCAGGAGGCAGAGGCAGGCGGATCTTTGTGAGTTCGAGACCAGCCTGGTCTACAAGAGCTAGTTCCAGGACAGGCTCCAAAGCCACATAGAAACCCTGTCTCGAAAAACCAAAAAAGAGAGGCAATCACTGTGTCATGTGTGTGTGCATGCACACAAACTCTGGTATCCAAGACAGGTTTGGAAATAATGAGGGATGTGTTTATTCTAGAATCAAAGTAATCCTTTAATTAAAAATAGCCTGTTTCTTCCTGAATTTGTGAAGCAAATGAACAGGTGCAGAAATGTCAGTAGTCTTCTATTACTAGGTCCTCATTACTTTGTTTCTTTCTGACTCTTAACAACTGAGTCTGAAGTATTATCAAGATGAAGTGGCTTTTTGAAAAGCGCTCAAAAGATTGGCTTTCAATTCTCCCAGATAATGCCAGTTCCCCAGTGCTGTGGCTATTCCAGTCCCTTAATTCCTTTGTAATATATTGTGCCATGATTTCATCAGGTGAACAAATCCAATTTTCTTTTAAGAAACACTGGAATTATCTAAACTAACACAAGCAATTTCAAGGGGAGTGAAAGTGATGACTTAGGTGATTCTTTTGGAAAGGTTTTTGTTGTCTAGATTTAAATTGAAATAACAGTTTTCAGAAAATGAACTAGAAATGGAAGCATATTTCTTCTCTTAACTCCAAAATAGGTGACATAGATTCTGTGTGGAAGACAATTTGGTTTGATGTTTATAATTAATACTTTAAGAAGAGAAGGCATGAAGCAAGAATGTGATGCATGGAAGTAGTGATTGTAAGTATAAGCAGATTTTCTTATTCTATACTTTCCATAGATTATAAAACTGCTAACTGTTACTAAGGATTTCCACTCACCCTTTTCATCTAGCCCATGAGTTTTGGCTTTGTTTTCTTCTCTTTTTAAAACCTAATTTTAATTATGCACACACACACACACACACACACACAGATCACAGATGTGGGTACACCATGGCAAGTGTGAAGGGCAGGAGGCTACTCGTGGGAGTCAGTTCTCTCCTTGTACCATGTGGGTTCTAATAACTCAGGTCTGTATTCTTGGTGGCTGGCCTTACCTGCTAAGCCATCTTGCTACACCCTTACTCTGTCTCCTTGATGCTTTCCACACGTTTGCTTTTCAAGCAACACTATGACGTTGATTCACTTGGGATTCTTGCTTACTACAGAGATGGCTGGGTACCATTTCAGGGATTCAATATGTAGTATTGTGTTTTCTGGGACTAACATCCAAAATTGAATTTCAACCACTTCCCAACTGATTCCACATTAGTAGACTTTGAAGAGGCCTGTACTAATGAATAGAGTTGGTGCTCGAATGTTTCATAAGCTTAATGATCTATAGAAGCATTAATTTTAGTCAAATTCCCACCTGTTGAATTCCATTGATTGCTATTCATCTAAAGTAGCTCACTGTCTCATTTACGTAATGAGTGGACTCTTCTGACAATTGATAATTATTCATCTAATGTATCTCAGTGTCTCATTTATATAATGAGAGGACTCTTCCAATCCCAGAATCACATTAATATGCTTGTAGAAAATTGTGGTATTGGTCATTCTTGGGGAAGTGAACTAGTGATACAGTTTCTTCTTCATATTTTAACATTTTTTAAATTAATTGAGCTTACTTTTGAGTATTTCTTACATGTATATAATGTATTATGATTATTCTCTCCCCAACCTCTCTCCTATCTCTATCATGTTCCTTTCTCTATTCCTGACAAGTGTCTATCCCAAATTCATTTTTTTAAAATTTATTTTGTGACCCACTGAGATTAACCAGGGTCACCTGTGTGACAATCATTTTGGAGGATTCATTGGCACCTGGAGGGCACCCCAGTGGGCAGACAGCTAGAGGCAGTAACTTTCTATCTCCCGTAATCTATCCACAGAAACACAGTCAGCAATAATAGTCAGGACTCACTAAGCCAGTCCCTCATTCATGCTTTACTATTGATGACAGACTCCTCTTTATTAAAGAAATTAATCTCAAATGAACATGTAGTAATTTCAAGTGTAAACATTTCAACTCTAAAGACAAGTAGAGAGTTACTAAAGTAAGAAGAAAATCAACAACCAGCCTTGTCCAATACACAGAAATACCACAAGGATATTGGGTGATCATCTGATCATGGCTCGGTCCTGTCTGTGAACTTACTCTCTATTTTAAATCCACTTCATTATAAAATGTTTTCATCCATGATGACATTTTTTTTATTGACAGTCTCTAATTAATAACAAAACCCTTTTTTGTGTTCCAATCTTCCTCGCTGTAGAACCAGTTTCTGGAAATGGAAATACCTTTGGGTATTCTATTTCTACACTCATGCACACATACATACACACTCAGAGAGAGAGAGAGAGAGAGAGAGAGAGAGAGAGAGAGAGAGAGCATATTTAATTTTAATGATTTCTGTATAGCAATAGGATTTATTTTACTAAATTTTTTAGAATAACATTATCTTTATTCTTTTTTATTACTTTATAAATAATACCAATCAAAATTCCCACTTCTTCCCCTTCTCCCAGTTCCCTCTCGCTCCCCCACATACCCTCACTCTTCCCCCCCTCCATCCTAAGAGAGGGCAAGGCACCCTGCCCTGTGGGAAGTCCAAGGCCCTCCCCACTACATCCAGGTTTAGGAAGGTATGCATGCAAAGAGAATAGGATCCCAAAAAGCCAGTACATGCAGTAGCGATAAATCCCAGTGCCATTATCATTGGCCCCTCTGTCTGCCCCAACTGTCAACCACATTCGGAGGGTCTGGTTTGATCCCATCCTCATTCATTCCCAGTCCAGCTGGAGTTGGTGAGCTCCCATTAGCTCAGGCACACTGTCTCAGTAGGTGCACCAACCCCTCGTGGTCCTGACTTTCTTGTTCATATTCTCCCTCCTTCTGCTCTCTAATTGGACCTTGGGAGCTCAGTCCAGTTCTCCGATGTTTGAGAATTCCATGCACCATGTAATGTGTTTTGATCAGATCCATCCTCCATTTCCTCCTCTCCAAACCTTTTATCACTTCCCCCACTTCTCCCTATTAACCTCATGTTTCTTTTCTTTCTTTCTCTCTCTCCCAATTTTTTTTCTTTCTTTCTTTCTTTCTTTCTTTCTTTCTTTCTTTCTTTCTTTCTTTCTTTCTGTCTTCTTTTCTTTCTTTCTTTCTTTCTTTTCTTCATTCTGCAAATCCACTCAGCACTGTCTGTAAATGTGTGGGTATAGAACCACCTGCTGGAGAAGCCTGGGTTTAAAAAATGAATAACATCAATGCAAATTTGCTGTTCGTTTAAAAAGCACAAAGTTGGATAAAGACTCTTCATTTGTAATGAATGAAGACCCTTTTCAGCTTCATTTAAATATTAATGATGTGTATGTTACATGCATGCCACTGTGCAGGTGTGTCTTTCTCTCTCTCTCTTTCTCTCTCTGTCTCTCTGTCTCTCTCTCTCTCTGTGTGTGTGTGTGTGCATGCATGTGCACGTGTAAATGCCAAATGAGCAGCAGAGGAGGATGTCAGGTGTCTTCCTCTGTCATTCTATTTTACTGCTGTGAGTTAGGGTATCTTACTGAATTGAAAACAATATTTTGGTCTAGGCTGGCTGATTCAAATGCTGTGGATATCTGCTTGTGTTTGCCTTCTAATTCTGGGGTCACAGGCATGTGCATCAATGTTTGACTTTTTATGTGAATCCTCATGATTAGACCTCAGGTTTTCAGATTGCAAACGAAGTGCTCTTACTCTTGAGACATTTTCCTTGTGTCTTTAACTTCATTTGTTTAGGGACTATTGTGCTTCTGTTATGTATGTAGTATTACATTTGGGGTTAGTAATCAAGATTGAAATATGCCTTGTTCCATGGGTTTTACTAAGTACCAAGGGAAAGTACAAAACAAAACAAAAAAACAAAAATAAAAATATCTGTTTTCAAAACTGAGAAAATAGGGCCAGAAGTTCTTTACAGCTGACTGTCAGAAATAAAGAGGGATTTATACTGAAGACCCAAAGGTTTTCCACATTAATCTATGGATTCAGAATGAGAGTCCCAGTCAGCAGTTGGTAGTTGTATGTGTTTACTTGTCATTTGACACAGAAAAAAAAAAAACTGCATGACCCAATAATCTCTGCAATGATTTTTGCCTGTCCCTCAACTCTGGCCACCAACCCAATGTCTGTGCAACTTGAAAAGAATGAACAAATGTTAGTATACAGAGCTTGCTGTCTAAGGCCTGGATGGAGTCAGTTCACTGTCTTGGTGGTACCGACCCATCCAAAGTGTAGGTGATGGTCATATCAAGCAGCAGAAAGAATGGTGTAGAGTTTTGAGGCATAGTACGTCTAGGATCTTACCATTGCAGCAAGATATTGCTGTTGAAACACCTGTCAGAACCACTCTAGTTGCAGTCATGCTGGGAACTTTGGTTTTTCAGGAAAGGCTTTGAGAGGGTCAGAATTAATAGGAGTGACTAGGGAGACAAATGTATTTCAAAGCATGGTGATATCTTGTATGGAGACTTATAAATCAGTATAAAATGGCACCAAAAGAGATGTTTTCACAACTCAGGAATTGTGTATGTGATTTTGCCAGAAACCAAGTTAAGGGTCCCAGAGGTACATGTGTTAAATAAGCAATCACAGATTTTCTTTTAAAATATTTATTTTGTTTTTACCTATGTGTGTGTGTGTGTGTGTGTGTATGTGTGTGTGTGTAGGAGGGAATGTATGTGTACTTCTGTGCAGTGGCAAGTAAAACGATTCAGATCCCTTGAAACCGGAGTGGAAGGTGGATGTGAGTCACCCATTATGGGTCCTGAACACTAAACTCAGATCCTCTACAAGATCTGTAAGTTCTCTTAACACTGAACCATCTCTGCAGCATCCATGGTTGTTTCTGATCACTGTATAAAGCTAGGACTGCACTAGACACTAGACACATGTCCTTGTTAATGTTTCACTCTGTACTGGATACCTCCATATTATAACACTGTGTGGGGTGCAAAGTTCACTGTCTTTTTAGAGACTCTAGTGTCCTCAAGTGGAAAAATAGTGAAGTCACGTTCAAGAGTCACTGTCAGCCACCTGTAAAAAATAGAGAATAAGGACAAATCTCCTCTTAGAAATAACTTAAGTACTAAAGGTACCCAGGTAAGGTGAGAAACCCCCATTGAAAGAGAACGAGAACTCATTGATATGTTTGAGTTTCTGTGGACAGAGAGCCAGAGCTGGGAGGATTAGTCAGACATTCTTCTCTCATAGTGCTGCTGCTGGGGTCTGAGATACAGCCTTGCATTAGAATCTTTCTCTGTGACTTGTAGAGAGCTGTCTTCCCACATCAGCTTTTATCTTGGGTATTTTTAGCCCCATTTCTCTTCCTGTAAGGACTATAGTCAGAAGAGATGAGTGCCTGCTGACAGGATTTCCTTTTGTCATTGTTATCTCTTTAAAGGAGTCACCTGCTGGGGAACTGGCACTTAGGGTTTCAACATATGCCGGGGACACGGATTTAACTCTACTTAAAACAACATCTAAACCAGAAAATACACCCTAATACTATTGGTTTTTATTAAAATATTTGTTATTTTGTGCATGCACATACACATGCGTGTGTGTGAGTGAGTCTGTACACCATGGCATATGTGTGGAGCTTAGAAGACAGAGCTTGGGAGTCAGTTATCTCCTTCTCTCTTGTGAGTCTAAGGAACTGAACTCAAGTAGTCAGGCATTGAAGCATTAACCTTTACTCACTGAACCATTTCAACGACTTAAATTATTTTCCTAAAAACCTCTTTCCAAAACTATTTTGCAACTGTGCATTATTATTTTTATTCTTGTGAGATTGTTTAATGATTTCATTTAATGATGACTTTCAAGAAATAATGTGAATATAGGATTTTTTAATTTTGAAATAAAAAAATTCCTTTGATAGAAATGTTTGTGGGAAACAGTCTGAAATTTCTCATTTCCCATACAGGAAGGACAGTTCGACTGGAAGAGAAAGGTGATGCATAACCGTTACAGCAATTTTCTGCAGCTCTGGAGGGTTTGATGTGGAATGAAGGAAAGCCAGCCAATAGTTCAGAGCATAGCATTTATGGGAGCAGATACATCTAACACTTACTTTTCTCCAGAAGCATCATAGAAGCACTTGAGTGAGGACACATGCTCACAATTGACTCCTTGCAGATAGACAATCAATCAAAAGAAGTTACACTGATGTGGCCGGCTATTGAAAAGGGCAGCCCCATGGGATAGCAGAATACCCAGATCAGAAGTTCTGCTCAGATCTAAAAACCTTTGAGATAAACAAACAGACAGAAAGGACAGATGGATAAATATATAGCAAATACATACATAAACAATCAGATGGATAGGATAGGCATATATCAAGAGAAATAATACAGATAATGCATAGATAGATGAAAGACATATAAATAAATGTTATAGGGGATCCACATGTTTGTTTCCCAGTTGCCCAGACTCCAGAAACAATCACACAGGAACTATATTATTTAAATAACTTTTTGGCCCATTAATTCCAGCATCTTATTTGCTTACTCTTACATCTTAATTTAACCCATCTCCATTAATTGCCACATGGCTGTGGCTTACTGGGTAAAGTTCCAGCATCTGTCTCCCATGGGGTTACATGGCTTCTCTCTGCCTCTGCCTCTTTCTCCCAGCATTCAGTTTAGTTTTTCCAGCCTATCTAAGTTCTATTCTATCAACAGGCCAAGGCAGTTTTCTTTATTAATTAACCAATTGTATTCACAGCATACAGAGGGGAGGACCACATCAGATAAATAGATGGTAAGTAGATTATATATGTATATATGGTAGATAAATAACAGAGTATTTAGTTCAAACACACAAGAATATGCCTTCTTCTCTGAATCTCATGAAACTTTTTCCAAAATTGACCACTTCCTTGAACACAAAGCAATATTCAACAGATAAAAGCAAATTGAAATAACTCCTTGCATCCTGGCAGACCACCATGGATTAAACTGGATATCAATAACAAGAGAAACAACAGAAAGCCTACAGACTCAGGGAAACTGAACAACTCTCAACTGAATGAAAACTGGTTTAGGGCAGAAATAAAGAAATATTAAAGACCAAGAATTCAATGAAAATGAATACACAGAATACCCAAATTTATGGTACACAATGAAAAAATAGTGCCTACAAAACTCAAGAAAATTCTCTAATTTTTTATGCTTATGCTAGATCTATTTCTAACAACTTGACAGTACACTGGAAAGCCCTAGTCTGGATTGATGCAAAGACAAAGGGTTGCTCTTGGGAAACCAACAGCACGGCCCCATCGCTGAAGACAACACCATCCACTCAGCTCATTGAACACAGAGAAGTCAAGCTGGTGCCTACATGGAACCTTCACTTTGACATCCTAGTCTCTTTGGTGCACGAAGGCACTTTGTAGGACACCAAAAAAAAAAAGTGGGCACCAACCCAGCTACCAACCCTTTGACCTGCAATCTGTCCTGCCTACAAAATATGCAAGGGCAATGGTGACACAGAACTTGAGAGTAACCAAACAATGTCTTATTTGGCATAAGGCCCACTCCATGAGAGGGAGTCCATGCCT
>JAQHUG010000030.1:5905501-5918883 GCA_028555095.1 Dicrostonyx torquatus
AATCTATTTTCAATAAAAGAAAAAATTGTTAAAATTGCATGAACTATAAAAGGTATATAACAAATATAAAATAATAGGCTTCATATATCAATGACTTTTCAAATTGCTAAGAGCAAAGTGGGCCTCTCATTAGTAACTTGATTATAGATACAAATAAATGTTTTATAAAACAGAGTATGAACATCCTTAATGTAAATATGAAAGATTTAACATTGCTGGTATTTGGAGACACAAAAATAAATAAGAATTCAAACTGCTATTTCCTTTTGAGGATCTTTTTAAATGTCTAAGATATTATCAGACAAATAATATGAAAATATAAGCACATATTAATTAAACTGTGTTTTATGATTCTATCATGGGGCAAGCTTAGCTTCTGCTATTTGTATTCTGCCTATCACTTGACCTCCACACAGCGATACATATTACATAATACTTCTTATGAAGGTACTGCCACCAAGGAAGATTAAAACAAGACTGATAATAAAGGAAGAGTACATAGCCCTTCCTTCCTGGTACAGATAAGATATTCTTTCAAGCAGTTCAGTCAAACTATCATTATGTACTAAGAAGACAAATTCCATCACTCTGTGTGTATTTTATCTTTTTTATACATTGCTTTCAGTTTTTCTATTCTCAGCTACCCAGACTTCACTGCTCTTACGTCCTTAGAGCATGCTAAGGACTCGGGTTTAATTGTTGCATGCTTTTGCATGTCGATAAACTCCTAGTGCCAGTGGTATGAGGAGTTTGGGTCACTGCACTGTAATTATTATTTGTTTAATTGGAACCCTTCATTCCTTCAATAGTTAACATCTAGACATAAGTATTCTTCAATACTTTTCTGGACCATTGGGTCTGGGTCAAAATAAACAAAAGGAGAGTTGATTCATTGCAGGAGAACAATGTCCCTGAAGCCCTTAAAGGTCTCAGAGTCTGGTCAGTACTTTGTGGTCTTTGGCTTGGACACTGGTTCCACAGGTCAGATTTTAGCAAATCTTGTCACACATAATAGGGTAGAGAGGGTGAAGGGATACTGTGGACAAGCTCTTGTCCCACCCCATCAGTCTTTGATAATCATCTGTTTATTACAGGCTACGCTTTCTTGATGGAAATAACTTGCCATGTTATTTCTTTTCCTAATTTTTTTATGCTCCATTATTTCAAATATCTTAAATTTCAGACATTTTGTTCTTTTTTTCAGGGCTGTGTAACAATCCAGTGGGAAGATTCTTATCTAAGTGAGGCTCATGGTCCAAACATTGATGTCATAAAAATAAATATAGTAAACATAAATACTTTTTTACTTATAGCTAAAAAAATAATGTCTAGAAGTTAGAACATTTCAAAGTATTATTTCAAATTCAACATTTTGTAACTCAGCACCAAGATTCAGTAATGTTACAAAGATCAAATTACTGTTTAGCAACTATTTAAAAGTTTATGGGAAGGCTAATAATTCATTTTTAAAAGTTGATAAAATATATTATCAGCATATGAAAATAGCAGAATGTATGTAAATCCATATATAAAATAGCTAATGCCAGGTGTCCCAGCTTAAGAACTGATAAAGTAAAATCTGTATAATAGTCAGACTAAGTACTTAAATAAATTTAGCTTAATTGTTTCTGAAACATATTTCATTCCTGAAAGACTTCAGGGCACATTATTAAAATGTTTAGCTACCCACGTGTGAAAAGGTTGGCACTACAAGATCCATAATTCATAACACACACACACACACACACACACACACACACACACACACGTGCACGCTCCTCTGACATTAGTTCAAGTTTTGAATTCCCATCTCAACACCTCTGGATTCCAGAGCTCTCTAGAATCTTCTCTGTGCTACTTAGATGGAGAACTGGTCCCGTCATTGTTAGGGAAGAGGGAACTTCTTAAAGGAACTGCAAGAGTCACTGGAAGCACTGCTTGAGACCTGTTCACAAGTCTGAGGTGCACTGTGTATGTTCCATGCAAGCACGCACATGTACGTGCCGTGTCTGTTTGTGGAAGTGTTTGTAGAAGTCCATGGAACTAAGAGTCTTTCTTTCAGAATATAGAACTACCCTATGTTGAGATCACCTTTACTCATTTTCTTATCTCAGTGTAGGTCTCTGTAAAATTACAGTATCAAATGGGGTCTTTAACTGAGGCCTTTCTCTTTCAAGTTGAACTTTCACTGAATGGCAGAAATGACATATGTAAAATCACTCCCTGATCTGATCTTGGAAGCTATTCAAACCCACTCTAATGATTAGTGGCAAATTAAATGCCCTTCCCAGAAGGAAATCTTTTAGAAAGTTATTTTTGTACATTTGAGTATTTTGCCTGCTTCTATGTGGATCACGTGTGGGTATTACCTGAGGAGGCCAGAAGAGGATGTCGGATCCCCTGGTGCTAAAGTTACAGGTGGTAGTGGGCTATCGCGCACGCGCGCGTGCGTGCGTGCGTGCGTGCGTGTGTGTGTGTATGTGTGTGTGTTGGGAATCAAAGCTCTAGTCCTCTGAAGAAGCAATAAGATCTCTTAACTGCCGAGTCATCTCTCAAGATCTAAGGAAAATTTTCTTACTTCAATTCTGCTATTTTTCACAACATTCTACTGGTAAGGAATGAGCATCTTTTCCTCAGACAAAATGTGAGACCAGTTGTGGTATCCAATGATGACTAGATACCAATAGTATGATCAGTTATGAATGTAGCAAAGTTTAAAACAGCCCTGATGCTCTTTATCAGAAGGCCATCATGACACTGACAAATGGTTCAAACCTATGGACAGGTACTAATCCATAGCTAGGGAACACACAAAGATAGGAAGACAGTTACATTTCAGTTTGATCTCTGTAATTCTAACGTTCCTTAGCAGCCTTCCCATTAGACCCAGGCCACTTATAAAGAAATAATGGATAGGAAGTCTTACTTAGATAAGACTTTGTTGAGGTTAGTTAACATCGGTGGGGTTAAGTCCCATGGAATTGAAGCAGGCAGTAGTCAAATACCAGAGGGAAATGAAACATTTTGATACAAGTTCAAGGATCATAATTTGCATACTGATGCCAAAATAAATATTGTGACTTTTAAATACAAGTCTCCAAGGTGAGACTGTCATGAATGAGTTAGTGTTTGATGACATTTAAATTTTAGCAGGAAATATGTGCATGTAGAGAAAGGTCATTTGGTGTTGATTGGGATGCTAGAAGCTGTGTCTCATAAGCTTGGAGTGTACATAGTCCCAGAGTGTCAGGGAAGGAGTGTCTCTCTTCTACATATTGCTTGAGATACACAGAGTATGCCCGTGGATGCTGGTGGCAGTCTGACTTTAATGGGATTATTATAAAACCATCCAAATAAAGCATTGCTTTCTGTGCTCCAATATGGGATATGCTTCATAAAACAAGACATATGATTGTGTTCATGAAGATGTATTTTGCATGTGTATGTATATGTGGTATGTGTATACATGTGTGTGCATTCACATTTTGGCATGTATGGGGTACGCATGAGTGCAGTAAGCATGCCTGTGTATGTGCATGTGAAAACCAGAAGCTGATGTTGGGCACCTTTCTTATCTTCTTCCCAGTTAATGTGCTCCAGACATCCCCTGTCTTCACCTCCAAGGCCCGGAAACTAAGAAGTGAGCCACCGTGCCAGCCTGGGGTGGAAGCTACTGCTCTGAACTTCAATTGTCCGGCTTGTACTTTGTCCACTAAGCTATCTTCCCAGCAACTCACCATGAGTTCTTAAGAAGCATTTCATAGTCAAAATGGGGCACCTCTGTTTCTTTTTAATTCCTTTGTATTTGGAGAGAGGAAATCATGCAGACTCTGAGTCTATTGGCCCAGGGTGGCTTCCTCTTGCTGTCCACCTAGCTCACCCCTTCACACTGGCTTCACCTGGGCCCCACTTACTCCATGGTGGTAAATGAATAAATGCAGCTAACATGGAAATGTCGGGTAAGTGTTTACATTGGTCTTTCCCACTTAAAGGACTGCCCTGCTGCAGTTATTCCAAAGTGATGACTCTGATGCAGTGCAAAACGAGAAAGCAGGAGGAGAATGGTGATGCTCTGTCAGCAGACAGGGCCAAAGCAGATGCTTCCCTGCGTGTGGCTATAGGTGAGAAGAAAACAAACCAACTAGCCCAGCTCTGGCTGCTGATTCCCAGCACTGTGAGCTAATAAGTCAGGGCCACATAAACGCCAAGCACCTTGGCAGGCTGCACTGTGCCTCAACGGATAACTGTCGCAGAGCCATTCTTTCATAACTTGATTTCAATTCTGTAAACAAACTTTGCAGCTGACTGTATAGCCCATTTCCTTTCCTGGCTCAAAATGTGGAAACGCTTGAAGGTGAAGAACAGATACACCGTGGGCAGCCTGTGACAGACGCTTGAGTCAGAGAAAACCAATAAGGTCAGGAGCATCGCAGGATCAGGTAATGAGGTGTAATGAATAATAACCTATGCGATCCATGGAGCATAAATCCTGCTCGCTTCCACAGTGCCACCTCGGTTAAGAGGATTTGCCTCATCTCTAAAGGAATAGAGTATTTTAAATCCCTATTTCCTCCTTATTAAGCATCTCTGGTTAGTAGAGTCACATGGTGGGTCCTTAATGATTTCTGCTTCGTGCTTTCAAATTTAATTTATTTGAATGTGCAAATTGGTTTGCCAGAGATGTGGTAAACTGTGCTTGGTTACGAAATGTTAACTTGCAAGACACAATCACCTTAAACTGCTCCCCCACAGTTCTCATCTGATGCCATCCTGCTTATTGCAGGCATCTCTGATCAAACCAAATCAACCATAATCAGGCTATATTTACAACGCAGCCAGGCTGCAAACACTAGCATCTGACTTGTGAGAGCAGGTGGCTTTGTGTAGGAGTTCCTGGATGGTTTCTTAATCGATAATTGTGAATACCTACAGAGACGAGGCAGCAAAATCCTTCAGAAAATACTTCAAAGTATAAAAGTTACCCCTGATTTTTTTTTCTCCTCACATTTTCCTGTAAATCCAGTTTACTTCCCCCATAGGGCTTCTGGTATGAATGGATAGCAGCTAATTAATTTTCTTGATATAAATGAAAATACCTTCAAGATAGTTTACAGGTCACTTGCCTACTTTTCTCTCCGAATGGATCACTCAGTCCCTGGAACATTGTGACTAGATGGAAGAATGACCAAGCAAGATGCTAGGAGTCTCTGATAACTTTCTCTCCTCCAGTTATGTGGCCTTTGACAAATGACCCATTGTACTCTCCCATGATTTAAAGATAGAGTTAGGCAAAATGAGGAAGCTTCTTATCTTCTGGAGATTGTATTCTAATTATGTTGGCCCATGGAACCCAGCATCTCTGTCATTAAGCTCAAATCAGTGTGTGTGTGTGTGTGTGTGTGTGTGTGTGTGTGTGTGTGTGTGTGTGTACATACACAGAAGGACGTAGACTATCATCATACTTTCAGGCTTTGTGAGTGTATTTGTTATTGTCCTTATATCGTTAACCAAATACCCAACAAGGCAACTCAAGGTAGGAAGGGTTTATTTTGGTCCACAGTTTGATGTAAGAGTTTATCATCATGGAGAAGACATGGCAGGCTCTAACAAGAAAGGTTCTAATGGTGATTGGCTGATTGAGAAGCAGCTGGTTGTACTGTATCCTTAGCGGGTACACAGAGAGCCATGAGTGCTGGTACCTTGTTGGCTTTCTCTGTTATTCAGTGTGCCACATGGCATGATGCCACTCATACTCAAGGTGGGTCTTTCTTCTGTAGAACTGCCCTCACAGACACTTCTAGTCTGTTTCCAAATCCAGACTAGTAGATAAGAAAGCCTCCCACCAGGCTGTCTGCTGGAGATTCCATCCCCTCTGCAGAGCGCCACCTGGTGATCAAGCTTTTAATATACAGCCTTGGGATGTTCAGGATCCCTAATGGAAAAGCTGTGGACATTTCATCGGAAAGCATCAAACCCCTTTACACTCCACAATATGTACTGGTGAGTCTCTGATCGGAAACATTATTTCTAGTGGTCCTTCTGGAACTTTGCTGAGGGCGATATGTCCAGAAAGGTGACCCTTTCTGTCATCAGTAAGTTAGAAATCACTTTTCTGTTCAAAGGGTAAGTTGGAGACTCTGCCCTGGAAGTGTCCCTGTTGTCTTAGCGAGTGGTCTCCGTGGCTGTTCTGAGTCTGTAGGGTGTTGTTTAACAATAGATAATGTGATAGTGAACTGTGTTTTCCAAGAGTTCAACACACAATTTGCAGTTGTGCTAATAAACTATATGGCGGTCAAAGGAAGTGTGTTTTATTCCTGCTTTTGTTTGTTTATTTTGTTGTAAAAAACACAAGAGAGGGAATCACTGACTTATCTACAATGAGGTAGTGTTTCAGGAGCACTAATGGAGGCTCTTCAGCTGTTCCACTGTGTGGCTACTTTATTGACTCTTTATAAGTTGAGGCCCATTACAGTGGACCAACTTGAGAGTTCCAATATAAGTGGACCAAAGTAAGATTTGTAAAAGAGGATGAGGTTGCCTCTAGAACTCCAAAGAATAACCCAAAGATGCTGTGCCTGTTTAACAGTTTATGTTCTGACATGCAACCAAATTCTGTTTTTTGTTCCAGTATTGTAGGTTGAACCCAGGGTCTGGCATATGCAAGGCAAGAGTGTTACCACCGAGCTCGCTCCCAAAGCCCAATGCATTTCTCTTGGTGGCACCTGGGATGGAGACATTCTCAGCTGACTGAGTAATGCCGATGATTACCTGAGATGGTGGGGCTTGTATTATGCTCAGAGCACTGAACAGTTCCTTTTAATGAGTAGTTTTATAAATGTTTCTATGTTTTGAATGAGTTTGTGAGCTAAAATCTCCCGGATGTTATCATGCTGTCGCCGATGTGAAGAGGGGGCTGAATGTGATGGAGATCTGGTCTGCAGGAACAGTGAGAGGTAACGTTTGTCTAAGATACTCTAAGGGCAATAAGGTGAAATTATAGGAAAACCTCCATTTACAGGCTGCTGAAACAGATACTGCATAGGGATATGGTCTTCACCCACAGTACCAGAGTGTATTCATTTCCAGCTGATGATTGCATGGAATTCAGGAGTATTTGGTTTGAAAGATAATCAAGTAAAATATAGTGTTGTATTATTTTAAGATATGCTACTTTTATTTATGCTGTGGAAAATTTATTTAATGATGCAAAGATGTGATGCATTCATTTATGTTGTATTTGTTTAATTCTGTGAAGCTGTGTTCCTTTTTCTGTCTAAAACACCTGATTGGTCCAATAAAGAATCGAACAGCCAATAGTAATGCAAGAGAAAAGACAGGTGGAGTTGGCAAACAGGGAGAATAAACAGAAGGAGAAGACCATTAGAAAGGAGAAAGAGCAAGAAAAAAAAGAGGGAAGGACTCCAGGGGCCAGTCACCCAGCTACATAGCAAGCTGCAGAGTAAGAAGTAAAGAAAGGTATACAGAAATAGAGAAAGGCAAAAGTCTAGAGGCAAAAGGTGGACAGGTTAATTTAAGAAAAGTGAGCTAGAAACAAGTCAAGCTAAGGCTGGGCATTTATAAGTAATAAAAAAAACCTCCATGTAATTTATTTGGTAGCTGCATAGTGGGTCCCCAAAAAGTTAGAGGAAAAAAAAAAACTACAATGAGCAATGATAATGTTAAAATTCTCTAATAGATGTCATTCATTTTTCTCAGGTTTGGACATTGGAAAATTATATTAAGTAGGATGTTCAGTAGGACAAAGGGGAAGTGGTTCTTTCTTTAGTTACTCTGTATGTCAATGGATGCCTTTTAATAATAGATTTTGGTTTTTATGGGCTTTGCTTTATTTCATGTTCAGTTATATGAACTATTTTCTCCAGTATTTCAAAAACTCATTTGACATGCAAGTTATACCTGGGAAGTTATTTAGTCTTAATAAAATACAGACAGTTCAATAGTCTGTATGTTGCACATCACTGTTCTATGATAAAGGAAAAAGAAGGTCAAGAGACAACATGTGGCCAGAATAAAATCCTATTATTTTACTGAATGGGTTACTGGAAAATATAAAACTAAATTGACACTATGGAGAAGGATATAGCTTAAAGTTATAATTAAATTAATACTTAATTGCATATTTCTTTATTAGACTTGGAAGTGTGGTGATGCCAGCAGTTACAGGATCTATTAGGATAATAGATTTTATGTCGCTTGGAAACTCGTGGTAGAAGACAGGTTTTGACTCCCTCCCCACAGGATTCTGAATATCAGGTCAAAATTCCTCTGGGATTCAGTACCAATGGTTAAGAAATGTCATGGGGGATGGTTTAATATTGATCTCTTTGAGATTTGTCGTCAGAAAAATAAACTCATAATTTCTGATTTCCTAATTCTAGTCACTGTATTAGAACAAGTAGATATATTTAAGGAAATACAGCATTTCATGTTAGTATAATTAAAATTTTATTTTTAGCTTCATTAATTGGAAAAAAAACTTTGTCTCATGGAGCTTATTTTAAATTCACAGAGATGCAGTGAATCACAGATCCCTATCAGATATATCTTTAATTACTCATTGTTAAGATGCCTTGGAGAAAAGAAATTGCTAATAATTTAGGACCAAATGTATTCTAGGTACTGTGCAAATCATAGCAATGTTGCGATCTCATACTGTATGACTTGTGGTTAAATCAGAAAATTGAGCTTCCAAGGAAGTAAGCAAAGCCAGAAGGGGAAGGAAAGGTGTTAGACCTGGGATTGATGATTCCAAATCCCATTCTGTCTTCTAAGGAACACCATCTCTACTGTCAGTAGCATGACTATAGCTAGAAAGTTAATAATAACTGGAGTTCATTTATAGCCTACCATCCATCAAATAACTTGGAACCTTATTTTGTTACTTTAGCTATTCATATTTGATTTATACCAGAACATGTATTAAAAATATAAACAAATATTTAAACAACAACAAGAAAAGGGTGTGTGTGGAGACATGGCACATTGTTTAAGAGCATTAGCTGCTCATGCAGAGGACTGGTGGGCTTGCTTCTCAGCACCCATGTGGTAGCTCATGACCCCATCTCATTCCAGTTCTGGGGCATCTGCTGGCCTCTTCTGGCCTCTGTAGGCACTGCACAATATGGAGTACATACATGCATATAGAGAAACACTCCTAAACATATAGTAATTAAATAAATTTCTTCATAATAGAATATAAACAAAGCATTTTCACAAAATAGCCACACTTCCAAAGCAGTCATGTTATCGTCAAAGTACAGAAAACATAATTTTGCTTTTATCTTGAGCTCCATGATTAATTACCAGTTATAGATTCTCTCGTATTTTTCTTTTCTACATGCAAAGGAAATGCTTACCCATCTTTCAATGGTGTTAGCTGAAGGAATTTGTTGGCTTGTGTCTATGTATACTGCTTCTGATGCTCACAGGAGAAATTAGGTTCTTCCTAATTTATATCCATTCCCTAAAGCAATATGAAGCATTTTGTGTATATTTTACAAACCTATAAAATAATTGTCACATGGGCCTGGAATGAGTTGATGGGATTAAATGGATTACTCTGGATATTTTATGGTTCAAGTGATCAGAATTGCTTAAGTTCAATCTCATTCATCACAATATAACACACTTTCAATTAGGTCAACTTTAAAATGGCCTGCTAGAATGATGGCCAAGTTACTAAAGCAACTAACTGTCTTTTGAGATAGAAAAAATGTTTCCTCAGGTGGTCTCATCACTTGTTTTTGAAAGCAGAGTTATAATTATATAACCTTTATTTATTCAGTCTATCACAGTTAATTTTAATCAGACAGATTTGTTGTCTGTTTCCTACAAGGAGGGGGAAAGACATCTAATTATATTTAATGCAGTGTTTATGTACATAGCTGCATTAGGCCAGCTGAGATGCTATTCCAGTGAAATGGTAATCTCTCTGACAACCTGATAATGAAACAACCAAATGTGGATGGACTTTTGAAACAAGAAACTGCTTTTGATGCATATTTGCATACTGATAGTGTTATGATGATTACAAGCCACTATTGTATTAGCACGGACCTAAAAAGAATATTACTCTCTAAGATTAGTTTGAATTCAAAATTTAATAATCCTGTCTACATATTCAAATCAATATGCAAATCTCATAGATGTAATAAAGCAAAATCTGGGATAAAATTGATTTATTAAATAACATGTATTATATATCCATATTAAAGTGACATTAATTAGTAACAGTTTGCTTATAAAAGAACCAACTAAAAATAATTCTAATAACCTATTCTCAATCTTAAAATTAGGCAAAATGGGGCAGAGTGTGGTAGCATATGCTTTTAATTTTAACACTTGGCAAAAAGAGGCAAATGGATTTCTGTGAGTTCCAGGCCAACCTGGTATATTTAGCAAGCTTTTGGATAACCAAGGTTATATAATGAGACCCAGCCTCAAAAGAGGGCAGGAGACAAAATTCTGATTGTATAAATAGAGATGTTATTGCTCCATTTCCTGTATTTGCATGTGTGTGGTATATGTATATATGAATATGCATCTTCATGTGTATGCAGGTTCCAGGCTCCCATTGATAGTCTTTGGAAGTTACTCTCTGCTATATTCATTGAGGCAGAGTCTCTCAGGTGAATCATGAATACTCTAATATGACTAGTTTGGATATCTAGTTTGCTCTGTTACTTCTTCTTTCTGCTTCCTGCCAGCTGGCATAATAGATGGTCTATCATTCCCACCTGGCAGTTTTAAATGTAATCTTTTGATACTAAGGAGAATTTATATACTTCACATTTATTATAAAGTAATATTTTAAAACTTCAGCTTCACCCAGCCCAGGGTTCATTTGTAAAAACTGATGTCAGTACCTTCAGATATCTAGTTATACCTTTTAGAGTGGCTGATCTTCATTGTCAATGTGAAGGTGTTTGCAATTTCCTAGAAGACACACCTCAACATAGAGGCTTCAAGATAAGATCAAATGGTGGAGAAAATATCCCATAAGAGTAAGTGGCACATTCCATACAAAATAATTATAAATTCCGTGGTAATCTGCTTCATTGAATAATGGAAAGCAAATTTTATTACCGCTGATTGACTTTAACTAGGTGGCATCCTCTAAGGCCCCAGACATGACCATATCCAGAAAATATGTGTTATCATCTGCCTGCCTTCACATCTTTCTGAGCAAGTATGTGTTCCTGCTGTTGCTGCTGTTGCCCTCTGCAAAAGTCAGACTCTTTGACCTTCCAAGATGGGAAGCTAACTTCAGACTTCTGGGGCCAGATTGGGACTATGGAAGCAACCAGCTTTGTGCACTAAACAGTTTCCAGGCTCTTAGGCTCTCTTGCATGAAGACACCAACTGTTAGACTACCCAGGACCTGTTTTGTAAGACAATTTAACAAAACCCCTTATGCAACATGCATGATATAATATAAATATACAGTCTATTGCTTCTGTTCCTTCTTAATCCGCTGCTGCCTTCGCCTTACAATACATTATGTCACTAAGAACTGGGCAGCATTACCAACTGGTTTTCTTAGCTCTAGTCATGTCCATGTCTGTAAGAAATGCATTAAAGGGGGCTGGAGATGTACCTCAGCTGGAAGAATGTTCATCTAGCATGAAAAAGGTTTTGATCTCAGTTCCCATTACCAAACTCAGTCTGGTGATTCACACTTATAATAGTAACAGTTGGGACGTACTTTTCAGGTACACGGTGAATTTGCGGCTGGTCTGTACTACATAAGATCCTTGTCTCAAAACAACAACAACAACAAAAACAAACTAAAAACCAAAAAGTTATACAGACCAGACTGATTTTTTACTGGCAATGATCCCCCCTACCTCTACCTCATGAATTCTGGGATTATAGGTGTGTGCTACCATGCCCAAAAATTAATCAGTATTTTAAATACCATTTGACACCCTAATAAGCTTCATTATTTACTACTTGTTGATTTAAGAAATATTCGTTAGTTATTACTGTGTGGTGATAAAATATAAAATGTTTTTGTCCCTGTTTTGGTTGTTTTATTCTTTTTAATCTTTGTGGGGGACACCACCCAGCTCCCAAATAAACCACATGGAGTCTTATTCTTTTATACAAAAGCCCAAACTTAGCTTGCCTTGTTTCTTCACAGTTTTTCTTAAATTATCCCATCTGCTTTTTCCATCTGGGCTATTACCTTTCTCTTATTTCTGTATACCTTTTCTTTCCTTCTTATTTCATGTCTGGATGTATGGTTGTGTATCTGGCTCTGGCTTTTCTTACTCCTTCATCTTTCTCTTCTTAGATTCTCCTCCAAAATATTCTCCTCATCTGCTACCCCCATGTATTCTTTATCCTGCTTTGCTGTTTACCCTTCAGCTCCTTATTGGACCAATCAGGTGTTTTAGGCAGACAAAGTAACACAACTTCACAGAGTTAAACAAATGCAACATAAAAGAATGTGACACATGTTTGCATCATTAAACAGTGTTCCACAGCATAAACAAACGTAGCACATCTTCAAATAATATTCCACAACACCAATGATAGAATTCTAACTAAAGACAGACTTATTTAGTTATTATAAAATACTATCTGACCACTCCATATAGATAAACTTATTTGTTATTTATGACAAATCTGTGGCATGGGTGTGAGTAGGTTGGTTTTCCAGACACTGTAGCCTTGAGAGAGTATTGTAGCAGAGATATGTTCACGGAGTGGTTATGGAAATCTGTACCTGAGTCTCTTGACACCACATCCATTTCTCCCTAGGATTGGTACTTACTTACCCATTCTCTCAAACTTGTGTTCATTTATATTACTTGATTTTAACATCTCTATTACAAAGATCAACCTAACACTATTGTATGCATTCTTCCTATGAGCAGAGTGATAGACTTGAAAATTTAGAGCTACACTTTATTTGTTTTATCTTAGCTACAAACACCAGAACCAATTTTATCTTTCTCAAAATAAAAGCACAACTCAGTAAAGTTAGGTTTCTTTCTCAAGAAATGGTGTTATCTTACCACCTTAACTCTTAAAGATTTCAGAGACTGTGAGCTGAAAATGAGAAGAATCAACAGCGTAATGACCTTCATAGTTGTTCTATGACCTAATTTCCATAGGACAATTGAAATATTTCTGATTTTAGATTGTGTTGAAGTTATGTTTGATTCATCTAAGAATTTTAAATATTTAGACTTGATAAAGTACAGGATGGGAAGGCAGGGTCCTAGGACTTCACAAAGCAGCAGGCTCCAGGGCTAAGGTTCTGGGGATCTGGGAGTAATTGCGGGAAGCAGGGGTTATTTGTGCCACGGTGCTACCTCCACCAAGCCTGCGCTTTTGCCTCTGTGATCCTGGAG
>JAQHUG010000030.1:5949188-5980825 GCA_028555095.1 Dicrostonyx torquatus
AGAGAGAGAGAGAGAAATAAAATAAATCTTTAAAAAATTACCTAGCTCTTTATCTTTGTGTTTGGAAGAAATCATAGGGTTCTGTCATAGGTGTGAGTGCACAGACTCACCAGCATTATACAGATTCTGTCCAATGCTGAGGATAGAAATTTCCCACTGCAAATGACTCCATAAACAACCACAGGTAGCTGTGCTAATAGTCCTGTGACAGAGTGTAAATCCATAGCTAGTGCCTATGCAGAGGCATTCACTTAAGCCCCATTAGTTCTGCCTAGCACTTCTTCTTGTCAACGAAAGGAATATATTTCAGATGGTGAGAATGTTTAGAGGTGCAGTATGAATAAATCATCAAAGCCATGTGTGCATTTCAATAAATCGTTGTCTCCATAGAGCCAAAGGGAGTCCTTATTTCTCCTCTTGTTGCCTTGCCATGACATAAGCCCTAAAATTTAAGACTGAAAACTTGAGATTTTATTTTTATTTCAAAATGATATATCCTTACTTGGGGAGTCAATTTTTATTTGCTTTATATGAAAGCCTGTGTACTAGATGGCAATGGGGAATTTTCAGAACACTAGAAAATTTTCCTCTGTGTTTTTAACCTTATTTTAAATGTTTACTTTTAACTGGTATGCATGTATTTATTTGTGAGATCCATTGCTATAATTATAAACATGTACAGATATGTTATGACTGAATGCAGTGATTAACATTTTTATCTCTTTAAGTATCACCTCATTTTTACCTATCCAGACACTTATCTTCAGCATCTGTTGGGTATAGAATGGACAGTTTGCGTGTCCTAACTTTAGATACACCTCCATTCTAACATCATATTTGCTCCATTATAACATTTTTGCCCTTTCTCTTTCTGAATTTCCTAGTGGCCTCAGATTCCACAAACTTCTACTTTTAAATGATCAACCATTAGAGCTCCTACAAAAGAGTGAGATTATGCACTTCTCATCTTTATGCATTGAGCTTATTTCTGTAACACGACTTTGTCTTCTTAACATCAGTGTTACTACAAATGATGGATTCCACTCACTTTTTCTGTGGCTTGATATTCCTACACATTATTATCCATTTTGATAACAATCCAGACCCTTCAGTAAAACCTTCCTTCTGTCCTATATTTGGGTTTACAAATGTTGCTGGATTTCTTTTTATATTTCTATTTTTTCTCTCTTTTGAAGAACCTCTATGTTAGCTGTCATATTGTCTGCAGTAACCTAAACTGATTCCAACAGTATATAAGGGTTCATCTTCCCCATCACCTGTTCCCAGGATTTCCTGCCCTCTTGATAGCAGCCACTCTAAGGTGAAATGACAACTTAAGGTGGTTTTGAGTTGTTTCTCATGATACTTAGTAACATTGAGCAGTTTTCATATGTTTGTTGGTCATTTGTATGTCTTCCCAGAAACATCTATTCAAGTACTTTGTTCATTTAAGGAAAGCAGGACACTGTTTTATTGTTGAATGTTTTCACATTCCTCAAATGCCCAGCATTTTAACCCTCTGCCGAGTATATTAGTCATCCACACTTTTGGGTATATAGCTCATCAACACTTGTTCCCACTCTCTTGGCTATTTCCTGTGTGGTGGGGAAACATCTCTCATACTTTGCTGTTTCTAGAGTTCTGCATTACTTCCTGGTGCCTTTGTAAGTTTCCAAATTCTTTGTTTATCCCAATGCCTTGAAATATTTCTTCTCTATTTATTATAGTCTCATTGTTTCTGGGATCACATTTGAAAGTTGATTTTGTGCTCGTTTTGGAGTATGGTGAAAGATAGGGTTCCATTTTTTTTTGCCCCACATATGCCAATCTGTTATCTTTGGCACTGTTCATCCAGGCTTGTCCTTTCATATTTATGTGCACAGGGGAAGCAGATCTTGGGCGTGGGCACTGCATATGAGTAGCTTTGGGGTCACAATTGAGACTAAGTAGTCTGTAAATCTGTAGGCTTTGGTGCAAGCAAGAGGCATATGGGCACCAGTGATGAGAATACACAGAAGCTTCTGCCCTATGGAACGCTATAGATTATAACAGGGACTCCATACTTAATACAGAAAGGACACCATACTGAGCTCCTTCTCTGAAACAGAACTTGCATACAAATTTTACCAATGGGTGTTTTTTCTTTCTTTCTTTCTTTCTTTCTTTCTTTCTTTCTTTCTTTCTTTCTTTCCTTCCCTCCCTCCCTCCCTCCCTCCCTCCCTCCCTCCATTCCTTTCCTCCTTCCCTCCCTTACCCATCTCCCCTTCTCTCTGTCACATGCACACATACACACACAATTGTTTTGAGACAGAGTTTCAACACTTGTTCCCACTCTCTTGGCTATTTCCTGTGTGGTGGGGAAACATCTTTGTAGAGCAGGTTGATCTGGAATTCATTATGCAATTCAGGATGTCTTTAACTCACGATAAACCTCCTGTCTCTTATTCCTGAGTGCTGAGGTTACAGGCTTGTGTCATAATTCGTGGTCTGGATGCCTTTCTTCTGTATTGTGGAGAGAAAAGCTGACTCCTTGGAGTTTTGGTGGAATAGTCTCTGTGTTTTTCTGGGGTTGCTTGTGGCACATGTCTGTCTCTGATAATTCAAAGACATATTCCATGAACCATCTTTATTCTTTTTCTTCTTTAGCTCCAATGGGTGTTATCTACACTAAACTGTCAATTGGGGTTGACTGCCATCCAGTTATCCCCTAAAGTTTAACCTCAACCACTATTGTCTAAGATTTATGGAGAGCTGTGTTGAGATGCACAATATTTATGGATTAGTTTCTGAATGTTAGACAAAATTTTGTATCTCCAAATGCTCTTCTATTTATCTATAAATTACACCATACCATACGTGTGCCATCAGCCATAACCCCTAGTTTTACCATCTTCCAGGAGAGTATGCAATTACAGAATTGCTTTGTGCCACGAGGCCATGAACAAGCAATAAGTATGAGATAAGAAGCATCCTTAAGGCACTAGTTACTTTTATGCTGCTGCATATATTTTTCCTAAGGAGGACTCCCTGGAGGCACTTTTATCTGAGTTGAATATTGAAAAGTCTAGCATGGCAGTTAAGTTACTCTCATTTTATATACCCTGTAATTCTGATGCATCTCTGCTTTTCAACGCAGGAGTGTCTGGGACCATATCCTTATATCAAAAATGAGAGCAGGAATAAGGAACATGGACATTTTTATACTAAAAATGATTTTATTAAAATATTTATGGAAACATTTTAAAGCTTTTATGCCATATCCTTAAGACAGTATGTCACATATGGACATGTAAAAGTTAATCAGAATCAATTTCTCCAGTTGAGTAATTCCAGTATTTACTTACATATTTCATAAATAACTTAAATATATGCATTTGAAGAACAAATTTTAAGTTATACTAAACATATATAAACTATTAAGAATAAAAGCTGACATGAAATAATTAAGGGTATGAGTGTTGTGGAATTTTTCTTGAAATAACTCTCAAGAATTTAACAACAAAAATGTAAGAACTGTGGGAAGAATTTGTTTAAAAGTTTCAAATGTTTACCTAAAATATGTGTTGAAATAATGCTTACTTTATTCAGCCTATGCTAAGAGCTAAAGCTAAGGTGTTTTGTGAAGATCACCCTTCTATAATTTGTTCAAACATAATTATTGCAGGACTTGGCTTTTCAAGCATGAGACACAGCAATGTATTTGCTTAAATAGTGAAGAGAGACTTACAAAACTGTCATCCTAGCACCCACTATTTCAAACCCAACTGTTCACTTAGTTACTGTGAAAAACTGTGGCTGTTCAAATGTGTAGTAAAGGTTATTAAATGGAAACAGGAGTGGGAGAAATGAGGACTGGGCACAAAGTTCCAGAAGACAGAATTCTAACAAAAATTCAGAAACTAGTTGTAGTTAAACATGATGTTTGCAAAATCAAATGAAAAAATGATCAGTACCGGTTGGTTTCTGAGACCACATGACTCTGAGCACTCAATTCCAAAGTTAAACATGGAAAATACATACTCTACCTCATCCAGAGGTCACTTCCTCAGGAAAGTAGGTAGATACCAAATAGATGACTGCTGTATTTGATATGAACCCAGAGATTTCATTTAGTATTAAAGGAGAATAATTCTCAGGTTCCCTACTGAGCAGCAAGGTCTGCACATGGGAAATCAATTGACTTTATGAAAGAGAGAGGTGTCTAACCAAGAACTATATTCATGCAATAAAATTGCCAGGGAGAAGCAGACGGTACCACCAGTCAGCTGACGGCAAAGCTTGAGTCAAACAGAAAATTTGAAATGTCACCTGACAGTCCGGGAAAGTGAAAGCTCACTTGACATAATGTCT
The DNA here is from genome assembly GCA_028555095.1 of Dicrostonyx torquatus. Classification (NCBI taxonomy): domain Eukaryota; kingdom Metazoa; phylum Chordata; class Mammalia; order Rodentia; family Cricetidae; genus Dicrostonyx; species Dicrostonyx torquatus. The sequence goes on from JAQHUG010000030.1 coordinate 5,953,539, forward strand.
GAGCTATACATCATAGCAGTTTTATAATTCTGAACAGCTATACATACAAAGCAGGAAAATGTTCACCTGGACCATATACCTACAGTACTTGATTTAGCTGTATCCTCTTTTAAATTTGCATATTCTTTTTCTTTTTTAAAATAAAGATTTATTTATTTATTATGTACACAGTGTTCAGCCTCCATGTCTGCAGGCCAGAAGAGGACACCAGATCTCATTACAGATGGTTGTGAGCCACCATGTGGTTGCTGGGAATTGAACTCAGGACCTCCGGAAGAGCAGTCGGTGCTCTTAACCTCTGAGTCATCTCCCCAGCCCCCTTGAATATTCTTTTGTTATGAATTAATTTTTATATAATCACAATAAGGGAATGTTGTTTATTAGGTTTTACCACTTGACCCCATAAAAGTAACTAGAATGTGGAATTTATATTAACCATACAAATTATATAATATCTTCCAGTCTGAACTGTCACAAATATGTTAAAAGAGCTTTACAAAAGTGTGAGGAAAATAAAACATTTAAAGAATATGAAGAAATCATGGGCATATGCATTGCCTTGCCACACTTTATAGAAGCCTAAAATTACAGGCTAGAGAGGTGATTCTGGGTCAGAGGACATGCTCCAGAGGACCTGAGTTTGTTTCCCAGTATCCTGGTCAGGAAGTTCCCAACTGCCTGAACACCAGCTGCCTGCTTCTGGCCTCTGTGAGCTCCTGCACTCACATGCACACACCCACACATACACACGTAAATACCTCATTAATATGGAGATGAGATTTAAATGAATACTTGCACATGATAGACATAATCAAGAAATAATTACTGTATATTTCACAGTTATATTAAAAGACACAAAAATTGGGAGCAGTGAAAGAAGAAAGGTGAATGTAGGCAGAGGATGCTCATTTGTTCCCAGCTTCCCAGACCCAAAATAATCACAGAGAAACTATATTATTTGCAATATTGTTGACCAATAGCTTAAGCATATTTCTAGCTAGCTCTTACATCTTAAATTATCCTATTTTCATTAATCTGTGCATTACCACGAAGTCGTGGCCTACTGGCAAAGTTCCCGCAGGCTCCAGAAGGGGTGTTTGTCCCCTATGGTAGCTATATGACTTCTCACTGACTCCACCTTTTTTCTCCCAGCATTCAGTTTAGTTTTCCCCACCTAGCTCTATTCTGCCCTGCTGCAGGGCAAAGCAGGCTCTTTATTTATTAACTGAAAGAAGTAACACTTATACAGAATGACATCCCACATCAGGTGAATACTTTTCATACGTTAAATTCAAGGTTGTTAATAGATAAGCTTTCAAGTTAAGAAACAGACCTGTGCAGGCATGGCAAATAACTTTAATCCCAACACTCAGAATGCAGAGGTGGCTGGATCTATGAGTTCAAGGCCAGCCTGGTCTACAGAAAAAAATTCCAGGAAAACCACAGGTAAACAGAAACCCTGACTCAAAGTAAAAGAAAGAATGAACAAAAAGGAAAGGGACATGCATTTTTACTACGCAAAATTCAAGAATTAAGCAACAATTGTTTTAAAGGTGTTACTAGTTTTTCTTTATTAGTTTTGAGAATCAGCGGGTCTTATTACAGAATTTTTAATGCATACCTGGGGCTTGGTGATTCTCCTCCTTTGTTTTGGTCTCCCCCCTGCCTGGCACCCTTCCTCCCCTCAAAGCTTCCTCTCTGCATTCATGAATTGTTGATTCTATTACCTTTCTATTTCTTATCAGTCTCATTAACATTTCTTTGTCTTTGCAGCAGCCTGGGTTGCTTGGGGATTTCCAAGGGACCCCTTTGGTCAACAACTCAAATGGATATATCCCAGTGTCTAAACTGTAAGCTTTGTTTGGTGACAAGAAATGGCCAATTGGGACTTTATCACCCCCATTATTAGGAGACTTCATTGGGATCGCCTTCTTATATACCAGAAAGTTCCCACTGCCCTAGGTTTGCTTACTAGCCCTCAAATGCCCCTGACACTGCTTGGGTGATGAATAATTAGACTATATAGCCAAGAACCTAAGATAAAAACAAACACTAGCAGTCTTAAAAAATTAAAAAGTGATGATAAAATGACTCCTAATGATATTCTGCTGTACTTAAAGATCAGTGCCTTCCTCAGCCACCATCAGAAAAACTTCCTTCTGCAGCAGATGGGAGCAAACACAGAGGTATAAAGCCAGTCATTACATACAGAGAGGGTCCTGGGAGCACATGACATTACATGGATGTCTACATCAAATCCCTCCCCTCAGAGCTCAGGGAACCCTGTGGAAGAGGAGGCCTAAAGAGGCTAATAGTCAGAGGGGATGAAGTACACAAGGGAAACAAGGCCCTCTAAGTCAACATGATCAAAAATCATGAACTCACAGAGACTGAAGCAGCAAGCACAGGGCCTGAAAGCGTCTGCACTAGGTCCTCTGGGTATACATCATGGCTTCCAGTTCAGTATTTATTTTTATGTACTTTTGAGAGCATGAGGAAGTAGGTATCTAATTTTTGTGGCTTCTTCTGGGCTCCTTTCCTTCTGTTGGTTTGCTTTGTCCTATTTCAATGTGATGTCCTTTTTTTGTTGTTGTTTTATCTTATTATATTTTATTTTTGTCGGTTCTTTTCTAATGAGAGACAGAAAGGGAGTGGATACAGATGCTGAGGGTTGGGGAGGAGAAACTGGAAAGAGTAGAAGAAAAGAAAGCAATAACCAGTATATACTGCATGAGAAAAGAACCTATTTTCAATAAAAGGAGAAAAAGGAAAGAAAAGCACAAAGGTTAAAACTAAAAGGAGAGGGACACACACACAGAGACAGAGAGACAGAGACAGAGAGAGAGAGAGAACCCCATGTGTTTCTCATCATGAGACTATTTTTCTTATAGTGCAGTAATCTTAAACACGGAATCAACATTTAAATTAAATCTTGTGTTAAATCTTTGTATCTATTAACTACAGAAAACCACGTGAAATGGAAAGGGGTCTTGAAACAGAGTTAGAAAGGGCTACTAATTGATTTGAGATGTCATTTTCTTGCAACAGCATTAAAATCTATCTATTGGGAGCTCATCAAATCCAGCTGGACCAGGACTGAATGAGCATATGACCTAACCAGACTCTCTGAATGTGACTGCCAATGGGGACTAAAAAGCCAATGATAATGGCACAGGAACCTATCTCTTCTGCATGTATTGGCCTTTTGGGAACCTATTCTATATGGATGCACATCTTCTTAGGCCGAGATGGAGAGGGGAGGGCCTTGGGCTTCCCATAGGGCAGAGTATCCTGCCCCATCTTAAGGAAGCAGGGGGAGGGCGGTGGGGTAGTGGGGGAGTGGGAGGGCCGGGAACAAGGGGAGTAAATGTAAATTTTTCTTTTAACAATAAAAAAGAGTAAAATAAAAAGATAAGCTAAAAAGAAAGGCTCTATGTCTATATTCAAGCTATTCAGAAAGCTAAGGCAACAGAATACCTTGAGCAGGGAATATCAAGGCCAGCCTAGGCTACTAGCAATACATATAAATAAATGCACACATTCATAGACAGAAGAAAGAGATAACAGTATATATGTTTAAAAAAAATCAACCTGATATCTTTATAAACTATGTAACATAAGCTGCATATTTCTCATCACATAAAAATTTTTCCTTCCCTGGATCCAATAAAATGCTATCTTCCCCCCCGCCCCCCCCAAAAAATCAGGTAGTCTAAGGAAAATGTTGCTAGCTTTCAATGCTTCACTGTTAGAAACAAGTATTGGCTAAAGTATTTTCTTTAAATATTTTTTAAAATAAACATATATGAAATATATGAACTTTAATTAGACCTAATAAACCAAGACAAGATCATTCTTAAGTATTTACTAAGAAATACAAGTTTCTAGGCTGGTGAGATGAGTCAGTGTGCTAATGGTGCTTGTTGTCATGACTGGTGACCTGAATTCATTCCTTAGATTGAACCTTGTAGGAAAAGAGAACTGAATTGTACAAGTTGTCCTCTGAGCTCTACATTCATGCCATGGCATGCTTGTGTGTATGCACACATGTGCACATTAATGCATACAAAATAAATTATTGAAATGTAATAAAAATTTATTAAAAATTAAAGAAGCAAAAGTAAGGAAAACATAAATGAGTAACATTAAATAGACTCAGCAGATTGCATTTAAGACTAGATATGTATATACAAATACATATACTCATGCAGTAATAATTGAAAAAAGAAGCCATGAATTTGAAGCGCAACAGGGAGGCATCTGTGGTAGGGTTTGGAGGCAGGAAAAAGATGGGAAAAGGTTGTACTTAAATTGCAATATCAAAGATAAACAACAAGCAATTTCTTCTTTTCTCATGGTTCCATTTCTAGTTTTATAACTCAAGCTTTCCAACAAATATGTAGAAATTGAAATATGTAGAGCATTTGTCTTTTGGAGCCTAATATTTCTAGTCCTATTAATTTTTCTGCAAATGTCATGATTTAATTTTTCTTGTGATTAAAAAAAGTCACCTGCTGATGAACATCTGGTCTGGTTCCATTTCCTGGATAGTGTGAAGACAGTAGCAATAACTGTGGGTGAGCAAGTGCCTCTGTCATCATGCAGAGTCATTTGGCATAGAGAACTGAGAGTAGAAAAATAATATCACATGATAATTCTACTTTTAGGTTTTATAAAAACTGCCACAGTGATTTCGGATACTGGTTGTATCCATTTTCAATCCTGTTTTGGTGATAAGGACTTTTCTTTTTTCTTTTTTTGGTTTTTCAAGACAGAGTTTCTCTGCAGCCTTAGAGCCTATCCTGTAACTAGCTCTTGTAGACCAGGCTGGCCTCGAACTCACAGAGAACTACCTGCCTCTGCCTCCCAAATGCTGATACTAAAAGTGTGCACCACCACTGCCCAGCGATAATGACTTTTCTTTCCCCACATCTTTGCTACCATTTATTTTCATATGTTTTCCTGATTGGCATGAGATGAAATCTCATGGCAATTTTGATTTTCATTTCCTTCGTAGATTTCCCTATAGTTTCGAGGATTTAAACACAGTATTTTCAGTCAAACATGTGCTGATTCTTAAGGGATATAATTTAAGAAACTATAGCGTACTATTTTTATTTTTAATTTTATATGAACATTGTCTATGTGTGTGTATATGTATGTATGTATAATATGACAATTTGATTCTCTATTAATTTTTATTCATAACAAGAGAAAATTAATTTTGAGTTAAGAACACATTTTAGTAAAGGTTACGTACCACAATCTAGGAATGACTAGCTAGACCCTGAATTGTAGAATTTTTAAATAAATTGATTAATTTAAATTTGCATATAATTGTTTAAGTATTGATCCCGAGAGCTAGCCAGGGTTCCATGTGTTTGAAGGCTTGGCCATTTGGATGTGTTAAGACCTTTAAGAGATGGAATCTAGCAGCAAGGCTTTAGATCCTTGGGGGAACTGTCCTTGAAAGGGGGGACCATGGATTCTGTGTTCCTCTCCTCACTGACTTTTTCTCCTTGTGTTAGGATTTAAGTGGTTCTTTTCTGTTGTATATTCCTACCGTGGTGATCTGCATCACTCCAGGCCTAAGCATCAAGGCCAGCTGGACATGGGCAGAAATCAAGGTAACTGAGTAGAAATGATCCTTTTCTAGACTTTTCCCTTTATAACTTGAGTATCTTGTCATACTATTTTTGTTATAATGTTTTTATATTTTGTTATAATGTAAAACTAACCAACATGATTATCTTATTGAACATTGCTAACATGATATTTTTAATATAGTATTAAAACACATTTAAGGAACTTGCTCTTAAACAAAAGACAGTCTTTCCTTTCATTGAAGTTTATGTTAGTAATTAGACAATTTGTAGAATTTCATTATATATTGCATATAATAATGCCTTGCTATAAATCAATGATCAGTATATTTCAATTTTAAACTCTAAATAATCTGGGCATGTTCCATATCACCGAAATCTAGAAAAAGGTCAATAAATGGTAACAAAGATGTGGGGAAAGAAGATCCCTTATGACTACATGTGGGAATGGAAACTGATACATCTTATCCGATATCACTACAGTAGTTTTATTAATTTAATCTGTAAATAATATAGGCATATGTCCTCAGAGTAGATCAACACTGTAAGATACAGCTTATTTTAACAGCATTTGTAGAAAATATGCAGCAGATATGTGTCAGGGGTCAGCAGCTCACCTACAAACACAGAGCACAAAGCATCAGTATCATACAATGGTGAAGATTTCCAGATTTTGTGACTAATTTATCATTCTTGGTAAGATTTTTAAACAACTGAGAAACAATTGTAATAGTTTATTCCAGGTAAAAAGATAAGTTTACCAGATTTTTTTTTTGTCTTTATTTACCTGACAACTTCATAGCTGTAAAAGTTAAAGTTGACTGATAGGTAAAGAAGTCTGGTATTTTAGCTCCTTTAATGTCATGAAATGTTAAAATCCCTCTTATTAAATAGGTATCATCATTGGTTGCCTTGTTCACATTGAAATTCCTTTAAGGAGTTTTCCTTGAGTTATTTAAAAGCTAATGAGTGAATTATGAAATGCTTGACTCCATTTCATTGATCAATTTGATCACTACTCCAAAAGATATATCTCAAACACTATGTAGATCTGTGCATCAACCTCCTCTCCCATGGCAAATGGTGAGTCAGTGTCTCAAATAAGACTTTACATATTTTCATTACTTAGAATTCTTGATAATAATGTTTTCAATTTTTGAAGTGGATAATTTAATTGAGAAAAAATATACTTTTTAGAAGGTAGAAAAGGAAGGAGGGAGGGATGTAAGTTTTTTGTTACTATAACAAAATACCCAAGATAATTGTCTTAAAAAAAGAAAAGGTTATTTTGAATTTTTTTTTTTAGTCCATGACTAACTATAGTTATTGTAGAGTCTTATGGAGTATGAGGTAAAAAGAAATGTAGGTTTTCTATTAAGAATGACAAAGAAGGAAGGAGACTTTTCTCTCATCTGTTTTAGTGTCTCATATATTTTAGTTTGTCATTTTCTCTGAAGCATCTCTCAGTTTCTTGACAGTAGCTGATCAGAAAGATAACTACCTGAAAATATTCTGCATCAGTCATGGTTTACAGTTCTATATTGATGGCTTCACTGCCTCCTGGAGAAGAGGGAACATAGTTAACAGATGTGTCACCACGAGGGATAACCAAACTGTTATTCTGTACAATTTTTCCTATGTGGAGAGACCTAAATCACCCTTGGATGGGGAAAGCCATGGTGCATGATGCTCACACATCAGTGAGCCGAAGACAGAGCTCCTGTAGCTTCTGATAAGAATTTGACACAGTGGCCGACACCATTCATACAGAATATAAAGAAATATTTACCTTGTATAAATTCAAATTTGGGAGGGTAGGCAAGTGGTAAACCTACTTAAGCTGTATGATAAATTTGCAAATAGTTCATTTTTAAGGAAGGCTAGTGAATGGGTATATTGCATAAAGAAGTAATGATTACCATCAAAAAGTGGGGAGTTATAACATTGAATTCACTTCTAGAGTCACTGTCAGAATGGCAAATGTATTATTACAAAAGTATGTGAATAAAAGGAATTTAATCCTAACTAAAATTAATAAGGTATAATGCCATTCTCAAAGAAGATGATTTTAAAACTCCCCTTTTTTTTGATGTGCACTTGTTTTTAAAGTAATAGTGAACTGTGTTTGAAGAACTCTTAAAAAATCTTTATATATTTTAATGCAAGAAAAGGCGTGAATGCATTGCTTTACACCTGCAGTCTATTGTTTAGAAAGTAGAAGCAGGAGGATCACCTGGAGCTGAGGCCAGCTTAGCTCACGTAGGGTGTTTTGAGGGCCACCCAGGGCTAAATGGACATTGGCCCTTTACACACTTGCTGTGTTTATTTTTTCTGTGGGCACCTTTTGATTTTATCTTTCCTGTATTTAGGATTTTGCTTTTATTTGGTTAGTCACCTTATCAGTTGAGTTTTTGAAACATCAATAAACATTGGTGCTAGGAACATGCAAGCAGCTTCATTGTATTGGGTTGGCTACTTTCAGTTATCTCTGAAGTCTGAAATGTCCATCATGCCTATGAAAACTTTGTGTGTATGATTTCTGATAAATCATAAAGATATTTCTTTTCACAGATATCTAAATTAATCTCTTCTGTTTTTTTCATATATTAGTGGTTGTTTTCCTTTGACACATAATGCCAATGTTTAATGTCTTAAAAATTACCCCAAAGGTTATCTTTTGAAGCAAGAATGTCATGAGAATATTACAGCATCAGAAAGACTATAACTCAATATAGAAAAAACAGATGGATTGAAACAGTGAGTGGCCATCAAATGACCAAGAGGAAAGTTGATTTTGACTGTTGCCATGAGCATGTGAGTTCGGGGAGGGAATTCTTTATTTCTTTCTCAGCCTATGAAAGCTGATGGGAGGTAGTTCCCTGAGCTTCGCATAGACTTCAGTGTCTCTAATTGATAATTGCAAGTCTTTTTTATCAGTGTCATCTCCTTATGAACAGGGATAAGTTTACAATGGAACACTATAAAGCATGCTCTCAGTTAAAATAAAGCCCCCTATTAGAGTCCACTGTTCACAAATCATCATTAAGCAACAGGTGCCAACTTCATATTAAAATCTGAGGCAGCAGACACAGGCTGGTGGGGAGAGAACCAGAGACTTTGTTCTTTCTGGTGCTAAGTTGGATCCTGGAAAGATGGGGAATGGGTTAGCAGCAGGAGATCTCATCCCCATTCCAGTGAAACCATCAGCAGAGATTACTGGAGAACACAGCAGAGAAAAGGCTTAGGAAGTACTCCTGCAGCCCTATGTCTATCACTCTGACCTAAGATCTACCTTCTGTCACTGCCAGTTTCCTTGTGGAATCTGCTTCCTTGTCATCTCCAACCTCTTCATGGAATCTGTGTCCTTGACATCTCCAGCTTTCCCATGCAATTTGCTTCCTTGACATCCCAGCTTCCTCATGGAATATGTTTTCTTGTCAATTTCAGCTTCCCCATGGAATCCTAGTCCTAGTATCTACAAACATTTTTTTAAAATCTTTTTTTCATTTTATGAAAATATATCAACTGACACTGTTGATTAAAATATTTTTGTATCAAGCCCAAACCCTTTCCTTTATGACTGTGTTCATGGACAGCACTCTGCTCTCTAGGATTCCATTATTCTGAAGCAGAAATATCTAGTTTATATTTATGCAAATATGTAGATACTTACCATACCTTGACTACTTTCTGTCCTAAGCTAAGTGGAACTATTTTCTTTTATTATAATTTACCAGCCTAGGTTTATGGTTTCCATAATATTTCAGCCTTTTAAGATCGTGTGTGTGTGTGTGTGTGTGTGTGTGTGTGAGAGAGAGAGAGAGAGAGAGAGAGAGAGAGAGAGAGAGAGAGAGAATGTGTGTCTGAATGACCAAGGAGATCAGAAAAAGACAGATGCTTTGTACCTGGAGTTAGAGGACTTTTGTGAGGTTCTTGGTATGGATGTTGGGAGCCAAACTGCTGTCCTCACGATTAAGCAGCAATCATGTTGAAGCACTAGACATTGTACTGGCTTCAGCCATTTTCATCAAGTCTCATTCATTAGTAAAACATCAAACCTATACCTCAACTTGATGTCCAAGAGTATGGTAGCTAGTGTGCAGTTTTCAAATTTCTAGTTCTCTTCTCTATAATAAGACAATAATTGAAGTATTATAATATTTTACAATGCTATGTATTGTTCCAGAGACTGTTTTTGTTTAGTTTTTTAAATATCATTAGGAACTTTGATGTTCTTTGAATTCATCTTATACTTAGCACGAGTGTTTCTTGGTGGCCTGTCTGCCATAAACTTTCACTGGAATCTTCTTTTTCTTCTAGAGATACTGAATAGCTAAGGACTGTATCACAGGAAGTGAGTGTTTGTTACCTTCAATTATACTTTCTGAAGTTTGCAAAGACTTCCCTGGGCTCTCAGATCCTTAGGTTTTGCCCCTCTTGCCCCCTTAATTTCACTACTTCCTTTCAATGATCCAGTGGTCACTTTATCTTTGTTTTTATTCATGATTTAGAATGAGGCAGAGTATTCTGAGGTGTTTCAAAGAAGATATTTTGTGTGTGTGAGACCAGATCCAATGTGAAGGCTGTTCTTGAAGAAGAGGGAATAAGACACACAGGAAGACAGCAGAGGCACACATGCACTGAGTTCTCACAATGGGTGTAGTCAATGACACAGAATACAATCATGGGACAGCCAATAAGATAGATAGTTAACTACCACTAACCAAAGGAAGTCCTCAAAGGAAGTCAATCCCTAGGATACCTTTATCTTCTTCCAATATCCTCAGAATTATAGCCATGTTAGTACTTGTGTAAGTCACACAGTCTGGCATTTACTAGAGCAACTCAAGCAAGCCAACACACCTTTATAAAGTAGCACTCTGGACATTTATGTAGTTATAACTGTGCAGGTATAGGGAATGTGGTGCATGTGTGTATTGTGGGGGTTTTTGTCCTGCCCAGTTCCCACAATCGTTACGTTCCAAAGAAATCACACAGAGGTCTACGTTAGTTATAAACTGATTGGTCCATTAGCTCAGGCTTTTTATTAACTCTTATAACTTATATTAGCCCATGATTCTTGTCTGTGCTAGTCACATGGCTCAGTACCTATCAGCAAGGTAGTCACATCTTGCTTCTTCTGTGGTGGGCTCACAACTGCAGAAAGAGCTTCCTTCTCCCCAGAATACTCCTGTTCTCATTGACCTGCCTCTAATTCCTGTCTGGTTGTCCCACCTATACTTCCTGCCTGGCTACTGACCAATCAGCATTTATTTAAAATATGATTGACAGAATACAATTGTTCCACACCACTTGTGTGCACATACAAGAAGCTATAACAAAGTGCCAGATGCATTCTTTTGTTGCTCTCTGCCTTATTCCTTTGAAGCAAAGTCTCCAACTAAATCAGCAGTTCACCACCTTGGCTAGCCAGCAAGTTTCATTAAATTTTCAGAACTTTTTATGTGTATACTTTGTATTTTGGTCATATTCACCCCACCCCTCTTCTTAATTCTTATAGATACACTTATAACACACCAATCTGTCCAATTTGTGATGCTTGAATATTTATGGGTGTGGACCATCCAATGAAGTCTGGAAAACTTACCAGGGATGACTTTGAAGAAAGTTGATTATTCATCCCCCAGAAGCCATTAACTATCCAGTTTATAGTTATGTGTGGAGGTTCATGAACCCCTTTTTACTATGTGCTAGAATATTGACTGGCTTGATCTTGTGCAAGTCTTATGTTAATAAGCACAGCTGTAGGAGTTTATGACTGTGCTCATTCTGCCACGTGTAGAAGACACTGCTTTGCTCCAGTCCTTCCTGATCTCAGGCTCTTACAATCTTGCCATTCCGCCTTTCACAATGAACCCTGAGACTTGGTAGTAGGGGATATGATACAGATGTTACATTTGTGACTGAACACACCATAGATAATTGGTGGGGAGGAGGAAGAAGTGTGAGAATAGTAGAACATAGGTGATATGAAGAGGAAACGGAATGATGGGGAAGGAGGTTTAAGTGAGGAAAGGGATTTTCTTTTGAGACATGTGTTACCAAGTTTAGCCTCAATTACATTGCCATCCTTCCTCACCCTCCCTAGTGATGGGAACATGCACTACCATACTCAGTATGCCTTTGACGAGTGTGTATACTTGATATTCTCTTTCATTGACTGTATTTGCATGGTATCAAAATTGTAGACTAGCATGATATTCTATAGAAGAGTCAAACACTGAAATTCTCACAGAACAGAGTGTGGCCAAGAAGCTAAGTTTCAGCTCTGAAGGAATATGGTGATGGAGCACCACTGTCCCTCACAGGTAAAATCTAGAGATGATCTTCATTAATATTTATAGCAAGAGCTTGAGAGATGGCTGAAACAGTTAAGAGTATGTCTGCTCTTGGAGAGGTGTTAAGTTCAGTTCCCAGAACCCATGTGAGTAGCTTTCATTCACTTGTAATCCAGCTCCAGGCATATCTGGACGCTGGACTCTGTAGTTGCGTGTAAACACTTACACAGACACACACACACACACACACACACACACACACACACACACCAAAATTAAAAAGAAAATAAATCTCAAAAATAACTATAGCAAATGAGAAAATGTCAGTGGAATGTCTCTGAACACTTTAACCTAGAGGGATATATTTGTTTGCTTCAATAAAGATACTGCTTGTGGAACAGTAGCTGTCAGTGCTGTTGCTAGCTGGATAAATTGATATTAGCCTACTACTGTTTTTTTTTTAAGCTCATATTTCTATAGTATTGACTAAATAAGTGAGTTAGGTACAGTGTGATAGGAATCAGTTATTTTGGATGTGTTTTGGAGAATGATAGGGGGTTTCACTTGTTTTGTGGTTTAGTTTTCCTATAATAATAGTCCTATTATGCGTGGGGTGGTTCAGTAGATAAATGCACTTGCTACCAAGTCTGACAACATGAGTTCAATTCCCAGAATCCACATGGTGGAAGGAGAAAATTGACGCCCAAAGGTTGTTCACTGACCTTCTTGTTCACATGTGTCAAGGCACACACACACACGCATGCACATATATATATACACACACACCTAGTGCGTACATGTGCATGTATACACAAAAAATAAACAAACAAATAAAAATACACAGTAGTTTCAGTGTAACAGCCGATAGAGCATTTAGATAACTTTTAATCTTTGTCTGGCTAGTATTTCTGCTCATGAATTTTCACATTACACAGTTAAGAACTGTGAATAAAACCAAACCTTTCAGTCTTGGTACTGGCATCCATGCTGAACCAAAGTTCTAGAACAACTCTTGCCCTATGTCCAGTGAGTGAACTTCAGTGACACTTTATATCCTGGAGGATTTACAGATCCTCAGCTGCAGCTCCCACTAAATCCCCAGAATCCAGAGTTGAAATAATCTCACCAGTCTTTCAGGGAATGCTAAGGGGACATCGGAAGTATACTTTCAGGACCAGTATCTGCATTTTGTGGAGGAAACCTCATTCCTGAATTACTCTCTGAACCGATTCCAGCATGGAAATGGAATTAAAGGGGTCTGGTGTTTACACTGTCTTCATCAGCTAGGTTCTTTCCCTCCTTTCATTTCATGGACATTGACATCCCAAGCATCAAATATTTCATGGCAAACCATTAAAATCTCTGAAAGTCATGTCTTAATAGGCTCTGTCATAATGGTCTCGCCAGCCACATAGAAAAAAAAATATGTTTGACCCTGGTGTTTAAGAGCAGTCCTTTATGTCTACTGCTCCAGGTAGTAATTCTCAATGAAATACAGCATCCAGTTTCATAGACACGCATACCTCCCTTCGTGGATTATAGATATTGTCTCCCATGTGTCTGTTTACACTGAAAGGCATTTGAAGAGTATTTTTTTAAATGTTTTTTTTTATTTATTATGTATACAATGTTCTGTCTGTATCCCTGCAGGCCAGAAGAGGGCACCAGATCTCATTACAGATGGCTGTGAGCCACCATGTGGTTGCTGGGAATTGAACTCAGGACCTCTGGAAGAGCAGTCAGTGCTCTTAACCTCTGAGCCATCTCTCCAACCCCTTGAAGAGTATTTTTTATCCCTCATCAGTAACGGGCAATGTTTAGAACTGGTCATTGTACTGCCACACCAAACATCCTGCTATTAAAGTTGTCATTATGTCTTCTCCATTTTTATTGGCGTGTCTAATCTTAGTTACCAAAACTATGGCTCAAGACAGAACCTAAAAGGGAAGAGCTAACTCTCAGTACAACAGTGTCCCCAACAAGTTAAATGAGCCATTATGTTCCATAGTTTAAGCTAATTTTCCACTGAAGGTAACTTGGGATTTGAAAATATTTGGAAATTTTCACTGTTCGATCACCCAGTCCTCAGATATAGGCTTCCCTGAGGAGGGAGAACCTATCCATTGCAAGGTTACTTCATTAGCAAAAACCAGATTCTGGGAAGAGACATTTTCTCAGAGTCAGGAGGCAATATTACCAGCATCTGACAAAAGGGCTACTTTGATTTTCTTGTTGAAATTTTGCTGTTTAAGCTACATTTCTGCTACTAATACCCTGACAGCAACATGGGCAGAAAGGTTTTATCTCAGTTCACAGGTTACAGTCCATCATAGCAGGAAAGTCAAGGCTGCAGGAAATTGAAACATCTAGTCACATCATGCCAAAAGCCAAGAGTGGGGTAATGAATGCATGCATGCTTAGTGCCCAGCTTATATAGTCAACGGTTGAAAACCAGGCACTGGAGCAGCACTCTTTCAAGCTAGGTCTTCCTACATCAGTTGTAGCACTCAGGACAATTGTCCACATATATACCATAGGCCAACCAGATTCAGAGGATCTCTCATTGAGATTACTTTCCCAGCAGATTTGTGGACTCTGATACCTGCTAGACTAAGGACACCGTGCAGGTTCGCGGCTGAAGGCGACTATTTAGAAAGACAAAAGCCGAGGTTTTTGCTCCAGCTTCTCTGATTCATTTGTAGATTGCCCCAGGAAGGCAGCTATCTCTCCTGGCTGAGGTGTGATTGCGGGTGTGGATGCTGAGAGAAATGCCAAGATATGAATCAGTCCCTCAAAGGAAGAGAGGGAAAAACAACAGAAAAAGAAAGGGATAATTAGAAATATAACAGGACAAAAAAAGGAGAACAGGGAGCAGTTTGAAGAGAGGAGAGAGTTTAGAAAGCAGTGAGAGAGAAGTGGTTTTAAGAGAGCCTTAGAGAGCAGGAGGAATTTTAGGGAAATAGGATAAATACAGGGCCTCGCTGAAAAATAAGAGAAGCCTTTTAAACTACAATGGTGTGAAAGCCTGTTTCTTTCCGCGCGTCTCCGAGCACACATTTGGGGAAGAACATCAGTTTCTATGTTGGGGCAACGGTCCCCGACACAGATTCTAGACCATATCAAGTAGACAATTAAAACTAGCTATCAAGCTCAAATGTATATATCCACATGTAGAAACATATATATATATATATATATATACACACATGTAAAAATAAATATAATAAAGATGAAAATAGAATATTTAGGAGCTTATAATCTAACTGAAAGAATTGAATATTTAAGTTCCAATTTCTATAAAACTAACTTATAGATTGAAATTCAGGATAATAGTTTAACAATTTATAAGACTTATATTCTAGGTAACAGAATTGGGGACAGGCCGATATAGAGCAAAGAGTATAGAAAATTATGAGGAAAGCAAGAAAATTGAGATAGAACAAGAGATTCATATCAGTAAGTTTAAAATGAAGAACATTTATTTTTCTTCTTAAACTCGTAGATTTTTGCACCTTCAGATAGTAGGCTAAGATTTTACTTAATGAATTCAAATCAAAATGAGATGCAGTTTTCACAGCTGCTTAAATATTCAAAATAAGATCAGAGTGTCTAAGTAGACTTTTAAATGAAATGTATATTATGCTGAAAATAATTAAATGAGTATATTTACTGTTTTTATTCAATGGACTATTTTGATGGTATTGATTATTCATAGAGATAAGAGAAAAATATCCTCTCAGCGGCTTATACGAGAACATCTAAGGGCTCATTATTTCTCACCATAAAGTGTAAAATTTATTTCTTTTTAGTTTGTGCATTAAGATGAAAATGCAAACTTAAAGGATTATTTTTAAGTGCACCAAAATAAATTAACAAAATATATTTTAGATACTATTCCTAATTTTATTAAACACAAACAATCCTAAATAGGAAAAGAAATTTATTCATTAAAAGAAAAATAAAGAGCACTTAAAAATAATGAAGTTACTGCATTTTCCTAGAAATTTTTAATTGTTTAGCAGGGGTGCAGGCAGCTCAGCCTGGTCATGAACTCACTATACAGCCAAGAGTGAACCTGAACTTCTGATCTGCCTTCCTCCACCTTCCCGGTGCTGAGGTGGGACTGCACCACCACTGCATTTTACGAAGTGCTGGGGATTAAAATCAGGACTTCATGTATGCTAAATAAGTACTCTACCAACCCCACCGACACTCTTTTACTTACTTATGTTTTATAGATGGTTGACATAAAAAGTCTTATATGTCATTAAAGTGCATATCTTGATGAGTTTGAAAAGAAGAGTACATTTATGATCTAGTCCCCACAACTAAAACACATGCATAGCAACCATCCTAACATTTCCTTCTGCCTTCCTTTTATTTTTATTTATTTTTTGATGGGAATGTTTAATTTAATGTCTATCCTCTCATGTAAATTGTGTGGTGAGCAGTAGATCTCTAGTATTTATCTTTCATGATAGATAAGGTGTGAGCTTGGACCAATGTCTTTGTCCTTTTTATAGACACATTCTCAGGTGCGTTATAGCTGAAGTGCTCATCTGTCACTATTATTATTTCTATGGGAGCTTACAAATTAATAGGCCACTCTTTGTTCATTGAAAATGAATGTTCAAGATTTGCCTTCAGTGGTGTCGGTGAGACACTATATTTGACAATAGGTAGAATAATGTTATAGTTGACAAAGGCTTTGTCATGGCTAAGACAAGTAAGTGTACCCAAACTGTGATAGGACAATAGAGAGACCAAGTTATAAATGTCAAAATTTCCTACAAACAAAATGCTTATAAGTAGGCATAGATGAATTAGGAGCTTGGGAGATAGCTCACTGGGCAAAGTCCTAGAGTTCCAGGACCCTCTCAGAGTCTGGGTTTACCAGGATGAGGCTGTACCTCTGCTGTGGGAATGGAAACAGGAGGATGCCAGCTGCTTCCTGGCAACTCCATTCAAATTGGTGAACTCCAGGTTCAGTGAGAGACCCTGTCTCAAAAAATTAGTTGGAGAGCAAGCAAGAAAGATATCCATAATTGACCTCTGGCCTTCACATGCATACACCACACAAGCATGCTCATACACGACACCTGTGCGCACCTGAGCACACACCCTCATGAACAAATATATATATATATATCATAAAGAAAGAAAAATACCTAACCAATTTGTAGTATTAAGTGAGAAACAGAATACTTCAGTTAAACTAAACCCACTTTACATAATTAGATACTTTTTATATCTCATGCTAAACATCTTGGAGTAGCCTAGACTACGGGTAGCAAACATCAGTTAATATGATCCAATCATTATGCTATATAAGACTAAACATTGGCACCTGATCAGGCTTTATTTTTCATTTTCTATGTTGTTGGTGTCCTAGACAATGATTTTAGAAAACTACAATACGCAGAATCTTAGAGTGGCTGTCTAGGGATGGACGGAAATCTTTCCTTCAAGCCACTCAACATACCGCCCAGGCCAGAGAAGCCACTCAGCAGTTGAAGATGCAATGTTTAGAATGTCTGTTACTGATGAAATAGATACAACAGGGTCTCAGCCATTGAATGTCTCCGTAGAGTTTTCCTTATAGTTCAAACATCAGAATGCGGATTTATTACTATAAGAGAATTATACATGCATTGCAGATACATTTTAGTGGCCAAAGCTAAAATATGCTTCATGTGAAAAATGAACAATGTTTCATAATATTCATTATCAGTCATTTTAAATACAGTGATGCTTGCCAGTGCTTTCTGGCACCTTGTACGTTGGAACATAGGTAAGTTGTCTTTATTTTGCCTGTCACTTACATTCCAGGAATGGCTTCCTGTTTGTGGATGCTTTTATTTGCTACACAGAGGAAACAGACTAATTTATTTTCTGCCATTTTCAAATTTGTTTTTCCACTCAGTACCGCCTAGATATATTTGACTCAATTATTTGGCAAAATAACAAAGTTAATTAGTGGTTGAGTGAAATCTGATCAGCTCTGGGAGGCAGTCTTCCTCTGCTATGAAGTATTTTATTTTTCCTGAAAGTTCTCACTCAATATATCAAGGTATTTTATAAACAGTCAGTTTATTATATTTGTTTTTAAGTTTGAGTGTAAGGAAAAGTGCTGCTACTGATGAGGAATGGGTTTCTGTGGGCTCTCGCTGCGAAATCTGCCATGTGGGGACAGATATGTATATCCAAGGTAAATCAGATGAGAGGTCAGAGGGAAGTGAGCAGGAAAGAATAGCTTATCAGGGATGTTTGGCTTACTATGCTTATTCTACTAACTCAAAAACAAGCACTCAAACGAAAGAAAAATATAAATAGAACCTCTGAGAAAATGCTTCAAATATTTTTGTTTGGTGATTTCTCAGATCTGTTCCTATGAACAATTTCTTTCTACCTTGCTATTCATTTTAATTGATTATAGAAATTATTTTCCCAAATATAACTTTGCCTTTTGAATTTATAGTAAAAGAGTGGAAAAATAAATTATAACAATACCCAGACACAAATTTAATTTTTATTTTAAAGGCTTGAATACTTCTAATTAATATTAAACAGATGGGTATTTGTATGTATACAATATTGTCCTTAACTAGTCAAATACAGTTAACTATATTTTATGAAATTATGTCACTATGTTTCTGTTCATGATGAACAGAAAACGGATATTGGAATAAAACTTCATAAACAGTCTCATTTTTCTTTGGATAAGTATCATTTCCTAGTCAAAAAATTATGACTCTAAACTTCACAAAATCTGGGCAGCTTGTTCCATGTAGCCAAGTAGTTACCTACCAGGAAGTGCAGCCCCCTCAAGACACAGACCCCAAAGATTCACCCCCTCAAGCGAGACCTCGCCTCCCCAAAGTTCCACCACTTCTGCAAACAGTGCTGCTATCTAGGGATGAACTGTTCAAACACACAAGCCTATAGGGCATATCACACATTCACGCCTTGCTGTGAACTTTCATGGGAACTCAAAATGTGACAAGTCTCTGTTAGATGTAGTGAACTTTTGAGACTTTGTTTTTATATATATATAAATATATATATAAAATTTATATATATATTTATATATATATTTATATATATATATTTATATATATATTTGATACTGGATTTTCTAGAAATTAATTCCTGATTTTTTTCTATTTACCAATAAGAAATATACTAGCAGCTTTCCATTTCATGAAAAAACTGGAGTGATATTTGGTAAGCTTTTTTTTTCTCTTTCTTTCTTTATTTTTTATTTTTTATTTTTGAAGCTAGTTGGATGAAAGTTTAGGGAACATAAAGCTTGGCTACAATACTCTGGGAATTTATATTTGACTCACAAACTGTCCTCTTCACGTCAAACCATGGGAGCTGTTATCTTAGCACACGTTTTGACATGGGCCTGATGCCTTACTGCAGGGAGCTTCAAGGGTTTCCCACCCCTTTTCCTTTGCACAGGGAACAGCACACAATGGTGATGTGTCTTTGATAACAGTCATGACAGAGATTGGGAAAAAGTCTTCATAAATCCCCTCTCAATTTTCCTTTTAACAACCATTTCACCTCTTGGCTGGAGGGAATCCTGTTCATAGCTCCGATTATTACAAGCTATCATGCCCAACCCCCACTTCACACCACAGCCTAGAGGCTGTGTCTTGTGGCTGGCAGGCTTTGCATCCGGGGCAACATTCCTCTGTGCAGGAAGGAATGCAGCCTGGACAGCCCACAGACGGTTTCTCCCTGATTTCTTTAGCTCATAGAGGTCATGCCCATTCTTTGCATCAACAGGGAGATTATCTACCTCCAGCTTCTTCAGCAATCATGCCATTAGCATTTTAATGAAGCCTTGAGAGTTTGTCTTTTAAGATGTCTGTTTCTGTAACTAGGTTGTGAGATTAGACACGGAGGTTCCTTACTAGTATTTTCTAGCAGGCTTCTGAGCATACTGAGTATCAAATAGATGGTTGTTTTAGTATGTTAATAGATCAACTGGAAACTTATAATAAAAAGTTGGGAAAGCCAGTGGGGAGCTGTGTGGACTTCAGAAACTAGGAAGGAAATTAAAATGATTCAGAGTTTGCCATCAAGTGCTTATTACCCTCTGCCACAGGAGGTGGAGAGCGATGGAGGATGATAAATAGAGGAATCTGGTGGCCTCCTCCAGAGCTGCCCACCTCCAGTGATACATCTTCGATCCATAAGCAGTTTAGTTTAGAATCCCGGAACATTTGAGATGGAATAGGAACCAAAATAATTTTACGATAATAAACAATAATTCAACAGTACAGGCTTGCCAAGAGATATTGGAGTTCTGAGGGGCTACTTCAGTAAGAGTTCAAGAATGACCTGAGAAAATGTGTGTTTTCCTAGTACTATAGATCTCTATGAGTCAGAAGAATGAAGTGCAGTAAAGTCTTATGGTTGTGTGGCAGATGGAAGAAATGAACGGAGGATGTTTGTAGACTGCAGTTCCAGCCATTCAGTCTAAAATAAACACACAGAGGCTTATATTAACTATAAAATGTTTAGCCTTTTAGCTCAGGTTTATTACTAACTACCTCTTAAAACTTAAATTAACCCATAATTCTTATATTTAGCCACATGTCTTGGTACCTTTTCTCAGTAAGGCATCATTATCTTGCTTCCTCTGCATCTGGCTGACAATTACATCTCTGCATTTCCTCTTTCCAGAATTCTCCTAGTGTGGTTGCCCAGCCATACTTCCTGCTTTGCTCCTGCCCAATCAGTGTCTCATTAAACCAATACAAGTGACAAATCTTTACAATGTACAAGAGCATTATCCCATAGCAGATGCTGGTGTTGAGGAGAGTTTGAATCCATAAGGAGATACACATGTCTGTTACAGAGCACTCTGAAGCATGTGCTGTCTCCCGAGGCTTGTGACTTCAGTTCAAAATGTCTGCCACGGGCTTATGGTCTGGATAGATGGTGGTGGTGTTTGGGAATCTGTGGAGCCTTTAGAAAGGTAGACTTAGCTGAGTAGGAGCAGATCTCCAGGATTGGGCCATTAAAGACCATTCTTCTAAATTTATTGATTGCATGGGAATTAGGCTAGTTGACTGAGATGGAGGGGGGAGGGCCTTGGGCTTCCCATAGGACAGGGTATCCTGCACCATCTTAAGGAAGCAAGGCAGGGGGAGGGCAGTGGGGTAGTGGCGGAGCGGGAGGGCCGGGAACAAGGGGAGTAAATGTAAATTTTTCTTTTAACAATAAAAATTAAAAAAAAAGACCATTCTTCTCCATCACCTGCCTTATGCTGGCTGTAACACGACCAGCTTCCTTTTTACGGTCCTACTGACTTTCCATGCTAAACTGAACTTTTTGGAAACAGTGAGTCCAAACAAAAGCCAGCGCCCTGGCATCTTTCATGTATTGCACTCACATCAACTCCTGGTGATTTTCCTTATTAAACATTTTCTCTTTCCTTCCTCCTCACCTCCCAGACTTTGTTTCTATCTTGATTATTTTTCACCATTTTCCAGATGTTTCCCCAAAGGCTTATATTTAACTAGTTTTTTTTTTCCATTTTCTTACCTGACAAGGACATAAATGTGGGCTGAAAGTGGACTCACCATCTCTGTCAAAAGTTACAAATGGTGATTATAGACAGAGGACTCTTGGAAGTCACATATGTAAAAAAAAAAAAATGTATCGATCAGAAACCTTGAATGCCATGGATACACCATGGGAAAATGAAATAAATTGGAATAAATGCCAGAAGCCAATCCCATGTATGGATGAGGTGTGTGTGTGTGTGAAAGAGAGAGAGAGAGAGAGAGAGAGAGAGAGAGAGAGAGAGAGCTGTTGTATGTATGTGTTTATGTTTATTGCTGTGTAGAGGCTACCAAACAACTTGCAGTGTTATTTCATAGGCATTGTCTATGGTTTTGTCTACAGTTTTATAAGACAGGGTCTCGCTGACCTGCAATTCACCAAGTAGGTAATGGTGGATGGCCAGTGAACTCCAGGGATCCACCTATATCTACTTCTCCACTGCTGAGATTGGCAGTAAAGGTCATGGTGTTCAGCTTGTGTGTGTGTGTGCGCGCACACACACATGTACATATATGAATTTTGTTGACATATGTTTGAGCAGATGGGTGTGTAGGCTTGATTGACATCATGTGTCTTTCTTAAGCACTCTCCACTTTTTTTTTTTATTCACAGAGAATCTCTTTCTGGACATGCAATCCACTAGTTCTGACTAGAATAAGCTATCTGATTCCCCAGAGATCTTTATCTCTGCTTCCCTGGTGCTGGAATTTTCTGGAGCAGTATGCATTCTTTGTCTTATATTTATTTTAGTTTGGTTTGTTTTTTATGTAAAGTCAGGGATGGAACCCAGGTCTTCATGTTTACAAGGCAAGCATTTTACTGACTGATCATTCTGACCAGCCTTGAGGTCAACTTCAATTTGTTTTGTGAGTTCATCAGTCAATGGGATGGGAAAAATAAAGAATATGAATCAGGACAGTATCTTAAATATTCACTGTGCTTTGTATTACAGAAAACTACATATTAAAACTCACCCCATTAAAAATACACTAATTATTCACTGTGGGAAGAATTCTGTAGCTTTATTTGTCTTTGAACAATGATGCCTAAAACTTTTCTCAGAGGATTGGCAAGATTCTCTGGAGACTTAGATCAGCACGGAAGAATAATCACCATACTTGTTACAATAGCAAACCAGGCACATAGTCAGAGGCTCATGTGCACCGGAACTCAGTAAGTTAATAAAAGGAGATCAAAGGCTGTGAGAAATACCCTGAAGGACATCCAAGTATAAGATGCACACTGGAAAATGGAGGGTAAGGAGAAGTTGGAGAGGTTGTTCAGTGTTTAAGAACATTTGCTGTATAACCTGGTTCTGTTTCTAGGACCTGTGTTGTGAGTCTCATGATTGCCTAACAGTCTAGAGGAAATAGAGATGGGCATCCCAAGGTCAAGCATTCTTTTCATTTTAATCAGTTTTTTTTTCCTAATAGTCTCCATCTGTTACAAAAAGAAACTTCTTTGATAAGGAATGAGAGCTACATTTATCTGTGGATATAAACATAGGTATTTACAATGTTTTGGGGAATGATGCTGGTTAAGGAGAAAGACAGGAGTAGGTTCTCCTCAGGAGTCTATGGCCTCACCAGCCAGCCATAGGTTATTGTCTAGGTTTCCATGAACAGGCAAGAATTCTTTCCTATTGAGTAAGCATTATGTCCAATTAGTCAGCTGTTGGTTACCTCTAAGATTTAAGTACCACTTTTGCATGATTGGGTATCTTATGTCATGCTAGTCATTGACATAAGATTTATAGCTGGGTAGAACTGTTGATTGTTTTTTGCCCCTTGGTATCTTGCATTGCAACTTTAGACACTCTGAAAGTCATTGCTTAGGAAAGAGGATTAAGTCAGTTGATAACACTCCCCAGAAGTAATAAAGTTTTAGAACTCCCTCTATGCATTTATATTTCCATTATTCACACACATATTTGCTTGTATAGTATATATGTCCTGTGAAACATGATTATATGCACACATAAACATGCATGTAAATGGAGACACAACGTTGACATCAGCTGTCTTGTACTTTTTCTCTCTGCCTTATTCTTTGAGAAAGATCCTGTCAAGGAATCCAGACCTTACAGATTATCTAGACTGGCAGGCCAGTGAGATTCAAGGATTTCTTCCAGTGCCAGAATTACAGATATTGGTGACCATGCTAGGGTTTTATGAGGCGTAAGGAATCTGAAGGAGGGTCCTCATGCTTACAAGGACAGGTCATTCACTAGTGTAGTCATATCCCTAGCCCTTGTACTCATATCTTTTATTTCCATACACATTGCTCTTTCTTGGTCTGCCAACATCTCTGTCATAGATTAGCACTTTTTGTCCCTTTTTGCAGTTCCATATTTCTATATGCATATTGTAGAAAATTCCACTTAGAATTTGTTCATGAGACTCTACAAGTAACAAGAAATCTTAGTTTCATCCATTTTAAAAGGTCATTATTCCCTCATAATTTTTACTACATTTACTTATTGTGTATCTATGTATCTAAATTCTCTCTATCCCTTCATAAAATTTATTCTATTTTGCTGTATGTTTCCTATTTCCTATTTTATTTAGTGAATGACATTGAATAGGTTAAGAAATTTTAATTAATTATAATAATATTTCAAAAAAGATTTTACTCCACAAAGTATGATTAACTTCATCAAAAATATTCCACCATTGCATTTTTCTATGAGGATAATTAGTATCTTTCTAAATTACTTCTGTTGCTAGCATTATGATAGAGAGATTCATATTCATAACACAGTCTTTTATTCTAGTTGGTCCTTTAGCATCAGCATTTTATTTTTTACAGCTAAGTAATGTAGATGCATGCTATAAAGTAATCTCACACTAGCTCAGAATTGAGTATGATGAAGGGTTATATATATATATATATATATATATATATATATATAATATTCAGTTGATGAAATTTTATCCTGCATATGATATGTCATCATATGTCAGATTTCTTTTTGCTTGGTGATTATTTCTGGATAGTTATCTTTTCTTCTTTGAGCATCTAAATGTCAAAGGTCTCTTGACTTTTTGAAGATGAGTTTTTTCCTGAAAAGACAAGAACAGAAGCCTGCCCCAACCGTTAAAAGGTTTTCTTACCACCTGTATGATTGTGACCTCTGTGAATGAACTGTCATTTCTTTGTCTCAAGTGGTTTCTCTTTTTCAAACCAAATCTTTATTAATTTTGATAGTATCCATAGCTTTTCCTCTCATATGGAAATGAGAGCGAACCCCTTCCCCATTGTAGCACATCTCCTGGTTTTCATTGTGAGGTCAACATATCCTTGAAACACATTGGCTGATTTAATTCAGAAGTTTTTTTTTCTATTATCCAATGTCTCTCTGCTGCCATTGTTCCTTAGCATTAGCATTAAGACAATTCAAGGTTAATAGAGTATTATGCAATCTATTTCTGGGGGTATTTTCCACCCCTTTTTGTTTCTTTAATGTATCCTTTATAGTCCAAGTTGATCTTTCTATAACAGCCTGGCCTGTAGGATTGTTTGGTATACCTGTAATATGCTTTATATTATAATAAGCAAAATACTGCTTCATTTTCTTAGAGACATATGCTGGAACATTATCCATCTTTATTTGTGCAGGTATACCCATGATGACCATAACTTCTAATAAATGTATGAGTACTGAATCAGCCTTTTCTGAGCTCAAAGCAGCAGCCCATTGAAAACCTGAATAAATGCCAATGGTGTGGTGCATATACTTCAGTTTTCCAAAATCTGAAAAGTGAAGCACATACATCTGACAGATTTCCTTTGAGTACCCATTGGGTCACTCCCTGCTGGTAGCCATGTCTGGTTATAGAAAGAACAAGTAGAAGGTCTCTTTATAATCTCCTTAGCTTGTCGTCATGTAGTTGGAAACTCTTTCTTTAAAAGTTTGCTATTGACACAATGTTTTTTTTTAACAAAATTCAGAGGGCTACAGCACATTTTCAATCAATAATTGATCAATTTCTACATTACCTTGTGTTAGAGGACCTGGCTGAACCATATGATATCAGATGTGTGTTATGTATATGGGAACAAGCCTATTCCTGATTATATCTTGAGCCTGAATGAATAATGACATCAATTCTGTATCATTTGGTATAAGTTCAGTGGTTTCAATATGCAAAACAACTTTTTCTGCATATTGCAAATCAGTAACTATATTGAAATGGTCTTTAAAATCCCTTAGTACCCTGAAAATAGCATATAATTCTGCCTTTTGAACAGAATTATAAGAACTTCATTCCATCTTACTTAAATCTTCTAATTTGTAATCTGACTTTCATGATTTATTTGCAGTAGTACAGAATGTACAGGTTCCAGTTATTGGTGTGCCATGTACAATGTGGGTAAGAATACAAGTTGTTTTCTTTATAAGGTTAATTCTATTGCTTTGGGGATAATTGCAATTAATCTCTCCTAAAAAATTAGCACAAGCTCTTTGACATGGTTCATTGTCTTCCTGTAACTTATTTATTTCATCAGTAGTAAAAGGTACTATAATCTCTGCTGGGTCAATTTCTGCTAGTTGACAAAGTCTCAATTTTCCTTTTATAATTACTTCAGAGACATTTCCACATAAGTTTTTAATTTTTTACTCAGCTTATGTGGTAAAAAGATCCATTCTAAGATAATATTTTCTTCTGCATTAAAATTCCTGGGGAAATTTTGGAAGGCAATATCATTAGAATGCAATTAAGATTTGGATCCACCCAATCCACATGTGCCTACTTGTCATTTCTCTTCAATGGCAGTTAATTTCTTCTCATCTTCAGCTGTTCATTTCCTGGGGTTATTTAAGTCTCTGTCACCATCTACAGTTTTGATTAAATGAATTATTAGATCAGGTGTTATCCCAAGAGTGGATTGTATATTGGAAGATTGGAAAGTTGTTGATTGATTTTGGGAAGCCTCAAATTCTTTTGTGCTTTCCTATTGTAAAAGTTTTGCCTCTTCTCACTAGTAGCATTTCTGCAGTAGCTGTGACCAGCCTTCCAAGACCACTGAAACTAATTGAAGTCAATCATGTGGGGTAGCCTTATTGCTGGAAGCCCATGTCTTTACCATCAACCTAACAAATGGTGAATATAAGCCATAAGATGCTTCTGCCTGCTTGATTTCTTTTAGATTGTTCATACCTAAAGGTTTTCATCTACATTCTGTGGATCCTTTCAGGCATTTAGTTTGGTTTAGATGGTTTGTCAGTGGTGATTATGGGGTAAGTAGCTAATACCCTGACTTTGAAATGTACTGATGATGCTAAATCCTCTCTTTGTACATTCTCTCCCTGCTCATCAGATTTGATAATTTCCTCAATCATTTCAAATCTTTTTACCTGTCTTTTGTAAAGCCTGAATCTCTTGACCTATGAATATTTCTGATAATTGCATTGATGCAAATAACCTCTGGTCCTCATTTTGCACATATGTTCCAAGGTATGAAAATCTTCTATTAAGGATAACTTCTCATCCTTGGATATTATTTGGATGGTGTTCAGTTTACCTTCCTGGAGAGATACTCTATCTGCTAACTTATCATAACCCTTTAACAGTTTTTGATTGTTCAATTCAACAGTATGAATTTCTTCAAATAATTTCTCAGCACCTTTTGACATGGATTAAATTTTGTCTGTCAAATTAATGTTATCCTTTTCAATGGTATTACTTTTTTCATTTAACTTTGATTTTTAACAAATTAAGAGCCATTAAATTGATCCATACATGGAGAGAACTTTTTGGTGGCCAGAATATCAAGGAACCCAGAGCTCTTAAGCTGGGAA
>JAQHUG010000030.1:5983855-5994405 GCA_028555095.1 Dicrostonyx torquatus
CAAAAGTGATAGAGCTAGGTTTTGAGGTAGGTTGATTTCCATTTTCCTGAGGAACTGTCACGCTGGTTTCCATAGTGGCAGTACAAGTTTGCACTCTGACCAGCAATGGAAGAGTATTCACATTACTCTAGATCCTTGCCAGCATAAGCTGACCCTTGTTTTATTGATCTTAGCCATCCTGACAGGTTTAAGATAAATTCTCAAAGTCGTTTCGATTTGCATCTCTCTGATTGTTAAGAATGTTGAACACTTCCTTAAGTATTTCTCAGCCATTGACATTTCCTCTTTTGAGAATTCCATTTAGAGTTGTACTCCATTTTTAATTGGGTTGTTTTCTTCTTAATTAACTAATTAATTAAATTGTCTCAGCAGATCACAGTTTCCCCTCCCCACTCTTCTCCTACCAATCCTCTCTCAACTTCCTCTTGCCCCATCCACCCCTTCTCCTTTCTCTTCAGAAAACTGCAGATCTCCCATGTATGTCTGCAAGTCATGGAATATTGAGTTGCAAAAAGACTAGGCACCTCCTCTTTTATTAAGATTGGATGAGGAAAGGGTTCCAAAAACAGGTAAGAGAGTCAGAAACAGCTCCTGCTCCCCCTGGTAAGGGTCCCAGAAGAAGTCCAAGCCATACAGCTGTAATATATGTGCATAGGGCCTAGGTTAGTCCCGTTCAAGTTCTCTGGTTGGCAGTTCAGTCTCTGTGAACCCCTATGAGTCCACGTTAATTGACTCCATGGGTTTTCTTTTGTTGTTCTTGACCCTTCTAGCTCCCATAATCTTTCTTCCCCTGCTCTTCCACAATATTCCTTGAGGTTCACCTAATGTTTGGCTGTGGGTCTCTATATCCGTTTTTATCAGTTGCTGAGTGAAGCCTCTTTGATAACAGTTGAGCTAGGCAATGATCTATGAGTATAGCAGAATATCATTACAAATCATTTCACTGACAGTTTTTCTTTTTTGCCAGTCATGTTTGGCTCTATCCTAGTTCTCTTGGCTGACCAGCCTCTGGTTCCTGGCTCTCTAGGCTGTGTCAGAGGTGGACTCTCTCTCATAGTATGGATCTTCAGCTGGACCAGTCATTGGTTGGTCACTCTCATAATTTCTGCACCACCTTTGTTCCAGAATATTTTGTAGGCAGGGCAAATTGTAGGTCAGAGGTTTGTGGCTGGAGTCTTCTTCCACTTGAAGTCTTACCTGCTTACAGGAGATGGCCAGTTCAAGCTTTGTATTTCTCCTTGCTAGGAGTCTTAGCTAGGGTCAACCTCATAGATTCATGAGAGTTTCCATTGCACTAGGTTTCCAGCTCATCCTAGAGATGCTCCCTCATTTCTGTAGCCCTTCCCAGTACTTTCTTCCTCCATCCTCCCCCAACCTGATTCTTCTGTTCCCATGTCCACCTCTCTATTCAGACCTCTCCCCCTACCCACCATGTATATTCTATTTCCCTTTTACAGTGAGACTCATGGGCTTCCATTGAGCGATCCTTGCTACTTAGTTTCTTTGGGGATGTATATTGTAACATGATTATCCTTTACATTATAGCTAATGTCCACCTATAAGTGAGTACACACCATGCTTGTCTTTCTAGGTCTGGGTTAAATTGCTCAGGATGATCTTTTCTAGTTCCATTCATTTGTTGGTAACTTTCATGGTGTCATTGTTTTTAACAGATGAATAATACTCCATTGTGTAACTATCACAGTTTCTTTATCCATTATTTTGTTGATGGACATCTAGGTTGTTTCTATCTTCTAACAAGTTGTTTTCTGGATATCTACTATTTTGAGTTCTTTATATATTTTGGATATTAACCCTCTATTGGATGTGTAGTTGGTCAAAATACTTCCGTAGACAGATGCTTACTTCTACAAAACCTCAATATTTATTCTCTATGACCAGTCAATAAAGACATAAAAATCACCTGCAAAGACATGATTCTAGATAGCTTATCTTAACCACAATATCACTAATGAAAACATAAGAAACTATCAAGATCTCTCTTTATAAATAATATGAATTACTTTTCTGCTAATGTGATAAAATACAACAATCAAAGAAACTAATAAAAGAAAGGACTTTTTTTTTTTAAGGAAGGACTTTTTCCAAAGTGATGAGTTGATCATCATCATTGTAGGGAGATGTGACAGCAATAGGCAAGGTAATAGAGCAGCGAGAGCTCATTTCTTGAACTAAAATCCCTTGGAAAGAATGGAAATGGCACATACCTTTTAAAACCTCAAACACCAGCCCCACTGACATATGTCCCTACACCTATTCAATCTGTGCCATCAACTGTGGACCACATATCAAAATCTAAGTTTGTGGGGATTATTTTCATGAAAACTATTAAAATATGTAAGTTGTTTTCAAGTTATGATAATTGTATAGGAAAATTATGGTAGTGTCCTCATTACTTTTCATCAACTTAACACAAAATAGTGTCATCTTGGCATAGGGAAACACAAATAAGGAATTGCTTCCATCAGATTTGCCTGTAGGTGAGTCTGTGGCTCATTTTCTCTATTAATGATTGAGGTACACGTTTCAGCCCAGTGTGTAGGTACCATCCCTGAGTTGTATCGAAAGCAAGCTCAGCAAGCCTTGGGAAACAAGATGGGAAGAGGTGTTCCTGCTTCAGTTCCTGCCTCCCAGTTCCTGCCTTGAGTTTCTGCCCTGAATTTTGTGGATGATAAACTATAACTTGTAAGCCAAATAAATTCTTGTTTTCCCTGAGCTGTTTTTGGTCACTGTTTCAGCACAACAGTAGAAAAGGTCACTGGAACAGATACTTTAAAGATACATATAATAAAGATAATATGATAAAACTATATTACAAAACAGAACATATGGACATTTGTGTGCATATTTTCTTCTTAGTATATTTAGTAAACTCCTAGATGCTTATTTAAGAAATATTTAGTACTACTTAACAGTGGGATATTTAAAAAGTTAGTTTCTGTGTTAACTGGAGACAAATACATCATTAATTTCTATTGCTATTTGATAAAATGAAAACGTATATAGAAATGACAGCAATCCTAGTAATTAAATGCCCATTCTTAGTTTTGTATCACAACTCTCCTAGAATAAAATGATCCAGTCTTTAACTATGTACATTCTTTGTTTGGAATTTATTTTCTTCTACATACAAAATTTAAAAGAAAAGAAACAGTTAACTTTTCTTTCATTCCTCAAATTATTATTCGCACATATTCTGAAGCAAGAGTTTTTTAAAGCACTAAATGTTTCAGAGATTTTTTTCATCAGTAATTTTTTTCAAACAGGAGAGATGAAAGGAAGAAAGTGTTTTGAAAGAGTCAATGAAAATAGAGGGTTTCAAAGAGTGCCCCAGGTGGGAGGCATGGCGCCATTAATCTGTCGGAAACCATAACCACAACTTTGAAAACAGGGTGAGTCAGAAGGGGATTGCCTGGAAGCACAAATGATAGGATTCTGCATTTAGCAGCTCTGATTCACCAGAGCGAATTAAAGGAACCAGCTGATGTGATGAGGCAGAATTTGCTGCTCCTACACCATCCCACAAGTGGTAGTTGATATGTCTATCTGCAAAGCCTGGAAAGTTCTGTTTCTAAACCTTGCTTCCCATACCAACTTACTACCCAAAGAAAATGAAGGAAGGAAGGAAATGATAGAAATCAAGGAATGGAGGGTAGGGAAGGGAGGGTAGGGAAGGAAGGGTAAGGAGAGAAAGAGAAATGCGATGCTTGAGTGCTGTAGGTACTTTGTAGACCTTAATAAATAGTCATGGTGGTTCTAAGTAGGAAAGAGGAGAGACAGTGATGTACCCAAGAAGAACAAAAGTCATGCTGAACAGAGAGATGGTGACATTGTGTGTTGCTGTGACGAACACCTGTCAACAACTCCTGTTTTGAGGACACAGTCCATCATGGTGAAGAAGACATGGTGGCAGTAGTATGTGGTGGCTGGTCACATCACATCTGTAGTCAGGGACCAGAGCAAGAGGACTGCTGCTTAGTTCACTCATCTTTATACATAGTTCCAGACTCCAGCTGACAGAGCGACACCCCCAACATTTTGGTGAATCTTCCCACCACAATTCATCTTATCAAGAAACTCCCTCATGGGCATGCTCAGATTTGTCTCCACAGTGGTTCTTGATACTGTCATGTTGACATTGAATATAACCACCACACACAGTTCAATTTTGTTATCGAGTTGTTGAAAAGAGCCCTTAACTGTACTGTCCTCATTATTGTCTAGGTTCTCTGGGATTGTGAGTTGTAGACTGATTTTTTTCTTTGCTTTATATCCAAAAGCCACTTCTGAGTGAGTACATATTATATTGTCTTTCTAGGTCTGGGTTACCTCACTCAATATGATGTTTTCTCAATCCATCAATTTGTCCACAAATTTCAAGATGTCATTATTTTTTTCTGCTGTGTAGTATCCCATTGTGTAAATGTACCACATTTTCTTTATCCATTCTTCAGTTGAGGGGCATTTAGGTTGTTTCCATATTCTGGCTATGACAAACAATGCTGTTACAAACATAGTTGAGCAAATGTCCTTGTGGTATGATTGAGCATCCTTTGGGTATATACCCAAAAGTGGAATTGCTGGGTCTTGAGGTAGGTTGTTTCCTAATCTTCTGAGAAATCACAATACTGATATTCAAAGCAGCTGTACCAATTTGCATTCTCACCACCAATGGGTGAGTGTTTCCTTTACCTCACATCCTCTCCAGCATAAATTGTCATCAATGTTTTTGACCTTGACCATTCTTACAGTTGTAAGATGGAATCTCAGAATTCTTTTGGTTTGCATTTCTCTGATGGCTAAGGATGTTGGGCATTTTCTTAAGTGTCTTTCAGTCATTTTAGATTTGTCTGTTGAGTATCCTCTGTTTAGGTCTGTACTCCATTTTTATTGGATTATTTGTTCTTTTGATGATCAATTTCTTGAGTTCTTTGTATATTTTGGACATCAGTCCTCTGTCCTAAATTATCCATTTCTATTAAGCTGTGTATGGCCATGAAGATGTGGCCTTCTGGTAAAGTTCTGGCATTCTGGCATCTCTCTTCTTTGGCAGATACATGTCATCTCTTTGACTCCATCGACTTTCTCTCTATGTCTCTGTTTGGATTCCCTACTTAGTTTTACTCTGCTAAGCCATGGACTGAAACAGCTTTATTTATTATCCAATAAAAGCAACATATACACAGAAGGACATCCCACATCATGTGTGTGCCTGTTCATGGGTATGTTCATGTGAGTTCAGTATGCACAGAGATACAGAAGGACATCGGTATCCCCTGGAGCTGGTCTTCAAAGCAGCATATACTATCCAACATAAGTTCTGAACTTCAGTCCCCTGGAAGACTAGGAAGAAATATTACTGCTGAGTTATTTCTAACCACTTTTTAATTACATTTTTCAAAAATATTATTGTATGTATATGTACAATGTGTGAGTGGGGCATGCATCCTATGGCACATGTATGGAAGTTATTACAACCATGGGTGGTTTCTTTCCTTCTACCTTTACTTTGGTTCCAGGGTTAATTTCAAAACACCAGGCTTGTGTTACAACTTTACCCATTCTGCTGTCTTGTTAGCCCAATAATTACATTTTGAGGTACAAGGCCATTTAAATATATTTTTGGTGCTTCTTTTTACCTGACTGTGGAAATCAAGAAATGACTTCATAAACAAATGGATCATGAACCCATTTTCTTTCTTATTTTAATCCTTTCAAATTTATTAATATGTAATATATTTGATGAACAAAATTAAAAATTATCTTTGTATAAGACAAGAGTTGAATGCATGTATTTATTAAATTAATAAGTTCTATTTTTATTTTTTCTCTCTCTTTAATTGTCCATTTCAGCCAGATTTGGTGGATGCATGGGGAACGGTAGTAAGAGGATTGTAAGTTCAAGGCCTTTTGCAGATTGAGTTTAAGACTAACCTAAACAAATAGGTCTAAAAACTGAAGAGTAAAGAACAGGTGAGTAGAGCTATAGCTCAGTGGTAGAATGCTAGTTCATGTATGTGCAATCTGAGATGCATCCCAGATGAAGGTTTAAAAAAAACAAGTTGTTTATATTGGTTATATATAGACTTTAAGTGTGTTCCAGGATGAAGAGACAGTTGTTTTCATAGAAGAGAAATGTAATTTTACATTATTGACAGATTGACATTGGAGTGTAACAATGGATTTATGTATTTATAAGTTCTATTAACCAAAAATATTCCTAAAGTAAAGTAAATTATACTATCCCTCTTATGATTTATAATACAAATGCTTGTTTTTCCAGGCTATGCATAAATTGACATTATATCAAAGTGTATCTGGGATCGCAATTAGATCTACATGGAAAATTAGTGAATTACGCAGATAAAAATAAGAACATTTTAGTCTGAATGAAATTATGAAGGCAGTGTTACATCAATTAACCATAATATTTACCAATATCTGACACACAACAGTCATGTTTATGGGATGATTTTGTGGAAAGGATATATTAGGAAAATGAATAAATGGTTATTTAATCAACACTAAAAACAAGCAAGGAAAAAAGGAAGACAGAAAAATCAAATCATTTAAGTTAATATCTAAGAAACCTCATGGGGGAGTGTGGTGCTGTGAAAAATGATGTACTTTCCTGCATAAAATACATGCAGATAAAGAGGATAGGGAGAAAATGAGAGAATAGCCTATTTTATTTGTGGAATAAATCCTGACTGGAGCTGGACAGATGTCTCAGCAGCTAAGAGCACTTGTTGCTCCTGCAGATGGTCCCAGCTCAATTCCCAGAACCCACTTATAACTCCAGATCCATGAAACCCTATACCCTTTCTATAATCTGTGGTACTGCTTATACAAGGTTCACAGATGAGATAGCTCAGTGGATAAGAGTATACCTCTATTTCCCAGCATTGGGGAGGTGCAGGTAGCAACAACCTCTTGGGCTCACTGATCAGTATCTTAGTCAAATTAATGACCTGCAGTTTTATTAAAAGATTCTGTATCAAAAATAAGGTAGAGAAATGATTTGGAAGACAATCAACATTGATTTCTGGCCTCTCACACAAACACATATACACATGTGCCCACATACATATTTATACACATGAAAATATTAATCCCACCATATAAGAACTCAATTGACAGCTTTTTGAAGCGAGCTTGGTCACCTTATCTCAGTTCTCCAGAGGTCACAATATATCTAGTGGGTAGAAATTCTGTGTCCTCAGTACTCTGTACTAGGGGCTAAGTATACAAGCTGAATTAACTATTTGCTGGCCCTCAATCCCATAGCTGTCTCTCTTGGTAGATAAAATACAATAAATGCAGTCCCAAGGAAAAATGCCAGAAAGTCTTATCATTTTTTAAAATGGTATGATTTGGTTTTCTTTCTTGAAAATAAGTTGAATATTTTTTGTAGAAGTTTAGAGGCATCAACAAGCAGCTGGAATTAGTACATATGGGAGAATATTTTTTGAGGGGGAAAAAGATGCTCTTCAAGTGTTATACAAATATTCGTGTGTCAGTTACCTTACTTCTCTCTGTGGTAAAATATCTGATGCAATTATCTTAAGGCATGAAACTGTTTACTGTGCCCTAGAATTTCAGAACTAGTCTAATATGATAGGGAAGACATGTAGAGCATGTAATTCACCATGTGGAGTCCAGAGAGTGGAGACAGCATTACAGGCTTTCTCTTGAGCCCCATTTCAGTCCATATGAGTACCTAGCTGAGGGCCTGGTGCTTCTTAATTCAAGAAATACCTTTCTCTTTAGTTAATCCTCTCTGGAAACACCCTTTCCTATATACCTGAAAGTGTGTCTCACCAACACTGGGTCTCACCAACATTTAATCAAAGTCATTGTGATTTCTATGCATTTAGATAGAATCATGCAGTCATACTGTAGAATTACATGTAGTGGGCCTATATTTATGCTCACACATCTCTGGTGGGCTACAAATTAAACACTATAAAATAAAATAAAAAGGAAAGGTTTTAACTCTAATATAGTAAAACTATATACAATAAGAACAATTATTGGGTATTGCTTAAATAAAAAGGAAAAGTATTAACCTTAACAAATGATACTATATACAATAAGAACAATTATCAAGTAAAAATCACATTCACAATGTCCAGTCTATTAGTATTTGGCATATTCAGAGGAAATACTTTATCTTATATTGATGAATTTAAAGTTTTATACCTAAACCATTTTTATTATAACTTGCATTATCAACTCTCTTTTTAGACCTCTTTTTAGATAAACACTGTAAGTTCTTATGACTTTCAATCTTATAAACTTTACATCTCTTATGTAATTTTGTCTTCTGAATTTGGTAACAAGGAAAATGGTTAAACTATATCTAGTCTTCAATGTCCATCAGAGACCAAGAAGAATACAATATTATGTGTGTAAATAGCAAGTACAGAGCACACAACTTCCAAAACTATAGACATGACAGAAATAGCTAGCTGCCTGAACAAACACTTAAGGTTCCTCTGCAACTCTGTGGCATCCATCTTTAGCCGACTTCTATGAAGTAGATTAATAGTGCCGGGGCAGACATGTCTCAGAAATAAAAAGTCTTAAGTTATCAAAATACCTTAAATTCCAGAGTATATAGATCTCTGAAATGTTTGAAGATCACCTGCCTCTCTAAAATATGTCACTGTCAGACCTTGAAAATATTCTAACATGACTACAAATTTGATTGTTATAGGTGAGTAACTACTAACCTACATTTCTTTATTATTTTAAATAGTTGAATACCATTTATAGTTGGATTTTCTTTGTTGGGACCATCAACTCCCCAATAATGATATAGAAATGTATATTAATAATGAAAGCCCAGCTAGCTCAGTCAGTAGAGTATGGAACTCTTAACCTCTGGGTCATGGGTTCATGACCCACAGTAGGTACCATTTGTAGTCCATTTTCATCGGAACTGTTGGCTCCTCACTAATGACATGGAGACTTATATTAATTATGAAAGTTTGTCTTAGGTTAGGCTTGTTTTTAACTAACTTTTTAACTTAAATTACCCCATATTCTTATATCTAAGCTCTCCTATGCACTCATTATCTCATCTCCATACTACCCTTTCTGCTTATTCTACATCTTTTGGTGTCTCCACCTTCTTTTTCCCAGAACCCTCTCTGACCTGAAAATCCTGCCTATCTATTGGCTATTCAGCTTTTTATTAAACCAATCAGAGTGACTTGTCTTCATTGTATTCAAAAAGATTATTCCACAACAAAAATGTATGCAATAAAAGATTAACTCACAACCATAAGTTACATATCAAACAAATTAAAATCTTTACACAGGACAAAATCACATTATGATCACAAGTTATATGTTTTTCTTAGAAGCCCACAAGTAGTTAGACATTTTTCTTCATATTAATTTTTTCATCCATAACATTTTTACCACAAGGCAATGATTTTTTTTGTAATTGATTAACAAAATATAAATAAGCAAGGTATTCTACTCAGCAGGTTCTTTTACTGGTAGGCTGGTTGTTTTTGAAGTTACAAAAAAGGGATTAATAATTTTATTATTTATCTCAGAAGATAATCTTACAAAAAAACTTAAAATAATCACAATTCTAAACCTTTAGTTACAAAACATCAATTGTTACTACTCTAAATCCTTACAGTGCATACCCACTCATCAATAATTTCTTATTAAATCACAACAGAAAGCTGAAAACAAAAATAGGTACAGGAAGTTAATCATTGTCTTTACTCACCAACCCATTTTTAGCAAAAAAAAAAAAAGGCATGTAAGTTAGTAATAACTGGACTACCTTTGTCTTGTTCTTTGACTTCAATGAACCCTCACTCAACCACTGAAAGTGTGGCTCTTTAAACTTTAAATTGTTCCCTAAGATTTTATGCATGAAAGCCATTAACAGAAAGTTCTTAACCTAACTTTTCTAACAATCAACATCTCTAAATTCATTTTAAGGGGGTGACTGAATCATTAATCTGCTCCAGCAACAATGCTTTGAAAAAGCCAATCACTCTTATTATGAATATCAATGACAATGACCAGTGTAGGGCTAAAATCCCCTCCATACAACTCATAGATTATGAAGGACATGATGACTGTGAGGAAAATAACCTGTGGTATGCTCAATAACAACATGAGGTTCTCAGGAAATGTAGTCCTTGGGACTCTACCTCTCCAAAAACACCCAACAGGTTTACATTGACTCATGAGTCATTCTCTGTGAGATCCAAAGTTGACTGTTGTTTCTTTCACATGGTTCCCAACAGTTCATCACTAAAGAAAGTGTTTAATAGAATCTGCTGTCATAACATTAAAAAGATACAAGCAAATCAAATTCTGCATAATTTGTTATAATATCTTTTAAAATTTCTTTATTTTATTTAAAAATCTATCTTTTTTCATTTTATATACCAATCCCAGTTCCCAATCCCTCCCTTCCTCCCATTCCTTCCACCTCTCCCGCCATCCATTCCTCAGAGAGGGAAAGGCACACTTCTTTGAGGAAGGACCAAAGC
>JAQHUG010000030.1:5994635-6007803 GCA_028555095.1 Dicrostonyx torquatus
TAGTGCCAGGTTTCTTGCTAGCCCCACAATGGCTCCCTCAATCAAGATATCTCTTTCCTTACCCTCCGTCTCTGTCCTTCCTCATCTTGACTATCCAGTTCCCTCAAGTTCTCCACCCATACTATCCTCCCTTCTCCCCCCACATCCATGCTCCTAATTTTCTCAGGAGATCTTGTCTATTTCCCCTTCCTAGGGGAATCTATATGTATCTCTCTTAGGATTCTCCTTATTACTTAGCTTCCCTGGGGTCGCGGACTATTGAACCTTTGATTTACAGCTAGTATCAACTTATGAGTGACTACATGCTGTGTTAATCTTTCTGGGTTGGGGTTACCTCACTCAGGATGTTTTTTTTTCTAGTTCCATCCATTTGCATGCAAATTTCAAGATGTCATTGTTTTTTTTTACCACTGAGTAGTACTCCATTGTATAAATGTACCACATTTTCTTTATACATTCTTTGGTTGAGGGGCATCTAGGTTGTTTTCAGGTTCTTGCTTTCACAAATAATGCTGCTATGAACATAGTTGAACAAATGTCCTTGTTGTATGATTGAGCATTCTTTGAGTATATGCCCAACAGTGATATTGTTGGGTCCCAGGCCTCTGGATTTGGGGCAGGAAGAAGTTAATCCACCGGCTGCCCATGATTCCTAAACCAGGAAAGTTCTAGAGGACAAACACAGCTTTGCACCAGGTCTCTGGACTTGGGACAGGAAGAAGCTCACCCCAGGAGCTGCTCACCTTTAGCACCTGGCAATCAGGCATCACTATGATATATGAGTACAAGGTGTCAATATGAGAGAGAGAGAGAGAGAGAGAGAGAGAGAGAGAGAGGCAACATGTGTCATATGCATGGGAGAGAGATGCAGATTTGAAGAGGCTAGAGAGTCAAAGAATGGGCAGATGCAAATTCCCTACTGCTATTCAGATTCAGATGCCTGGGTCTGGACTGATGTCAAGAGCTATTGCTTGTTCCAAGATCCTAATGAAGGCAGAGAGGAAAGAGCTGTACAGAGTTAGCCCCGTCCCACCTCACCTGCTGAAGCACTCAGAAGAGATGGCCCTACGCTTCACCCGGTTAGCTCAAGAGAGCTGACCATATTAGCAGGGGAATAGGTGAGCTGGCCCCGAGGGCATGAGAATGGAGGGCAGGTCACACCCCTCTCATCTGCCATGGGGTAGTGTGGTTGAGAGAAAGATGCCTTCCTCCCCTCACTCCTCAACACCGGTAACTGGTAGGGGACCTGACCCAGCTCCTCACCTGCTGCAGCACTCAGGAGAACTGGCCCTCTGCCTTGCTTGGGCAGCACAGTAGAGCTTGTAGACAGGGGTCGTGAAAGCTGGCACCACCTCCCTGGTGAGGGAGCTGAACCCTTTACCTACTGCAGCTCTCAAGAAAGCGGGCCTTGAACCTTGCCTGGGCAGCACAGCAGAGCTGATCCTGTTGATGAAGGCACAGATGAGCCAACCCCCAAGAATATGAGCATGGGAGACCTAGCCCCAGCCCTCATCTGCCATGTGGTGGCATAGGTAGGGTAGAGATGCCCTCCACCCCTCTCCCCATCAACGCCCGAGGAACTGGCTCTGAGTTCATAAGAACAAAAGAGCTGACCCTACCTTCTGCAAGCTGCAACACTTGGGAGAGCAGGTCCTGCACCTCACCTAGGCAGCACAATACATTAACCCTGTTAGTGGAGCTGTGAGTGAGCCAGCCCTGGAAGTTGTGAGCATGGGAGAACTGTGTTCTTACACCTTACCCCTCACTGCCTGTGACAGACAAGGGAGCTGGCCCTTCCCCCTGGCCCTTCCCCCTACCTTCTGCAGCACTCAGGAAAGTGGGCTCTCTGTCTCACCTGGGCAGCACAGTAGAACTGACTCCGTTGGCAGAGGTGTGTGAGATAGTGCTGAAGGTTCAATAGTGAGGTAACTGACCACATACCCCTCATCTGCCATATGGGGTGAAGATGGGAAAAGATACCTCTCTTGCTCCTGCCTCCTGTAATAGGGCAGCAATGGGATGTCCAGGAAGAGTCCTAGTGAGGGCCCAGCATCATGGTGTAGCAGACACCAGACCATTTATTCTTGGTAGCAGATACCAGACCATCTATTCTTGGCATGAACGCTTTCACATAAAGATGTATGGATAAAGGGGTTTCCTGCATGACTCACTGTGTCCCATTGCAGGTTCTTTCTTTTTTTTCCCATAAATTTTATTTTTCATTGAGGGGAAGGTTGCAGGGACAGAGGGCAGATGCGAAGGGACAGGAGACAGGTGGAATCAGGAAAAACAAAAAGAATCAATAAAAAGAAAGGTAAATACATAAATAGATAAGAACAAAACTCAAAATAATCTGTATCTAATTTCAATAAGAAACAAAGAAGATAGAGGAATAATGGAAAGAAAACTTCGTAATTTCTGGTTAGGCAGTTTAAGCTTCTTTTGATAGGACTCAAAGACTGGAATTTTTTAAATAAGAAGGAAAGGAAGACAATTATAGATACTAAAATTCTGAAGAATATATACACAAGAATGAATTTGTATATTAACACATTCAAATATTCTTAGTTACAACAATACAAATATTCTAATAAGATAGTAGGAAAATGTCTGAATAGACACAGTGGCAAAAACAGTTACAGATGGCAGAAAAGTCCCTGCAAAAATTATTCTCATGTAAAAAACAAATACAATAAAGTGACCATTGCTATAGCCTGTAGATTAAAAGCAAATGATTTGGGGGTGCATATCCACTCTCGTGGAGCAGATGACATTCCTTTCTACTCCACATAGTCTCATAAAAAGGAAAAATTAGTAGAAAAATTAACAACCTTAACTCAAATGCACTTGATGAAATATCGTTAAATTACTTACAGCAATAAAGGACAGAAGGAAGTGACGACAGGACAATATATAATTACATCTGAAGCCTTTAAAGCATCTATTTTAGTTACTGATACAGCAAAGAAGCAAAAACACTAAGCGTGGGAGACTTGCAATTACCATCCTTGACATAATTAATATTTTTAGAAAATGTAGCCAAAACTCAGAACACATATTCTTTGTAAATGCATGTTGAACGTAACAAAAATATCCCATATCATGACCTCCAAAGCAAACTTAACAGTTGCAAATGCTTGAAACCATTCAGGTATTTCTTTTGACTGTATTGTAATTAAAGTAAAATTCAATCATTGGAATTTTTCTAGAACAGCCCTAAATATGTACAAATTAGCAAGCAATGTAAGTTGTGAGCCTAAAATATTATGGAGATGTATGTTTTGAATGTATGCACCATAGTAAACTTTGCAGATTAAGCTGTAAGAGTTGGTTAATGGACAAGAGCGATGGCTCAGTGCTCAAGAGCACTCACCGTTCTGGTAGAGGACATGGGTTCAGTTCCCAGACCACACATGCTCACTCATGACCTCACACTTTTCTGACTTCCATGGACACCAACATATGCTTCTGGGGGCATATACATGCATACATGCAGACATGTAATGAATAACTCCAAAAATAAAAATGAGGTCCTTGGGCAGAAGGAAGGAAATGTTCCCTTTAAGCACCCGACAGCAAACATTTGAAGTTTGCATGTCAGCTTTCTTCTACCTCACGGTATAAGACAAGCCAGGCTTGGGAAAATTACAAAGGCTTTAGGAAAAAAATAGATGTGAGCATGCCTCACTAACGTGTCCCTGAGAGGTGTTTGAAAAGGCAAACAATAGTTCTTAGCAATCAAGATGTTTTCTAAAGAGTAAATGAACAAATTATAGCTCTTCTTACCATTTTTCCTGTAAACCAGGCAGTTATTTATGCTAGAAAATCTAACTGTTCTTTAGATGGTTTCTCTCTCTCTCTCTCTCTCTCTCTCTCTCTCTCTCTCTCTCTCTCTCTCTCTCTCTCTCTGTGTGTGTGTGTGTGTGTGTGTGTGTGTGTGTGTGTGTGTGCGGTGTGTATGTAAAACACAAATGGACAGAAGAAGACAGCTCAGTGGTTGGGACCCCTTGATGATTTTTGCATCAGGTTTTGTTTCCAGCACCACATAGTGGCTCACAACGATCTGTAACTCTGGTTCTAGTTATCTGATGCTCTCTTCTGGCCTCCACAGGCAGTACATATGACACATACTTGAAGGCAAATATGTAGAATAAAAATATATAGGTCTTTTTTAAAGGCCATGAGATAATATTGCATATCTTCAAGACAGATATTATACACCTACATTATACTTGTACAGAAATTTTAATTTATCCTCTTCAATTTTATAACCAAATTAGTACTAAATCTCTAGGAGTTCATTAGAGGAGAAACATCAGCTGGGTTATTTTCAAATACTGTATTTTAAAAACACTTTCTCCATATTTAACTGTATCTGTCTTTGAGTGAAATGAAGGGTCAGAACCTGTCTTAAAGATCACAAGCATCATAAATCAAACCTAGAGCACTAGAAAGGGGGTGGAAATGTGATTGCTCCCTGGGGACAAAAGAGCAAGGCATGGATTTGATAAATACAGCCTTAATCAACAGTATTTATACAGATTAATCCCCTTCAGCTGTCTCTGTCATTTTTCCCAATGGTCTACTGTAATTTTCAGTGACTAACATCAAAATCAGCCTTGGGAATAGATTGAGCAAGGGGAGCTGTTCTCAATAGTGATGGAGAACGGGAATCGAAATAAGTGGAAAAGCCAGTCTGGAATATATATGTCACCGCATCTATGTAATCTTCTATTTGCAGACAAGAAAATCCACTCTGCTGAAACAAGAACTTTGGTCTGTAAGTTTCTGTTACAACCACCAACGTATCTAATTGTCCAGCAGCCCCAGGACACCAAGACACAGTGACCCTGGGAATCTATCATCCAGAAACAGATGTATCTACTCTGTTCTTAAACATTTTATTTTATTTTTAATTATGTGTATGAATGCGTGTGTGTGTGTGTGTTGGTGAGTGTTGGTGGGGGATACATGTTCGCATGAGTGAAGATGTCCCTGGAGGCCAGAAGAAGGCTTTGAAGCCTCTGGGGCTGGAATTACAGATGATTGTGAGCCACAGAACCTGTGCTGGGAACTGAAGTTGCTCTATGTACAAGGGCATTTAACTGCTGAGTTATTTCTCTAGTCCCCAAATGTAAGAACATTTTAATGAGAATTTATATCACTATCAAGATTTTTTCCTACAAAAATTTCTAATAGCTTAATATTCCTCTGAATAGACACATTATTCTGATATTCCATAATTGCTTTCTG
This sequence comes from Dicrostonyx torquatus, assembly GCA_028555095.1. NCBI lineage: Eukaryota > Metazoa > Chordata > Mammalia > Rodentia > Cricetidae > Dicrostonyx > Dicrostonyx torquatus. The sequence continues at coordinate 5,999,889 of JAQHUG010000030.1, forward strand.
AGTCATAAGATATCACTCATATTCAGTACATTAGCTATCAACCAACCATATACAGTATGCTATTTTTTTAAATAATGATAATTTTTCTTAAATATTCTTTGATAAAATTACATTATTTTTAATCTAGAAAGCATATGTCATAATCAATAACATTTTCTGCATTGCTAGTTCAGAATTTATCCTTTATCCCTAAGAGACTGAATCATCATTTTATCTTTGAAAATCTGTACTCCAGATCTCCCATATTTTGGGCTGAGGAGATGGGTGAAATTTGTAGAGTACTTGCCTTGCAAATGTGAGGACATAAGTTCAAGCCTAGACACTAGCAATTCTGATGCTCTACCGACTGAGATATCCGACACTAGCGATTCTGAAACAACAGTTGTGGTGCAGGCTTCTAACCCAGGACTGAAACACAAAGGCAGGCAGATATCAGAGGTCAATAAGCGTCTTTGATGCAGAAAGCAAGGCAGATAATGCTGAGGACAAGCACTCTGTCTCTCTGTCTGTCTGTCTCTCTGTCACCCTGTCTCTCTCTCACCCCCACACAAATATGCATGAAACACATGCATTAAAGAGAAACCAAAGATAGCGTGGGAAAGGGAAAAATATAATGTTGTGTGGGGAGAATCTGGGAGGAGTTGAGGGAGGGGAAACATGATCAAAATATATTATATGTAAGTTAAAAATTTTTAAATGCTACAAATCTCCCATATTTTAATTAATAAAAATTTAATACATTGATAAATTTTGATAGAATATGAAATATAAACATAAATCACATGTAACCTTGGGCTTTAGAAAATTAAACAGCGGTGTGACATGAGCACATATTCAAACCAAGAAAGACTTCTTCCACTTGAAGCCCTTGTAGGAAGTGCCTTTCTCCAAGGATGCTAACTCTCTGCACGAAAACTAAGTGTCAAAGGAAAGAAGAAATTCTTTAACTCCTGGGACTGAGACTAGTGGCATCAGGCCAGACCCAGCAAGGACAGTTGAAAGAGGGCATATTCCATCAGGGAAGACAGCACCAAGCCTGGTCTCTTGTTCTTAATTTTAAAGATATATTTAATTTTATAACTTCTTTTCAGCTGGTACGCTAGACTCACAGATTTCAGGGTTTAAAACTTTAACAGGTCCCAGGCAGCCATGATCACTGTGGACAGTTTCACTCAGACCCCTAAACTTTCACGTTCATCTACCAGCAAAGTGTATCTCCTCATCCCCACATCATCTAAATCTCATCAGCTTCAAACCACAAGTGCGGTATCTAAACCACTGGACCCAGGTGTCGATGAGTTGTGTACAGGCTGGAATAAGAACATACTACCAGTAACTGTGGAACATGCACACTCATAATGGTAATCACCCTTGTTCATGGATCCTTTGAAATATCCTACCTGACAGAAGGTGGGGTTCCGAAGGCTGTACCTCCTCTTGGTTCTTTCATGGCCCTCATTTTCTTTATTTACCAGGATAGAAACCTCCTCCACCACATGGCTCATTGCCATAAACCAAATGTGCTCTTATTTGCTGAGCCATTTCTCCATTCATCAATCAAACCAAGGAAATATCATGTTGCACGATATTTGATTGCACTGTGATACCCTGAGATTGTGTTAATAAAGTTAACCTTGAATCAGGGGATGGAGCCAGCCACTGGTTGACAAAAATTAGCCATAGAAAATATGGAGAACTGGATAGGGAAGCACAGGAAGGAATAGGGAGGAACTTGGAGATTGGATTTGTGGGGTTTTTTTTCTTAACTTCCCTTTTGGTCTAGGAAGTGTGGAAAGAAGGTCAGTTAGTTTCACCTCCACAGCTTCCTTGATCTATCAGGTTTACACCCTAATATCTGACTCCTGAGTCTTTATTAGTAATAGAACAACAAAGGTAATACAACACTATTAGACTAGAGACTATCTTTAAGGTTTCTGCTTTGGTTTAAATGGGGCATATTTTGTCACGTATGTAAGGTAGGACCACACATATTTAATGATAACCAGTTAAATTTCTATGAAGTTTGTAATAACATACATCTCACACATAGCACACCAGATCATGCAATGCTCTGTGAATACTGGTTTTTACACGTTGCATTTTCTACTTGAGATTATAAAAAATGATCTTGAAATAATAACGAGGATGGCTCTTCTGCCTCTTTCCTGCCAAGAATTTATTTCAACCCCCCCCCCCGATTGCACAGAACTCTCCTCAGAATGAGCCATCTGGCAATTCCTGTGAAATTCTCCCTGGGACATTGGTAGGAAAGAAGAACACAGCCAATTCTCAGGGAACACAAAGGAAGGATGTCCAGAGAGTCTGGGCAGATTTCCCCATTAGTACCCAGAATCTCTCTATAGATACCAGGTGCACTGCTGCTGCTTCATGATGGTCTGACTGTCCAGGCACATCTGGCTTTAAACTCATAACATTGCTTTTCTAGCTCAAATGTAAAAACCACCATGATTGGAGAGACCATGCATTGATCTGCAAATACAAAATTACCTGTTTATTGATATTATTGATATTAACATATGAATAAGGAGATTTGAAGCAAGGCCTTCTCTTGAAATCAAAATTAGTATGTCTAATTTTATCAGTGTGATGCAGACTTAAAATGCACATGTCTTGGGTCTGGAGATAGCTCAGCTGTTAAAAACCTTTACTGCTCTTGCAGAGAACCCAGGGTTGGTTCTCAGCACTCATGCTGTGGGTCAAAACTGTAACTCCAGTTCCAAGGGATCTGACTGATTTTCTGACCTCTGTGGACACTTGAATGCAGATGACAGTATACATACACACACTCTCACACATAGAGAATAAAACTAAAAATGATACACATAACTTCAGTGACTCCAAAAATGACGGTGTGTGGCAAACAAGTCTAGAACCACATTTTAGGATGGATTCCTATGGAAATAAATGAAAACAAAATTATCATGTGACTTTTTCCCCCCAAAGATCAAAAGCAGAATAGATTTTATACTTAATTCATGCTCCCAAAATACCCTGGTAATAAACAGAAAAAAATAATCCATTTTTGATTCTGGGAAAAAAGAAATGTCAGGTTAAGTTGTAATAACTCTGCTCCATTGTGTCATATATTTTTTCCAATTATTATCTAGGGATATCTTGTGTCTTCATTCAGCAAATATTTGCTAATATATGCTGTGTGAAAAGTATCTGATGACTCTAAGGATACGGAAATATCTAAACCTATACCTACCCTGGAGAATATAGAAACCATCACATAAAAGGAGGAGCAAGCTGTATATAGATATTAAGCTTTTCTACCTATGGAGAAAAAGTAGATTTAAATTGTAATAGTTTTCTGTAGTTCTAAATAAAATATATTTTATAACAGGCAGTTTTCATAACTCAAAATTCTTTGTTCCTTATAGGTTGGACTTTGTAAATACACACATTCCATCAGGCCCAACTGTCTTGGAGACTAGATATTTATGGTGTCATTTTATGCTCATGTAATCATATTTTTATTAACATCAGTGATTGAAAACAATTTGAAAGGAATGATATGCTTCTCGAATTAATTTTTGTGCAATGATACCTTCCCATTTTCTAACTGATCTCAGAGTGATGAGCATAGCCCCTCTGAAAAGCTATGTTCTTCTGGTTCTCTGTTTAAGAGTTTATTTCACCTGTGTCTTCATCAATGGTGGTCAGCAGAAAAAGAGAGGCCCGACCCCATACCCACAGTTGACTACAACAGCTTATACTAACATGTCCAGGAGAGACGGATATTTTCCTGTATCACTACAGGTATGAGTGTACTTTTTTTTCTTTGAGAAACTCAATAGACTTACTTTCCTACATCATTGGTTAGACTTTTATCACCTCCACATTTGTAATCCAATCTCTGACATTACTTCAGAGACTTTAGTCATACTATAGGAGTGTATGGAAGCTTGAGATAAAAGAGTTTTTGCCAATATCATTATTGCCCTTTAGTTATTTTCAATTTGTACAGTGATCTAACACACAAGGAATTTCCTTAGTAAGCATCCCAGCTAACTGATGTGTACTCCCTCGGTGGATTGTCCATATTTCAGCTTCAGAGAGCAGTGTCCTTGTCTGTCTATACAAGGAACACATTTTGGATAATTTATAGCTAGCTTCCACAAGCCAGTTGAAGCAAAGAAGATAATCACTGGCATTTTAAAAATCCTGATCCATACTGGCAGAAACAGGCTACGGACTAGAAAAATGTCTCGCATGACTGTGGACAAGATCAAAGTCTCCTGTGGTTTGGATGGGAGCTACTTTACAATGAAGCCATGTTAGGAACCCTTTTGTCCAAGGAGTATCACTGAGGGAAAAGAGAAAAGTAATTATATGTATTATATTTGGCAATATGGGCAGAAATATGTCAGCAAATGAACTGTAGTACATGAAAATAATTCAGGAAACTTCACTTCTTTAGTGCTATGGCTGATAAAATCACGTACCATCGCATGGATGTGGGCCTGGGAAAATATGAAGCACACAGGACAATTACTGAGGAAGTTATTTCATAAAAATCAATGGGCTTGGTAGTGGAAATATTTGCATGCATGCCTCATCTACATATTTAATCTTTTCATACAATATGTCACTAACCACTTAAGAGTCAAGGCATTTATAATTAAAGAATTATTTCAGAAATATATATATCCCATGTTTTGATTTTAGCAAAGTCCTAATCATTGAAATGTTTCTTCACTGAGAAAAGGATAGTGTCAAATGTTCATGAAAAGTATGAGAAACTCCCAAGACATGCCAGGTCTTCATATGCAGTTCTGTAAGTGGTAAACAATGCTGAGGAGAGAAGACTGTTCAGTGTAGCTGCCAACACATGGCACAAGAGACTGCAGTAATCAATATTCATCGGTTATCAACCATACTATAGAGGGGCTTTTGGTGATGTAGGTATCTTGGTCACCCTTACTTATTCTTGCAAGTAGCCCTCACTTAAATTCTTATTTTTTTTAAAAAACACAGTAACTTCTCTGGTTCCCTAAGTTAGATTTGTGTGGAAGTCTATTCTTGGTTTGTCATGGCCATCTATCTCTCTCTGTGGCAAGTAGAAATAATTGCCCCAGGGAAATGCATGCTTCAGTAATACAAATACAAAAGAAAAAAATTTTAAATATATGACGTAAATTTCGCTACCCTCAAACGCAGATGACAAATTTATACTTTATACAAATTTATACCTGAAGAACTTAATCTGCGTTTACAGCATGGTGCTTCAAATTGTTTGGTGAATGTTATTTCTTTTTCAAAACAGGATTTCTTGTTGGATGCTAGGCACAACTTGGCAGACTGAACCTCACAAGAGTATAAAATTTGCCAATATCCTCACATAATTGGCTTTTTTTCGCCTATTTAACTGTGCACCTGCGTCATGAAAGTCTGTGTGTACAGTGACTGACTTCATAGAACAAGAAATTAATGTCTTCAAAAATTGCTGCTGGCCTCACTCATCACTAAAAATTCATTTTGGCTTGTTTATAGGGCAGCTTGTTCTGTCTGGATCCCAGAAAAAGAGTATGGATGAAGGCAGGAAGATTTTGTCCATCTCATTATCTTATGTCTTATTTCCTGCCCCTGAGGCAAGGGACCTCCGAGGCTCTCCAGAGTTCTCATCAGAACTGTTTATAACTTAATCTTGAATTCCGTTAGAAAGGCTTTGTTGTCTCTCTCATACACCATTTCTATTCACTTAAGAGACAGATACAACCGTTGAACTAGATGTTGATGATAGTCAAGTTAAAATCAGGGTAGAATAATAAGTCATATTGTAAGTATGCAATAAAGCATGTTAAATATGCTGAGCCAATGAGCTTGTTCTCAACTCTATTACATAATGCTCTCTTAGCCAAAATAGAATACAAATATATTATGTGTATACTTTAAATATGTAACTTTAAGAAAATCAGTACTGTGTCCAAACTTCACTGTAATATTTTAGCGAAAAGGAGAAAGTAATTTACAAAGGGATTTTGTTTTCAACGTGCAAATTCTGGAGAAGTCTGAACAAGAGTTTATCAAGAAAATCACATGGGAAATACTGTTACAAATGTAACAACTATAAATGCCTTCTTACAAATGCTCATTTTCTCAACTACCATGCACAGCATCAGTAACCAGTAAGGTTTTTCTAAAGTAAAGATGCCAATAGAAGGAGCAGAGGGATAAAGATGGGCCAAAGGGAGAATAAATGAAATAAAAACACCTTATATATAAAAATGTCAGTCTGAAAATTTAATTTTTTAACAGTTAATTAGAAGAATCAAAATTAAAGAAGAAATTGGAAGTTGGGACTCATGCCTGTAATCTCATCCCTGTATAGGCTGAATCAGGTAAGTCATTACAAGTGAGAGGTCACCCTGGGCCACACAGGGAGTACTGGGACAATCTGGGCTACAGGTCAATACTCTCTCTTGAAAAGATGTAAGATGAGTTGGAGATGTAACTTGGTAGAGTGCATGTCTGTCAGTCTTAGCATCATATAAAACTGGACATGATGGCACATGACTCTAATTCTACCACTCAGGAAGTGGAGACAGGAGAATCAGAAGTTCAAGGGCAGCCTTTGCTACAAAGTGAGTTTGAGGCCAGCCTGGGTAACACGAGATCTTGTCTCTGAAAAATCAGTTAAGGATTTTTTTGTCTGGGGTGAAGATATCTTTATAAATATTTTCAGTGAATGATTAGATTATTTTCTCAATGTAAACAGTGTTCACATTCTTAGGGATTTTACAGTGTTTCTCCATGTACAAAATCTATCTCCTATCTCTGTACATGTAAAGCAGAGTTATTCCTAAACTCTGATAATTTTAAAGAGCCATTTCACCTTATTGACATTCCCAAATAAAATAAGACAGTGTGACATTTGAGTGCATGTAGCTGTCATATTTACTACAGGAAGACCTCAGCCTGGCCGGCTTCCACCAAATGTCAGTATCATTCCTTAATCATGAGCACAGCCTGAGATACTCCCAGATGTTTGTAAAATGACTACCATGGAGGTTGCAATGGCTGCCACCAGCCATCCTGGCAGCAGGAAAGCACTGGGGTACAATCTCAACGGCGTGGTAATCAACTTCCCCACCTCACCTTCTCTTTAGGATAAAGAAGCTTCCTGAAGCCCTCAGTTTTGGCAGCCTTTATTTACTCCAACAAGTTCACTTGCATCTCTTCAGCTGGAAAACATGTCTTAAGCTTTTCTACTGCTCCACAAAAATATAAGAAAATGAATTGAGATATGGCTTAATGAATAAGAGTACTTGCTTTGCAAGCACAAGAGCCAGAGTTCAAACCCCCAGCACAAACTTAAACGGGAAGCATGGCCACGTATGCCTGTAACCCCAGAATTGCAGGGCAGAGATAGGCAACCAGCCTAGCTGAAAACACGAGCTTCCTGTTGAGTGACAGACCCTGCGTTTTAGAGTCAAGGCAGAGAACAGCAAAGACACCTGCCATCCTGTTCTGGCCTTTGCATGCGTGTGCACTGATAAAGTTCACAGTCCAAATCTAGAGCCCCTGCCTTGAGAGCAGGCTCCAGAGTGTGGGTAACATATGAATTTGAGACAATATTTAGCAAAATTTTGATTTTGTATTTCACAGATGCAGAAATTAATGAAAGAATTTATACACAACCATAAATGACCAAAAATAGTCAAAAAAAAAAAACCCCTGAGAATACACAGCTGAGGGTATTACAATATTCAACTCAAATTGTAGAGTTCCAGTGAGAAGGATGATTTGGTACTGGCATAAAATTAGACTGTAAGACAAAGAGAACAGAAGAAAGGATGTCAAATGCATGTGTGGTATAGTATGTACATATGTATGAGTAAGCAAATGCGTGTGTGGTATAGTATGTACATGTGTATGAGTAAGCAAATGC
>JAQHUG010000030.1:6014205-6030375 GCA_028555095.1 Dicrostonyx torquatus
TTGTATTCTTATCCCCATGCCCATACCCTGGTAGGTGATATTTTTGTAAAGACTGATCTTTGATCCGTGTGTGTGTGTGTGTGTGTGTGTGTGCGCGCGCGTGCATGCAGGCATGCTATGACTATGTGTGGCTGGCTGTCATGGGGCAACCTTGAATGTTAGTGTTTGTATTCTTATTTCAGACACTTTCCTCCTCCTCTTCTTCATTATCATCATCATCGTCATTTTGATGCTGGAACTACCAGACTAGCTAGAACATAAGATTCCAGGAATCCTGTCTTTATCTCACATCTTGTCATAGGAGAATTAGGATAACAGATGTGTGTGTTACTATATGGGTTCTATAGATCCAAACTCAAGTCCTCATGCATACACAGCAAGCACTTTCCACACAGACACATCTCCCTAGTTCCCCAAAGAGATAATTCTTCAAGCATGAACTAATGATTGAAGAAGTAAAATTAAAAATGTCAAGGAATATACATAAATAATGTATTCTCAATGGCAGTAATGTAAAGGAAAATAACTCAGTTGGAAAAGGGACTAATTAACAGGCAGGAGGGTTGATGTTACAGGGAAATAATCTCAGATTTTCTACTGTTCTGGAAATAAAAGTTAAGACAGAATCTTATCTTCCATCATTCATAAAAATTTAAAAGTCTGATAATACCAAATCTCATTGAGGGTACAGACAAGAACTTCAAGCTGACTTTATGTGACGGACCTGTAAACTGAGATGGAAAAGAGAGGATACATAATAGGTATACAACCACAAGCACTCAAGAAACAGAGCTTGTGAAAATGGGAAAACATGGTTGTACTTCCAAAATCTTCATTTGCACATTTTTTCACATGCTAAATATTTTTATTCTATCATGCATTCACTTAAGTTTGTTTACTGGGCTTTTAAGTAATAAGACGATAATTTTCTGATATTTTCTCTCTCTTTTTTCTTTTTCTCTTGTGTGTGTGTCCTTTTTGATTTTTGTTGCTGATTGACAGTTTCATACATTAATATAATTAGTGTCAACTGTTCACATCATCATTCACCATCTTCTTCTTCCCTCCTCTGATTGAGCCAAACCAGTTCCCCTCTATCTCCCTATCTTCCTTCGGTGTGTGGTCCACAGAATTTAGTTAGGGTTTTCTGACTGAGTAGTGTGGGAGGTTGTTGCATGGAGAAAGAACAACTGATTAGTGGCTACACCACTGAAAAAACTGACACTTCCTCTCCCAACAATCATTAATAGTTAATAGTCTCTCATGGTGGGGCAATGATAACTGGGCAGGTTTTATATGGATAGCCATGGTGGCAGGGAGCTCCTGACAACAGTGGTCATGCCATGTCTGGAAGAGTCTGTGTGTTGACATTTTGATTTTTATTTAAAGCTCTGTGAGATATAAGAAAGTTCATTAAAATATCCTACAAATCTTTCATTTTGGCTCAAGGAACCTGTTTCCTCCTTCTTGTGAGTCAGCTTGCTGCAGATAACCAAGTCAAAAGGAGAAGCAACTTTTCCAAAGTAGGGTTAGAAAGTGTAATTCTATGAAATAATTTCCTTGAACAGATTGCCTCATTTCCCCATTTCTTGCCCTGGAGATAGATGTCCTGAAAACCTACACCACAGATTCCGTGCCAATCCTATCTCACAGCTCCAGCTGGGATGTTTCTGTGAGTGACCACAATATCTAAATTTTATAGGAAGTTGCAGTCTTCACTCCAGGACATGCATTTTCAGTTAGTGGGGGTCTGTTTTCATAGCCCTGCCTCAGAACCACACAACAGATCATCATATGTCAGTATGGCAAAGGTTCTTTGGGATACAGACCATAGTCGATAGCCACCTACACACACCACATCTGTACCCTTTAAATGTGGCTAGTGCATCTGAAGAATTCACTTATTTTATTTTGTTTTGATAAATTGAACATTTATCCCAGTGTGGTACATGGCTGCTCTATTAAATAGGTCTTCTGTGCCTGAAGTTTCAAAAACTCTTAATGTTCCTTCCAAATGTGATAATTAACATAGTCTACTTGTTCACAATCTAGAATACTTCAGTAGAGAAACCTCTGAGTATGCATATGAGGGATTATCTAGACTAAGTGAGATTAAAGGCTCACTCTAAACGTGGGCAGAAACAACCATGAATGTGGACCCTGACACACAAGGATTCATGTCCTTCTGCTACATGGCTGTGGACACAATGTGACCAGGTAGCCTCATGTTCCTGCCACCATAACTTCCATGCTGCGATGGACTTGGAATTGTGAACCAAAATAAACCTTCCATCTGCAAGGTGCTTTTGTTAGGCATATTGTCACAGTAGCAAGAGAAGCAGTCAATGTATCAGAATTCCCTGTAATATGGTTTTGATTGCCAGGACTTCCTTTCTCTATGTCCCAAAGCGTGTTTTCTCTCTGGCTTCAGGGGCAGTTTCTGTAACTCAGGGAAATTCTCATTTGACTTCTTATTTCTCAGATGCTAGAAAAAGAATCGTCAGATATGCTTTGTGAAAATCAATCTGTAATATTTTGCCTAACAAGCAAAAATATGCATCTGAGCATTTCAGTTCTCACAGTATAGAAAGACTTGGATTTTCTTCCATATTTATGTCATTAGATTGCATGAAATCCCTCCTTTTTCAGGAGCCTCTGGTTTGAAATACAAACTCATCTCCAACACTCAAGTCAAAGGTCAGAAGGGAAACTGAGGTCCCCATTATATCAACAGTGAACACAGGACTTCTTGATGAATATTTAATTTTCTTTGCAGGTAGATAATAGAGTAAAAAGTTTCAAAAATCAATTAGCTATTGTCTTTGAATGGATAATTATATACTGGTGGCTTTACAGCTGGTTATGGAAGAGAATATGGAATACAACAATAACAAAAATGTAGCACAAGTAAAAATTAAAATGTCAGGATGAAAGCTCACGGAGAGAAAACTGGACCACAATGGAGCGGTTACTATTCATGAATATGTACTAGGTGCTATTGTGAATGATCATTTTCATAATGAATAACTTGAATATTTTTTTCTTTCAAATAGAAGTTCTTGCATATTGGCAATGTACAGAACATGAACAGTGTTCATATACTTTCCTCATACTACCATGAATAGTGTTAACTTTTTTTGGTGAGATTCTGTGGCTATATCCCAAGGTCACACCATCATTTGAATCACACAGGAGTGTGATTTTAGAGTTTGGTACATGCACTTGTACACGCACCCACTTAAATGCACAACTTCATACACTATAACAAAAGTTTTCTTTGGCTGTGATACTTCATCTTGATTGTCAACTGGAGGAGATTTAGAAATACCGCAAAGACAATCCTCTGGGAAAACCTTGAGAGCGACGCAGTTTCCAAAGGTGAAAAGACAACCCTAAAAATATGTCATTACAATGCATGGATGGGGTTACTGAACTGAACAAAAACAAGAAACCGAGTTGGACACTCGCAGTCTTCTCTCCTCTTTTCTCCTCCGTTCCCCTCCCCCATTCTGCATTCTGACATTGATGAAATGAGATGATTGCCTCAAGTTGCTACCAGAATGCATCATTCTCTGTGCTTATGGACTGTAAAGGAAAAGAATCCCTTGAACTGTTATCCAAGATGAGCACACAACAGAGAAAACTTTGTTTTACCTAATCTAAGACTATTTTGTAAATCAATGCAAGCAGTAGTCCAGGTTTACCATCTTTAACGGTTTATTAACTTACTTTAGAAGTGACTATAGTGCATCCATAAATCAGAGGATTTCTGATATTTCTGAAGTGGAGAAGAGGCCAAACAGCCCCTGGAATGATGAGAAATGAAGTGTCACAGGCTTGGGCCTGAAGTTGAAGACAAACCTGTGGAGTAACTGAGAATCACAATCAGTAGTAAGCAACAGGATGCAATACATAGAGTTGAGACTTTGTGCGTTCATTCACCGTACCATCATGGGCATTATCAGAAACTCGTGGAAATATATGAAATTGTTCTGAAAATTCTATGCTAACTACTTTCACATGTCATTCTGAGGCATCTTCAACGTCTTTGCTGGATCACGATGGAGCTGTAACATAGCACCCATCTATATTGAGGTTAGTGCACACCTTGTTTTAGAACTTCTAAGATTTTCATTCCACCCACCTCTCCCCACAGAAGCACCTTTGTACTTATAGTTGTTATAATTCACTTTACATTTTTCTTCTTCCAAACTGACCAGTTCCTGACACAGATCTTGCTTCTGAAACCTTTGAGTATCCTCTGTGCTCTGAGAGAGTCTGACACTCACCATTTCAGAGCAGCAATTCAGGTAAGATTTCTTTCTTTATGACTGTTGTTAGGGTGGATGTTTGAATGGAAACTGCTATGAATCAGCCCTTGACACTTTACTATCATCATCTCAGAATTCAGTGACCCCTCAACCATAACCACTTAGTAGATGAATGTCCAAGGCATACATGATGCAAGATGAGATTACCATGTGATTAAATAATGATGGTGCACAAATAAGAGAATGGAGAATGTTTAGCCCTTAATGGAACTATACCATACTCCCTATTCCAAGACTCAGAAATAACTGTGGAAGAGGGGTCAGAAAGAGTTGCAAAGTTAAAGGTGGTTGATAACTACAAAGTAACAGTGTCTTCTGGGCACAACATGGCAGTGTACATAGGAAGTCACAGCAGTTGTGACAGAATGCACAAGACCTTTGTAAGTCCAAGCTGGACCAAATTCCAGCATGGATGTGGGAGTTGAGTATTAAATTGTCTTTTTTTTTTTCTTTGCGTAACAGCCCTGCTTGTTCTGGAACTCTCTTTGTAGATCAGGATAGCCTCATCCTCCTGTCTCTGCCTCACAAGTGATGCAATTAAAGGATCACAAAGATCCTCCTGTCTCTGCCTCACAAGTGATGCAATTAAAGGATTAAATTGTACAGCCATCTCTGGAGCTATTGGCAATTGTTAAGTAGCAGGGTGAGGGAAAATCAGTTTTCTCAAAGACTGTAGCCCCCTGTACACCCACCATGATCCATACAATTGAGACTATTTAGGCAACACAAATTAGTTTTGATGGTGAAAACAAATGATACCACATTGGGGAAGAAGGGGCTAATTTGGGAAGAGATCAAAAAACAATGAACTCCTCAAAAACCTAATATAAATTGAACTGATCATTATGTTATCTATGTTTATCGTATCTGACATCACATCTATTATATATAATATTTATATCTTCATTCTTCATAAAATAATCAAAATGAGTACATATATACATACATACATACATACATATATATACATATACATATATATATATACATATATATATATTTTACAAAACATGCCCAGGGTGGTGACATATACCGATAATACTAACATTTGGGAAGAAAAGGCGATAGAACAGATGTAAATTCATTTACATTGGGCTACATTGTGATTTCTAGGGCAGCAGAGACTATGAGCTAAATTCTGAGCTACATAGTAACACAGGCTCTCTCTCTCGCTCTCTCTCGCTCTCTCTCTCTCTCACACACACACACACACACGCACTCAAATAAAAAGAGATAAGTTATTAAATTCAGTAACTACTGAAGAATTTACTAGACATTCATTCATACATGTGTGTGTGTGTGTGTGTGTGTGTGTGTGTGTGTGTGTGTGTGTAAAATTAAGTATCTTTATTCTGTGTTGGGTAAGTTTGCTGATGAAGTCTATGTGAGTCTAGGTTGACCGCTAACTCTCTAAGGCCCACATCTCATCTCATGTGCAATGACAGACCATGTGAATCAGCAAAGACTCCTGATCATTTCCTTGATTGCAACCATCTGTTCCTTAAGTCATTCATCCCTCTCAGGACTCAGACTGTCAGCAGCAGATTCCTAGGGTGCCCTTTTTCTTTCTCTTCCCTTAAGGGAAATTACTTTGTCTTGATTGCCTGTTGCTTTTGTTAGCTCTCCTGGGCTTCTCCCGAAATCAATCTGGTCCATGGGGAGTTCAAAGGAAGCAATTAGGGAGCTGATTGTTAGAATCACTTGGGTCTACATTTCAGAGTCTATGAGTAGGTGTGTTCTGGGATCACTTTATCTTTCCCATTCTCTTTCATCCATTAACTTCTAACATAGTAGCAACTCTATATAGAGAACTCAGTTTATGCCCCCTCCATATCAAATATAGACTTGCTACTAACAGTTAATAAAAAGTTATGTGCGGTGGATATATTGTCAGTGCCCAGTACCAGGTGAGATAACTCATATACTCTGATGGCTAAACTTACGTTAACTTTGTTGGCTTCAAGAGAGCATAGGACTGTGCTACCAAAGACCTCTGGGATGTCTCTGATGGTATTAGTAGATAGGATTAATCACAAGAGAGTTCTGACTTAATTACTTAATTGGAAGATACAGGCAGGAGACAGGTCTAGAGATAGAATAGAGGCCTCCTGGGAGTTGTTCTTAGGGGATACCCATTTTTCTCTTTTAATTTTTTCAACTAACTATTGGAATATTTAATAATACCCTTCTGTCTCTCATTTCATTCCTTTTGGAAAGTTTCTCTAGACATATAAAAGAACAAAACTCCAAAACAACTACATGTTTAATGTAGATAACTATGTTGTTGGCATGACATTAATATACTGTGGATTGGGGAGATTTACATACCCTGGGGCTTTGGTTCTGTCATTTTGTTTCAGTTAAATGGCATCATTTGGTTGATTCTCTTTCTCTCTCTCTCTCTCTCTCTCTCTCTCACACACACACACACACACACATAGTTGGGTTGTCTATTTTTGTTATGCATATTTGCACATGCATTTGCAGGTTAGAAGTCAACTCTCCATCAATCTCATCGGACCTAGAGTTCACCAATCCAGCTAAACTGGTTGGTCAGCAGGCCCCCCCAAAATTCTCTCTCCTCAGTGTTGGGAACCATATGAACACACCTGGTTTTTAATGCCAATATACAGACTGAACTCAGGTCCTCATGCTTAGTTGGATCATTTATCTAATTTATTTCTCTCAAGAAATTTGGTGGTGGAGTGGGTGATATTCATACTATGGTGTACTTATCCAAGATTGATGACACCTTTTTGGAGTTAATTCTTTTCACCTTTATATAAATTCTGGACATCAAATTCAGATCATCAAACTTATGCATTCACAGGCTTTACACTGGCCCTTGGCTGGTTCTTCTCCAACAAGGTAAGTTCTAGCATCAAGAGGACATAAGTCAGAAAGCTCATGGTGAGCCTACCCAGATTTTAATCCAAAAGAAGTTCTCTTGAATGTCCCATAGATAATAACTTGGGGAAGAATTCAGTTTTGGGGACACCAATAAATGATTGTCATTAACGGTAAAAATGTTGGTTTTGTTTTACTGTTTTGGGGTAAGCTCCTAAATAAATCACACAGAGTTTTATTCTTACTTATGAATGCCAGGCCTTAGCTTGGTTTAATCCTAACCAGCTTTTCTTAACTAATTATTCCATCTATCTTTTGCCTCTGGGCTTTCACCTTTTTCTATTTCTGTATACCTTTCTTCACTTCTTACTCCATGGCTTGCTGTGTAGCAGGATGGTGGCTGAACCCTGGAGTCCTCCTTCTTCTCCTTTTTTGCTCCTCTATCTCCTTCCCAGATTTCTTCTCTTCTATTCTCTCTGCCTACTGGCTCTGCCTATCCTTTCTTCTGCCTTGCTATTGGCTGTTCAGCTCTTTATTAGATCAATCAGGTTCATTAGACAGACAAAGTGACACAGCTTCATAGCATTAAACAAGTGCAACATAAAAGACTACAACACATCTTTGCATCATTGAACAAATATTCCACAGCATAAACAAATATAACACATCTTAAAATAATATTCTCTAACAGTAAAAGATTGACACATTTAGCAAAGCTAATGTAACTCATAATTTCCATTTCACTAAAATTTATACTCATTTTCATTTGTAAATGTCCTTAAGTTGTCCAAGCTCCAGAAAACATTTCAGGGATTGTAGACAAATGACACAGACTGAGCAGAAGTTCAGAATAAAGATGTCATCATTTTTCTATTTTTTGAAATCAAAGACTTGGTCAACTCCATAAAGGACTCAAAAGAAACAACAACTTCTATTTTCTGCTTTAAAAATAGATTATTTTCAATTCTTCGTCTTCCATTGGGTTGAATTCATGAGAATGCTTTGAATTTAACTTGACTAACACATTCATTGAGATGATGACATTTAAGAGGCAGACTTATAGAGGCTGGAGAGGTTGTTCAGCAGTCAAGAGCACGTGTTCTTGCAGAAGACCTGAGTTTGGTTCCCAGCACTCAAGTCAGGTAGCTCACAACCACCTACGTATCCTGCCTCAGGGGATCTAGTGCCCTCTTCTTGTCTTTATGGATAATCATGCCCGTATGCATGCACACACATACACACAAATAATATAATCTTATAAATGAGAAGTTTTTTTCTTACAGAGTCAGAACACAGCAGCAATTTAATATGGTTGAAAACGTAACTGGCCGTTCTAAGTATCTGCACTATGTTGAAGAGGCTCAGTGTTTTGAGGGGGAACTGCTACATTTCAGTTTTTGAAATACAATAATAATATAGTTAAATTAATTTCATATGATGGCAAACTCATTTTTTTTCCAAAAGAAAGTGTTTCTTTGGGATGCTCAGATATCATTAACTTTGCCTGCACACAGACTAACATAAGACAAATTCCCAAAGGCTCATTGTGTTATGAATGTGAAATGTCCTGGTCCCCAGCTGGGGCCCTGTCTGAGAAAGCTGTAGACCCTTAGGAAGAAGTGAGTCACTTGGAGTGGGCTTTGATATTTTGGAGCCTGGTCTCACTTGCTTTTCAATTTCAGTTTCCCAATTATAGAGAAGAGCACCCTCCTCCTCCTCCTATCTTCCCTACAAAGATGACCAGATCACTGAGAACTGTAAGTCATGTGTCTTTTGCAATGCTTACTGCTAGATATCTTGATACAGCTACAAAGGTAACTGACTGTGAAATATAGAGAACATTCCTCCCTGCAAATCCAGAATTTGACTTGAGAAACTATGCTTTTACTCACTAGAACTGGGTTTTCTTTAAAGTGTTAATTTCATAGTCTTTCTAAATTTGTGTACATATAAAAAAGCTCACGACCCAGGAGAAACAAGTCATTTATCTGTGTCCTGGGAAATAAAACCTTATGGGGTTACTTCCTCCTATGTTTATGACGAATAATGCAGTCCAAGCTCTTGCCTATATTTGGAAAGCTATGAGTATAGGTTATTAGCAAATAACTAGTTATCTGAGTTTCTGAAAGTCCCCAAATGCAGTGTGACTCAGAGTATTGTGTGGTGTAGACAGGACAGCAAGCAGCTTACTGAACAGTTGGAATGAGGAGGAAGCAGGCTGTGATGGTAACACACCAGGCCAGAGGATAAAAATATTGCTATTATTTTCAGTGAGTTAGTATTTTAGATACTTCTATATTATGTTTTTATGTGAAAATATTGATATATGGGATGCTATTTTAAGTTTATAGCAATATTCCAAGATATGAAGAAATCAGGAATTAAAAGAAAAATATGTTTACGAGGCACTTGAAATGACTCAGAAAGTCAAGACAATTGCTGGCAAGTCCAAAGAACTGAGAAACACATAGTGTAAGTAAAGAGTTAATTCCTACTAGTTGTCCTGTGGCCCCGACATGTGTGCAATAGCACAGGCTTTCCAACACATAAACCCTAAGTAAATAAATGAAATTTAAAAATGAAATGAAAGCAGCCAGAACATCTACAAACTGATGAAGAGATAATGAACTGTAAATGTAGCACACAATATTATGTAGCTGTGAAGAAACGTAATTATGAGACCCACAGGTTAATGTGTGGAGCTGGGCATAGTGTTTGTGAATGAGGCAACTCAGACCCACGAAGACAGAGGTTGCACATTCTGCCTCATGGGAAGATATTAGCTCTGAATCCTTAGATGTGTGTGTGTGTGTGTGTGTGTGTGTGTGTGTGTGTGTTTAAGTTGAAGCCATGGTGGAGGATTCAAACAAATGTGAAGAGAATATAGGTGATATGAAGGTGGAAAACATAACAAAAAAACAGGAAGAGTTAATCTGAGTAGGAAATGGAAGGGCAGGAAAGAGGAGAAAGTGTGAGGAGAGATCATTGAATCCAAAGACCTCTGAAAAAATGCCATATGGAAATCCACTACTGTAGAAACTCCCTAAAGCATGCACATATGTGTAGATAAAGGGAGTGTAGATAGAGTTATCTTGTGACTGCCTCTCCCAGACACCATAGGCTACCCAATAAAGAAGTCAATGAGAAGTATGGGTTATTTTTCTTTTGGAGTTGGTAGTCAATTATGTAGCATAGATGTCTCCATATCATTATAAGTTATAGATACTGGTCTTAGATACACTCTGGAATTTCCCATTTCTGAAGACACCATGTACTTTCAAAATATATTATGGAGAAAAAAGTCAATACAGACTTGAAAACTTCATCTTTACTGCCTAGCATTGACCTGGAAGATTCATTCCTACTGACTAGCTTTCACAGTTTTGAAAGGTTCTATTCATACTGGGGGAGAAAAATACCAATGGTCTCACTCAGCTGTGAACCCTAAAGACTAGCCTAGAAAGACACACTCCATGATTCAATAGTGGTATGAATGTTATGGGAACAACCAACCACTTTTTTAAAAAAGTCCTTTCTACAAACTGCCACTTATGACTGGTACCTTTAACTAGACTCCAAACAGATGGCTGACTAGTTTATGGCCCTGAAGCCCAAATAATGCTATTCTGCTAAGTGGACATAATTATAATAAGCTGTTCCCTAAGTTCTTATTTTACATCCATAGACTGTGGCATCTCTCTGTAAGCAGAGGCTGCACATTGGTTATCTGGCCACCCAGACCTTAATAAACACACAGAAACTATATTAATTACAATACTGTTTGTAATTAATATGGCTTAGGCATATTTCTAACTAGCTCTTACATCTTAAATTAGCCAATTTCTATTAATCTATGTATCACCATGAGGCTGTGGCCTACTGGTTAGGTTCCAGTGTTTTACTCCTTTGCCAGCTATAAGGCATGACTCTGCCTTCCTTCTCCCTGCATTCAGTTTAGTTTTCCCCACATAGTTCTATTCTGCTCTGAAAATAGGCCAAAACAGCTTCTTTATTAACCAGTGGTAATAAAATATGTTCATAGCATACAGAGGGGAATCCCTCATCTCTCAACCCTCTTCAGAGAAACTTCATTTTTTCAGTAAGTAGTGATTAATGTGCAGAACCACAAGCAATCAGCATGCAGAGAATAAGAGACTGTTAAGTGTTCAGCTTTCAATGGGACATTTATTTCACACTCTCTCCCAGAAAATGTTCAAATAGAATCACAGAAGAGGATTAAGAAAGATTTTAAGATCCATAAGTAGCAGACCACTGAAAGAAAACAGTGCCTTCTAGGTGATAGGGCCTTTCATACATCTGTGACTGTGTACTCAATAACTGCATAAGATTTTGCAGCCCAAATTCAGCAGGGATGGGGACTCCTGAAGTCACACCAATAGCTGAGGAACCTTTGGTAACCTGTGGCTGCACAAGGAATGTTAATAAGTTTTCTTTGGAGATGTGGCTCCTAAGAGGCTACTCATGCCTCAGTAATGCTCCTATACCAATGCACATACAGTGGCTTTCTTTATTTAAAAGAAGAGAGTGTATAGAGTTGGAAGGGAGGAGCAGTATAAGTAATGGGGAAGATAAGGGATGATAAACTGTAAGGAAAGGAATGGGGGTTGCATCTGATACAAACACATTATATACTTAAATGAAATTCTCTAATAGCAAAAGCTTTAAAATGTAAAAAAGAAGTACAGCTAATGTCTTCTACTAGTTGAGAAATAAGAGGGTCCCAAAAGATGCTTAAAAGGCTTCTTATGAAAGTCAATAGATCTTTATGAACAATAGCAGAAACAATTCTTCAAAACAGGTATCACAGATTTATTCAAAGTACACTCAGATTGAGAAGTTTTCACATGACAGAATAATGGGAAAATTTACACTTTCAAATCAATAATATTTGGTCTTTTGTACTGCAACTGCCTTATTTCCAGTTACATTGTTCACAAATACTGTCTTCAGTGTTGAGATTCCTGCTGGTTGTGAATTAGAAAATCAGGTTGGGGAATGGTAACATAGCTCAGTCAATGTTTTTGCTGTGTTTGATCTTCAGCACCAGAAGAAGAAAAAGAGGAGGGAGGAAGGAGGATAAGAGATGTAGTCTTCATTATAGTCTTCATTATCATCATCATCTGGGATTGTTGCCATGGGTTTCTACAGCCTGAGATGGGGACCCACAGGCAGAAAGGTCTCCGGGACTAGCTGGCCAGCTACTCTAGCCTAATCAAGAAGCCTTAGGTCCCAGTGAGTGTCACCACCTATAAAAAAAAAAAAAAAAGACAAGCAGTTCCTGAGTGGAGATATCTGATGTTGACCTCACATGCATGAATACTTCACACATACAGACACACACACACACACACGCATGCACACACGCACACACGCACACACACACACGTCTGTGTTTGGTCATTATGTAGTCAAAAATATTCTTTCAGAATGCCACTTTTTGCTGCATGAGGATGTTTAACCTATAGTTAAGACAAGTCTCAGATTATATCTATACAGTGCCTTACAAGTGCCAACCATCTGCTGCGGTCCTGATGTGAACTCTTTCCAGCCTGAGATTCCTACTATAGCTGTCTCCTAAGGATCCTGAAGGCTATTCTGGTACATAGCATCCAAGCGTGATCACATAGCATACCGTGATCTTTTTCACACCTTTCTGCATCATCTTATCTCTGAGTGGGTCCTCTCAGAACTCATGAACCTCTTTAAAAGGGTAAGCAGAAACTCCAAGATGCCGCCAGTCCATGGGAAGACACAAACACTGTAATGGAGAAAGTATTTACTCAGGCTCACAGCTCAGGGGCATACTCTGGCATTGTTCAGAAGTTAAGGCAATAGGTGAGAAAAAGCATGGAACCAGGATGGGAGATTTGCTAGTCACATCACATCTGTACTCAGGAAGAAGAGAAAAAACAGGAAATATGGTGATTATAAAGCCTCAATCCCCTCCCCGCAGTGACCCACTTCCTCCCAATGGTTCCTAGACAGTGGCACTATTGAGGAAGCAGATATGTGGGCCTATGGGGGACATTTCACATGCAAGTTACACCAAATCATTGAGTGACTTTACTGCTACAGCATCTACTGAAATAGTAATATAATGTAAGTGTATTTTCTGAAACCGAATGATGGAAATTGTAAAATATTTGCCTGTCACAGTATGATAAACGAGAGCAGATTTACTTGGAAAAAGCAAAACAACCATAAATGTGTGTAACAGCTGAGAAGATCGTGCATATTTTAAAGAAAACAAGATAGTGGCTTAATATACACAAAAAGAATTTCAAGTGTTATAAATAAAATATAAGTCACTAGAAAAGAAATTCGAATTTCAAAGGGAATATAAAACACAGTGCAGGCAGACGGTAGCTACAGAGCAGCAGACTGCTATGATCTAGAAGGCACTCTATAATTTTCAGGTTGCATGAAATAATTATGTAGAGTTCCTGAAAGGACATGGATATAGTCTATATGTCATATAGTATTTCAGTCCTACGACTTACCATGATGTAACAAGTATGATGTGTACTGTTTTCTTCCTTTAGTTGTCTGCCTCCTCTTCTTGAGAACTGAAATTGACATTGCATATAGCATGTATTGCACCACACTCCCATCCTCTCTCCCTCCACCTCCATTCCTTTCTTCTCCCTTCCTCTTCTCCTTCTTTTTTCCCCTTATCTATTCCTCCCTTCATTCCCCCCTCCTTCTTTTCCTGCCTCATTCTGTCTTTCCTCCTTTCCCTTCTTCTCTATATCTACCCCTGTAAATTTCCTGTTCTAGAGCAGCGCCACTTCTTTTTCCCTCCTGTGTGTATTCCTTTCACACCGGTAACTCTCACCCCCAGCCCAGGGCCATGTCTTGGATTCCCTACTGATAATTGATTGAAGCTATGTTGTGAGGCACAATTTTAAAAAATGAGACACTCCTAAGGGGTTCTGGTAAATTGTTCTTATTCTTACTGATTAGGAAGAGATAATGCCTTTTTAAAAACTCTGGGGGCTGTAGATTCCAGAGTGAAGTTTGTTATAGACAATCAAGCCTCAATAACCTGACGCAAGACATCAAAGCAGAAACATTTTACAATGTTGGGTCCCTAAAGCCATTACTGACTTAGGACATGTTAATCAATTCTGACTGCTATAATAAAACACCAGTGAGAAAAGGCATTAAACAAAATGGCATTTATTTCTCAGAGTGCTGGAAAGAAAAGGACAAGGCACTCCCAGAGAGTATAGTATTGGGTGGAATCATGAGAACAAAAGCAAGAGAGACAGCAGGAATGAGTGAGCTAGAGAGATCGGATACCACGGAACAGCAGTCCCTAAGCCCTCCGAACTTAATTCCTTTCAAAGGCCTCATCTTCAATATCATGAGTAAATAAGATTTCAGCATAAAAATGTCAGGGAACACAGAAAGCAAACATCTGGATCGCAGAATATGGATTCCAGGTTCTCAGGCACCTGAAATGCTTGGAGACGTTTAACTCATTTACAGCATGACTAAGTGCATGCTTTGGGAGGCTGAGTAATTAGATCATACAAAAAATGGTAGCATGTAATATAAGGGGGTGCAGAAATCTCTGAGGTTGTTGGTGTTTGTTTTGTTTTGGGACATTTATCTTCATTTATATTCTCTTGAAATATTTACTGTATATTTCCATGTTTCTCAGTAGTTTTACATGTTCTTGAGACTATTTAACCATCCCATATGTTCTTCCATAGCAAGCACCGTGTATGACATTAGTTTCGTCTGCCATTGCTGTGGTAAAATACCTGAGGTTAACAGCTTACACTAGGCCAGATTCAACTTGGCTTGTTGTTTTAGAGGATTCTACTCATGCTCACTTGAGTCTGTGATATTGGGCCCGAAGGAGGAAGAATAACTTATTTAAGAGGTATTTTTGCATCATGGTGGACAGGGAGCAGAGAGGGTACATAGAAACAAGGAATGATATACCCTTCTAAGGTATATTAGTGTTCAGCCACTTCCTCAAATAGACCAAATGCTCATCTATGAGCATGTGAGGGTCATGCCATAATCACACTATAACACCTAAGCCAGAAACACCAGAATCCCATGATGGCATCAGCCTTGACTTCCTCCTATCATTCTATGAAATGTATAGTACAGCCATTTGTCTCCTTTTTCTATAATTATCCAAATTAACACTCTTTGATGATTCCATTTTAACAGACTTGAGTCTTAAGCACATAATCCCAATGGACTGGGTTTATCGTACTAATGAACAGACACCAGCATCCCAGCAGCTCAGTCAGGTGAGGGTTAATGCCTTGCTACTGTGAGGAGCCTGGGTGGGTATGAATGCCAGAGAAGCAGACAATATCATCCCTTAGAGACTCTTGCTCTTTTTATTTTAGTGTATTTTTCATCCTTTAGGGACTCATTATCCTCTACATCAGACACAAAGAGGAACAGCACAGAAGAGAAGTATACAGAATTTAAAATGCCAGGCACAAATGTGGAACATAAAAACTGGCTCATATTCTAAGAGTTGACTGAGTCAAATATCCACGTGTGCTGTGAGATAGCCTACACTTTCACAAGGAGGGGAACTGATTCCCAGGGAGCAAGGCAGTCAGTTTCACTCTACCCACACTGAAGATTATGCTGCCTATTTTGCTGAATTGTCTCAATCATTCTTGAAACATTTTAACTCTTCCCTGAGAGACTTTGTTGTAAATATTGAGTTCTGGCTGCTAAAGCACGGCCCAGAGGCATTGTTCACATGTCTGTCTGTGTCTTGTTGTCCTCTTGTTTTCTGGGTACCCCTTTAGTTTCTCATATTACCTAGAGCACTTTACAGTGTCTAAGTTAGGGTTACTATTGTTGGAACACTGTGACCAAGGCAATCGGAGGGAAAAAAAGCATCTAATCCATTAACTGTTTTATAAAACACTTTTAAAAAAAGCTTTAATGGCAGGAACTCACTCAGGGCGGCCCTGGAGGCAGGGGC